>JAGPOW010001296.1:77545634-77562075 GCA_030014935.1 Caiman crocodilus | reverse complement strand
AGACTGTGTAAATAAGTTCTTGAGGGTTTATTAGTCAGTATATCCATGTGCTTATTTAATGATTATTTGTTATGTTGTAAATAATTAAATCTTGTAAATTGAGACTTGTCCGTGAGGTTGCTTGATTGTAAGGGGAGGCTTTCTGCTTGGGGGCATTGCAGCGGCTTCCCAGGTGGGCTGGGCAGGGCTACTGGCTACCAGGTACCCCAGGATCCCATTATTCAGGTGAGGGCGCATGTAGTGTTGCACCCAGAGTTACACCACGAATGTGTGGCATGGCAGGATAAGTGATTTGTTGGGATGGGGATCAGATCTTTTGTCTCTAAATTAACATCTGCCAGGGGCCTAATTCTTAATCTGTGTGCTCAGTAGCCATAGAAATGAGTTACATTGGGATAATTTTAACTGTGGATTGCTACATGAGCATGCAGATGTAACATTAATGTTGTAACAACCTATACCAGCATAATTTGATACTGCTATAATTGTTACATCTGTCTATACCTGCAGATGTGGTTGCAAGATATGGGCCTGTGGCTATACGTACTTTGGGCCAGTGTCTGCTGTTACACAGCATCAAGTACCTTCCCAGCCTCATCAAACTAAGTGTAGGTGCACCAAGGCAGGTGAAGGAGAGAGATTCTGAACTAACTCTGAATTTGGGAGCGCTTTGGGTGCCTGTACATGTGCAGGGAAGCTGCTCCAATGCGATGTAATTACAGCATGTCAGAACAGCCTCAATTAATCAAGTCTGCTGGAGCATGCTAATTAGCACATCTCCAGCAGCCTCTGCATCTTGTGTATCAGTATCCCCATGCTTCACAATGACAGCAGTGTAACAAGCTTTAGTTAAAGCATCCCTGCCACCATTATGAAGCACAGGGATGGTGATACACAAGACTGCAGGCGGTTTAATTAGAGCAGGTCTTGGAGCTGCTCTAATTAGAGCATCCCCACTCCTGGAGCATGAGTCAAAACTCCCTTTAATATCATTTTAATATATTTGTCTTTTGAATCTATGAAAAATGAGTTGAGAGCACTCACCAACATTACAGTGACCCAGAAAATGTCCTCTGAAGTGCTTGAGTACAGTGGTTTTCTTGCTTCTAAGAATCGCACCTTTTTTGTCTTACCTATTTGAATAGTTTTGATAAGTGTTCTATAGTTCAAAACAGAGACTTTGCTTCTAGCTGTGCAAAGAATGACTGTTTTTCCTGGCCTAGTGAAATGCATATATGAGATTGATACAGTTGACTCGGAAATGCTTGTTTGCCAAATCTGTAAAATGAAACAAAGTAGATGGCTGAGATGAGGCCCACATGCTGTACGCAGCACACTGTTTGCTTTCTCTTCTGTCTGCCCTCTGAAAGAAGAAACATTATAAAGGCTGAAGCTGAAAGCATCATTAAATGTTAATCTGCTGGGGCTTCCATAGTGCTACTGAGGTCAGTTTCTTGTTTCTGAATATAGTGACAGATGGAGTATCCTCTGCGAAATAATGCAGCTTTGCCAAAAGCCATCAGCACACGAGCTGTTTGTCATCTTGCACATGCTCTAACCATGTGCCCTATTAACAATGAATGTGAGCTGTGTGTTTATAGATGGAAAGACTCAGAACGCAGATTGTGGGGTTTGAATTTTTGTGAAGGGTTGGATACATAGAAACACTCAGGTATGGAGGTGATATGTAGACAATAAATTAGGGAAGATGATCTTTAAATTAGTCAGTTATGAGGTTTCTGCCTCTGTGAGTCTCAACCTGCAGGCATTCAAATGTATTTTTGAAAATTGTTTTTGCCTTGAAATGGTGCAGAAGCATGGGGATCTTTAAGCTGTTTTTATGGACAGTTTGTCACAAGTTCCAGGGCACTGTGATTTTTATCATATTTGATTTCAGGAGTCCAACCTTGGAGACTATTCATCCAAAACAAAGCCACTAATTGACAGCCTTGGGCCCTTTACCTGTAACCGAGGACAGCAACATTGCTGTTTGGACAGTACAGCAGTGAAAGCAAATGATCTGGTATGGGGCTCTAGGAATAGCTCTCTTACAGCGATTGAGACTGGATTGATGTGGCTCCTGTAGTATTTGCAATGTACTAGTCAATTTAATTGCACGTGTATAAACAAACCACTCTATTCCCTTACTAAACCACAGCCTGTTAACTAACTTGGGAGTGATTTACTGCCTGACCACCTCTGGCTACTGTTTGTTAAACTTGTCTGTTGTGCCTGACAAACCAGAGATTTGTGAACACTGTGATCTAAGACCTGTCCATTAGCATTTAGAATTATTGAAAAATGAGTGCTGTTTAAACAGCATACCTTGTTGGACCAAAAATTGTTTTGCTATTTCACACAGCTGTATTGGAGAGCCAGCAATCCCTCTTTGCTATCTTCATTGTACATTGCGGGGCTGTTCCTGATATCACCGTGCAAAATTCTCTGATGCTTTTGGGTGCATAAATGATTCTTTTCAGTTCCTGTTGTTATATGTTTTTCTGCAATGTTACTGCTGTCACCATTCTCTGAATCCAGACACAAGAAGGCCATAGTTTATTAAGAGCAGGAGTTCTTTGTGCAGTATCTTATTCCCATGCTTTAGTGCTTCTCCCCACTTGCTGGGATCAAACAGAATATTTTCCATCTGTAATGCATAACAAGTCTTTCTAGTGGGTGGTTGTTTTGTTTTTTTGTCACCACTTTCTGAAGCTAGAGATAAGACTGGGGCTTAACTGTGCTGGTATTCTTAGCAGTACTGAGAAACCTCCCAGATGTCTGGTGTGTTTCTCACATGCTCAAAATTAATGAAATCACCAGATTTGGGATCCAGGTAGGCATTATCCCAGATGTGGGATCAGGTAAGTAAAACTGAAAAGGGCTTGGAGTTATTTTTGCCTTCCTCCTACCATATGACACGGTCCACGTTCTAGGATAATTTGTTCACATTTCATCCTCTACCATTGCATAAGCCCAAGGCATTTGTGGGGAATTTGACACCTACTCCCTTTCTGTGGGATATCATACAGTTTCTTTATGGGGTTTTTTTTTGTACTAAAAATTGTAATTTGTCATGCGTTCATTGATCTTTGGGGCTATGCTGTATGGAAAGGGTTAGAGTGTATGCTATTGTGGACACTTTTGAACTCAATGTCTGTGAAATGGTTGCCAGCAATTACAGGGAACTGGACTCTATGATAGGTAATCCTGCAAAGCTGAGCACTCTGTGCATTCATAAATAATAACGGTTTTTAGTTTTGTAGTTCTTGCAGGACAGCAACATTTTGCTGAACTAATGCTGGTTATAAGCCTACTGTCCCTGACTTTTACTCACAGAATCTGAATCAATGTGTATAAATTACAGAGCTACTATTGTGTTTGATGGTCTTTTTTGGTGAAATCATTCTCTGAGCTGCTTTGTCTCATGAAGATATGCTTGAAATTACTTGCATAGCTTTATAATCCAAGTCAGCAATTTTATCCTGCAGAATTAACCTTTTTTAGTCTAATCTGCAAAGGTTGAACTGGTTTGGAGGCAGATAGAGGAATATTCACTTTTCACTCCAGAAATGCAGGCACATGCCTGCAGTGGCTTAGGCTAGGAGCTGGGGGCCCTAGAGCAGCCCTCTCTTCCCTTCCAGAGTGCTGATCTGGGGGAGAGGGGAGTCATGGACAGGCCCTGAAAGGACAGTCTGATTAGGGAGGCATTCCATCCTCCTCTGACCCTTGAGCAGTCCAGTAGGCAGTAGATAACACGGTGTTTATCAGCCCATTAAGAAAACAAAAGCTGCTTTCATTAGTTCAAGCTCTTCTTAACTTTTTCCAAGGAAGGAATGGAGGGACATTACTGCCTGTTGATTTAGCTCCAAAAAGCCCTAAGCTAACACTGCTGTCCTACAGTGCTTTTGTCCTGTCTTCCACAGCACAGACCGTAGCCAGCATATGGTATGCTAACTAATGCTGAGAGGTGCCCATGTAAGGCAGAGCAGAGTGGGGAATCCCTGTTTCAGCTGGGAGTGTTGAGGGGGAGGAGTCGGGCAGATGCCCTGTACATGCTGTCTCTGCCGGAGCTGTAGCCAGGGAGTAGAAGGGAGGGACCAGTCCAGGTCTCTGGAGCAGAGAGCCCCATCTAGCCCAGACAGCATGACAGGATGTTGGGGACTCTGATTTAAGTTAAGCCAGGAAGGGGTCTGGGACAGACATTGCATAAACTGGCTTGACCCGAATTGGTTAAGGCTGATACTACATTCAGCCAGGTTTATCTCAAACCAGTTTCAGCCATTTTCAAACTGGTCTATGTGCACTGGACATTTCTTCTGTTTAAAGGTTTAAACCAGTTTCTGGTCACTGAAATCAGTTATTATGTAATGTCTGTCCCTAGCCTGGGAGAGTATTCTGAGACAGAGGGCGAGATTGTAGGCCTATACGAAGAAGCTAGTATTCGCTTCAGATTCAGATTTGGCCAATTTGGGGAACCATGATTCAATCTGATGATCTGAATCAGTGTCCTGAATCAGTTTAGCCAAATCTGTTTCAGAGATTTGGCTACTGCCGATCCCCTGATCAGCGAACAGGCCTGATCCCCTACCCACTCTCCCAGCCCTGTCAATGGCTGCCCTGCCCAGCCCCAGCATCCCAACTGTTTAAAAAAAAAAAGACCCACACTCAGCAGCTGCTGCCAGGTGAGGGGTGATCCCTGCTGCCCCCCCCACTGCCCCGTGCTGCATGGGGGACTTTACCATGAACCCCCAGAAGCCCCAACAGCTGCTGCAGCAGCTGGTGAGTGCTGCTTTTCTTAAAAAGCCAGGACGCGGGCTGGGTGGGGCAGTCACTGACAGGGCTGGGAGAGTAGGTGGTGGTTGGGGGCACTCAGGGGGGCTGGGGAAGCAGGCAGGGGTTAGGGCCTGGTAGGAGTTCCCCCACAATCTCCTCCCCAGCCTTCCCCTACTTCCTGGCATAGAGTCCAGGTCCAGCTTCCTGAGGCAGCAAGTGAGGACTGCCCAAATCTCTGAATCTCTCTGAACCTTTTCCAAATCAATTTGGAGACCTTCAAATCAATTTAGACCTTTTTATTGGTCTCCCGATTTAATTCTGATTTGGAGATTCAGCTGCCAAATTGGGCCAAAATATATCACGGACACAACCTCCCTCAATCTCTTTAGGAGAGTGGTTATCTCACCTCTAGGTAAGTGTAGGGTAATTTCACTTTATAAATGTCTTTAATCCTCATTTTCCAAGCAGATTGGTTTGTTATGAAAGATGCAGTTCATGAGAGATTATGTAGTACAGGGGGTGCTCTTTCTAGCCACCACTCCCTAGCATCCATTCTGATTATGCCACCCATAACAATATCCAAAGCTCTTCATGTTTCTTAAGTGCTCAGCTAAAAATAAGGCTTCTCAACATGCACTGACAGTAAGGGACGCATAATGAAGCCAACTTGGCTAGCACAGCTGAGCTATGCATATCTCAGTGAATGGTATAACATCATTGTCAACTGTTTATCTAATCTTAGCAGGCCAATAGACTGGTAACTGGTATAGTCACCAGGGAAGGAGGAATGAAATCTACCTGAAGGTACATAACGGGGAAAAAATGTTGGTACTATACATATTGCCTAAAAGATTATTGGTATCCTGCAAGTAAATGCATTCAGTGACCAAAACTTTGTATTAACTATCAGTAAAATGTCATGAGACTCAGGTGCTTGATTTTGTGTCATGCTGTCTAAGTGCAAGAAGAAAAAGTCCACTGTATTGGTGCCTTTTGCCCTTGCCTGCACAAAATATAGAGTGGACATGCTGAGGAATCTCCATCTTGGATTTAAGGTGGCAGCATTCTGGTATCTTTTGCCTTCCTCTTTATGTAATCATTCAGATTAATGTCAGCTTCTTTCTGTCTCTCCACCTTGGAGTTGGTAGGTTCTCCAGAGGCTCCAAAAGCTCTCTCCAAAATTGCCTCCTCTGGGAAGATTTAACATTTAAATATGTCCACAGACATGTTTCTCTACTCCTTAGGAACATTAACAGAATGTCGTAAGGACTCTCAGAACAGCTTGCTCATGGCCAGCTCCAAGAAGAAATGTCAGCGTGTTTTTAAAACTTCGGTCAATAGCCTCACCTCGGGAAAATTCATCCCATCTCTGGCAGATCGACTCATGTGTTTGGCAAGAAATATAAATAAGGGGCCAGCATGGAGTGGTGACTCTGAGTTTCTGTTTCTAATGTTTATCATGTGGTGCTAGATGCTTTCCAATCCTGATATGGAGCTGGCTTTCACATCCGTGCTTGATACAGTTGTAATGTATTTTCTTCTGTATTGCATTTTTAAATATCTAAGGAATATGACTATCATCAGAGGCAGCTGTCACTTGGTGAGGCAGGAGTTGGTACATGATGTTACAAAGGAAATACACATGTGCTCCTTCTTGGAAACATTTTTTGTTCACTCCTGTTTTTTGTTGTTCCATTTAGTCTAAATTAAGCAATTTAGACGACAAACATAGTTGCTGTATGTGCCATCTTGGTTAGATGACACTTCATATGACAGCCCTATGGTTCACAAACCTCTTTTTGTCATTGTTTCTATCCCCTACTATCCTGTAATATAGTTGTGTGTGTCTATTTTATTAATCAGCAGAGGTATCCGAACCAAATTGCTCTCACTAGCATACCTATTGGTGGCCAGTGTTAGATGTACAGGAAAGTAGAATCGGATCATTAGTCCATCTAAGCTGGCTTCATAATGTACTTGATGGGTGTGAAGCCATCCTTCCTGCGTGTATAACAGCTTTTTGTTCTATGTTGTACAATGGAAATATGGGAACACCCCACTTGACCGCAGACTATCACTTTTGGAATGTGCTATAAAATTGTCCATATTAACTTAGAGAACTAGAGACATTTGAAGTGATTCTGAAATTTACTTTTAAAAGTCCAGCCACTATAATATGATCAGAGGTAATGAAGTCTACAGGATGAGTTTTTAAAATATTATTTGCTATACATTTATACAAATTAAATACCTTAAATTAAATTAAATACCAAATTAAAAACTTCATTGTGCCACTTTAATTCTTTTAAACTCAACTGGCGTTTCTCAAAATCATTTATAATTGTTCTGTTAATGGAAAAGAATGTAGTGTCACCAATAAACTTCATCAACTCGGTTCCCCCTTCTTCTTCGAAATACACAGTACATAAATATGCACCCTAGACTGACCATGGTTCTGCAGTCTTGGCAGCAGCTATTCTCCATGTGGCTGCATTTCCCATCACGTAATCTACTTTTGTCTAGAACAAGAATTTGTGCTCAACCTCCAGTCACTGATTTTCCTTAATAGCCTCTTAACGAGAGCCTTAATTGAAAAAAAACAAAACAAAAACACATTTGAAATCCAATTGGACTGTGTAGGACATGTGAAGTTAAACAGATGTAGACTTTTGGATGGGACTGTGAAAAGAAAAAGGGATGAAGAACAAGCCAAGATTTGTGTGTATTGTCTTAGTTGCATTTTTAAATTATATTGTATTTGATGATAATATTTTTGGTTGCCTCAGTGCTGCTGTTATTAGGTGGCTGATACTTTCAGAGGTTTAATAGTAGCAATGGATCTTGGAGAAGTGCTTGAATGTGCAGACAGTGTTGCAGAATTATTCTCAGAATGAATTATATTTTTTCACTTGCTTGCATCTAATGTATTTTTCACTATAGTTTGGATTATAATAAAGGCAGCCATGCTTTAAAAACAATCTGTCTAGAATCAGGTATCTAGATATCTTGGAAGAAAATGTGGATTTTAGTTCCACAGACGTAAGCTAGATGGTGCTATAGCATGCTAATACGATGATGTTCAACTAACAACAATTTGATATTACAATATTGATTGGCACAGGGATCTGAAATACAAAAGACTCTTTACAGTGCAGGGTTGTTGTTTTTTTTGTTTTTTTTTTTACATGATTTGCATATAATTTTTGTTCTGACTCAGAGTGTAGGCTTTGGTTTCTAAATCCTCTCAAAAGACCCTGTTTCTTTATTAAAACCTGATTCTTGTCTTCAGTAGATTTGCAGGGAGGATTCTGCTCTAACTTGATTCTTAGTGAATTAAGATGTTCCTTTCTGTATAACAAAACACATTCTTCTTAAATTGATTATTTGGAATGTAAGTGCCCCTAGCATTGCATTGAAAAACAGGGCTGTTAACTATGTGTTAGAAATAGCTGGGACTAGGGTCAGTAATCACTGCAGAAGTCTACAGGACAAGGCGGCAGGAAATGTGCAAGGATAATGAGGAATTCTCAGTTGAGGAACTGGTTAGAGGAATGAAAAAATTCTACATGCCAAATTTAGACCCCATTCAGAAATTAGATGCATTCTTTTGGATTGGGCCAAAATACAAGTTCTGGGCAGTTTCATAGTTTGGTTTTAACTTCTTGTTTTCCTGCATGCACAATTTATTTTCTAACACTTGCTGTGCATGTCCCGGTCTTCCATGTACACATAGTTAGCAAATGTGGTTTTGCTTATAAAGTTTTCCTTGAAACTGGGGAACAGTATATTGTGAAACTGAGTATTTAACAAATCCCCACACTATTTTAATGTGGCAGAGTTTCACAGAACTAAAAATGCTATCAAATTTGTCACGTTCCTGAGAACTGAACCTGCAAAAATTTGTGTGCAACTTTGTCTCCTAACAGTCCTATTAAAGGCTATGGTCCACTTGCATGAAGAAAATCATGCATATGATTATACATTCAGATACAAGGCCCTTGTCTGAATTAACTCAACTTCATCAACACATAATGCATACACCAATGACTCTTTGGTCTCTCCATAGCAAATTGTGGCTGGATGGATAGACATTGGACTATGAGTCGGAAGCCCTACTTCTGTTCCTGGCTCTTGAGTACATATAAGAACTTTGTCAGGCCTCCTAAACTGTGACGTGTTTCTTATCTGTATAAAATGGGGCTGAAGATGCTTTAGCTACTTTTGTAAACTGCAACAGGTGTACAGATGGAAAGCTCTACTTGCTGAGAAGTAAGTATTAAATATACAAAAATATTAATAGAGTGCAAAAAGCTCTCCTGCTGCAAGGTATTTAAATATGCCTGCAGGTTAATGATTTAAGTGGCACACCACCCTTTCTTGTACAGCAAGTCTGTTTTAAGTATAGCTCCTACTGTATTAAGAAGTACCACTCTGTTACTGATGCATACATACTCTCCATCAGCAAATCTCTCCAAGGCCTAGACTGGAAGGGAGTGATAGTGATTTATACTAACTTTCGATCATCCCTTTGGTTGTAAGCTAGGGTTGTTCAAAGCTTCAGTCCCTGATTCAATTCGGTGAAGATTCGGCCCAATTCGGTGGCTGAATCTCCAAATTTGAATCAAATCAGAGGACCATTTAATCTCTCTGAACTGAATTGGAACCCTCCAAATCGATTAGGAGAGATTCGGACATAGGTGCAGCTTAAAATGTTTTTTCTTCATACCTCTAGGTAGCAAGCAGCTCGTGAAGTTGCGATGCTGGGGCACATGGAGTGTCCCACAGAAGCACGGGGGGACTCCTTAGCGTGCTCGGCAGCAGACTCAGAAGTGGACCAGAAGAACTTCCAGTCCACTTCCGTGTCTGCCAGGGAGAGTGCAGGAGACTCCCCTGTGCCCCACTAAGTTTGGTGACTGGTGACTCCTGGGTCTGGGGGGCACCCAGGGACCACCTGTAGCCAATTGCTGAGCTGGGGGATGCAGGGCGGGGGCCAGCACACTCCCTGGCAGACCTGGAAGTACTTCCAGTCCACTTCCGGGTTTGCCACCAAGCTGGCAGGGTCCCCCGTGCTCCTGTGGAACGCTACATCCGCCTCAGCATCACAGCATTTACAAGCCTGCAATCACAAGCCTGGTACCTCAAGGTATGTAGAAAAAACATTTAAAGCTGTGTCTGTCTGAATGGCTGATTCTTTGAATCAGCATCGAATCTTCAGATTCGGATTCAGCCAAATTGAATCAGGGACAGCAATCTGAACCAACTAACCTAATTGCTGTCTCAGATTCGGGTTGAATATGAATTGAATAGGGCCCGTTTCGCACACCCCTACTGTTAACTCACTGAGGGTATAGGAACTGCTTCCTCCTGTTCACTGTACCTGGCACACGGAGGTTGGAAACTTGTTATAGTTAACAGAGAAGGAGTTACTGCAATAAGCACATGCTGTTCTTCAAGGTACACCATTTCAAATAGCTTTACACTTCAACACTGCCATAGTATTCATAGGCACTGAAAGTACATTTGGGTGTGAATTTTATAAGGAGTATAATCCTAATGCAGTGTGGTAAGGGTGTTCTGCAAAAACCTCAGATGTGAGAATATAGCAAAATCTTTAAAAGAGCCCTACATTCAGTGTCTTGAACAATAAACCACTTTAACCCATGGAAAGCATCTTGTAATGTTTTTTTCAGCTGCCCTGATAATCCAGTATATGCTTATAGGATAAGTTTTGTCCTCTTGGAGGTGTGGGTCATAGTAAGTTGCTCAGCACCAAGCCACTATGCATTTTCTTTCCAAATAGCACAGAACCAACCATAGGTGTAATGTAGAGCAGGAAGACAATTAATTCTGAAATGAAATGAGCTGTGCATATACATGGGGCCTAATCCTTCATTAAAAAGTGAAGTCACTGAAAGTTTTGCCACTGCTTGAATGGGAATATGATCAGTCCTATGCAGCACCACCTTATTTAGGTACCTTTCGGGGGGGGTGCCTATTGCTTTCTTCATTATTGTCCCATCTGAGCCTTTAATGCTGGAGCTGAAAGCTGGGAGGAGACCTTTTGCTTCACATTCCTATAGACACTTCTGGGAATTGCCTGAAAGAAGAACCCCTCACTGAGCCTTTAGCTGGATTTTTTTTTTTTCCCCATTGATGAAGTTTCATGGCAGTCAGATTCTATTTTTAATTTAGTCCTCACAAAGGGAAAGGCCTCACTCATTTTTTAAAAAATAGCAACCTTTGAGGCTTCACAATTCTTTCATCAACCAAATAACAAGACCATCAATGCAAGTTGGTGTTACTACTAAAGAAAATGTTAATAGCATTAGTAGTTCAACAAAAATCAAATTTTGGACCTAGACACTAGATTTCAACTGGAATCAAATAAATTTGATCTGTCTCTGTCTCATTCCAGATGTGGTATTGTGCATTTGGGGGTTTAGTTTGCAGCAATAGTGGAACTAGTGGACACAGAATCATAGAAAGCTAGGGTTGGAAGGGACCTTAGGAGGTCATCTAGTCCAACCTCCTGCTTAAAGGAGAACCATCCCCAAGTAGATCATCCTAGCCAAAGCTTTGTCTAGCCAGGTTTTGAAAACCTCCAAGGATGGAGATTCCACCACCTCTCTGGGTAGTCTGTTCTAGTGTTTTACTACCTTCCTAGTGAGATAATTCTTCCTAATACCTAACCTAAACTTCTCTTGCTGCAGTTTGAGACCTGTTGCTCCTTGTTCTATCTGCCACCACAAAGAACAGTCTAGCTCAGGGGTGGTGCTCTTATATTCTTCCCTTGTTATTTGTCCAACTTTCCACTTATAAGCTTCCTTTTGTGATTTAGTTTACTAAATAGTTCCCTAATAAGCCATGCTAGTCTTCTGCCATACTTGCTAGCTTTCCTGTGCATTGGGATGGTTTGTTCCTGTACTCTCAATAAGACTTCTTTAAAGTACAGCCAATTCTTCTGGACTCCTCCCCCACTCAGATTGGCATCCTGGGGGATCCTGCCCATGAGTTCCCTGAGTGAGTCAAAGGCTGCTTTTTCAAAGTCCAGGGTCCTTGCTCCATCCTTCCTTTCCTCAGGATCCTGAACTCTGTCATCTCATGGTCACTGCTGCCCAAGTTGTATCCACTACTACATTCCTCACCAATTCTTCCCTATTTGTGAGCAGCAGGTTAAGAAGAGCACAGCCCCTAGCTGGCTGCTCCAGCATTTGCACCAGGAAGTTGTCCCCAATACTCTCCAAAACCTGCCTGGATTACCTGTGCACTGCTTTCCCAGCAAATGTCAGAGTGATTGAAGTTATTTATGAGAATCAGGGTTTGTGATCAGGAAACTTCTGTTAGCTGTTTGAAGAAAGCCTCATCTACCACTTCCTCCTGGTCTGGTGGTCTATAGCACACACCTACCACAACATAACCTTGTCACTGTCCCCTCAAACCTGAATCCAGAGACTCTTGACAGGCCTATGTCCAGCTTTATGCTGGTGCTCTGAATAATCATACATCTCTTTTACATAAAGTGCAACTCCTCCTTCTATTCTCCCCTGCCTGGGATCTAACATAGTCAATAAGCCAATTTACCAAGAAGCTTACAATTCATTACAAGGAATAAAAATATGACATGAACTATTCATTTGGGTATTATGTGGGCTTATTTATGCAATTTACTTCACCATTGGCAGAATAATGTTATATTTAATCCCAGATTTGACCCATCAGTTTTTAATATGAGAGGAGTGAAAAGTTTGGATATTAAACTCTGATCTTCCTCCCATAGGTGGCAATATGCTGTTCTGAGACCAGGTTAGATGGTCTTAATGATAATTTCTTATCTGGTTCCAAGTGTCATTTTTCACTTGAGTATGTTCTTTGTATTATACAATAATATCAATATTTCTAACCCCCCCCCAAAGCCTCCCCCCGAACATATACAAACTGAGAAACAAAAATTGGTTTGCAAAAAAGTGTTTGCTTGCCTAGAATTTAACCTCCTGTGTTTGATTTGCCAGGTATTAGATATGTAGTTCCATGAAACCAAAAATATTTTATAATTGTATACCCTGCCAGTCATTCAACTGCACACCGGAAGAAACTCTGGGCACAAAATTAGCCTCAGGTTGTATTTGACCTCATCCAATACTCATGAAAGATCAGCAAATGAGAGCTAAAGCTGTCCATATAGAGAAAATCTGGCAAACCTTCCTCACTACGATTGACCTCTCCTGCTCCATTCAAATGAGAACATGTAAGGCAAAATCATGCCTGGCCAATCTGATTGCTTTCTTTGAGATGGCTGGCTCTGTGGATGCAGGAGGAATAGTGGATGCACTTTACCTTGACTTTAGCAAGGCTTTTGATAGTCTCCCACAACATTCTTGCGTACAACCTAAGGAAGTATAGGTTGCATGAATGGACTGTAAGGTGGATAGAAAACTTCCTGGATTGTTAGAATCAAAGAGTAGTAATCAATGGCTGCATATCTAATTGGCAGCTAGTATCAAGTGGAGTGCACCAGGGGTCAATCCTGGGGCTGTTTTTTTCAATATCTGCATCAACAGCCTGGAAGATGGGATGGGCTTCACCCTCAGTAAGTTTGTAGATGACACCACGCTGGGGAAGTAGCAGATACACTGAAGGATAGGGCTAAGATTCAAAGAGACCTTGACAAACTGGAGAATTGTACTAAGAAATCTCATGAGGTTCAATAAGGATAAGCACACTTAGGACAGAGCAATCCCAAACATCAGTACAGGTTGGGGACCAACTGGCTAAGCAGCAGCTTTTCAGCCTCTGGGGGTTACAGTGGACAATAATCTGAATATGAGCCAATGAATATGTCCTTGTTGTGAAAAAGGCTAACAGCATACTGGGCTGCAGTAGTTGGAGTGTTGCCAGCAGGCCCAGATAAGTGTTTTTTTTTTTTTTTTTTTTTTTTCCCTCCCTCTATTCAGTCCCAGTGAGGCTACATCTGGAGTACTTTGTCCACTCCAGTACAGGAAGGATGCCCTTCACCCCACCCCCACCCTGCCCCTCCACTTCAGAAAGGTTATAGACAAATTGGAGAGAATCCAGCAGAGGTCAATGAAAATGGTGAGGGGGATGGGGCATATGACTTTTGAAGAGAGGCTGAGGGAACTGGACTTATTTAATTTGCAGAAGAGTAGACTGAGAGGAAATTTAAGGTGGTTCAGCCTTTAGGGTGTTTCTGAAGAGGATGGAGCTAGACTGTTCTCAATGGTGGTAGATGACAAAACAAGGAGCTATGGTCTCACGTTGCAGCAAGAGAAGTTTAGGTTAGGTAGCAGGGGAAAACTTTTTCATTAGAAGGATAGTAAAGCAGTGGAATGGACTACCCAGAGAAGTATAGGAATCTCCATCCTTGGACAATTTTAAAACCCAGCTACACAAAGCCCTGGCTGGGATGATCTGGTTGGGATGGTCCTACTTTGAGCAGGTGGTTGGATAAGATGACCTCCTGAGGTTCCCTTCTAACCCTAATTTTCTATGATCCTAACGTGAATGCTGGTCCAGTCTGGATGAGAACCTATGACTATAGGGTAGGATCTGTCTTAGAGTTTCCACTTGGAATTTAAGTCCCACTAATTCAAATCATGAAGTGAAGCTGCAGGGTTCACTTTGTCAATCAAACTCTTTGCCATGTTTGGGTGGAAGGGAGGGTTTGCCAGCTATCCTATTGTTTTGTGTTATCACAATTCAGTTTTCATAGGGTATTTTCAGCCAATACTAGTTGTGCCTTGAACTGGATTACATATGAGCTGGCAAAAATTAAATTTGGTATTTTAGTCCTGCCATGAACAATATGGGTTTGTCTACTGAACAATCTTAGTTTTTTCCTACCTAGTAACTCAAGGATTATCATGTTCCCACCAAGAATTATATGTTTGACCCTTTCAAGATGCATCTTCTCTGCATTCCAGCTCCCACTATGAAATCTTTGTAGGGTCCCCTACTCCCCTTTACTTTACTTTTGCTTAGCTAGTTTTCCAAGCCCTTAACTCTGCAAACTGAAGCATGGATTCGCCATCTATGAAAATCCACCCTGTAAATCCTGCCAGGAATAATTTTGTTTTGTTCACTTGGGATTCAAAATGAGGCTTTCCCCTCTCATGAATTACATGCTTGTCCTGCCAGAAATTGTGTACGATATGTGTGCCTGGCTGAGATCCAACCTAAGATAGACCAAAAGGAGGCCATGTGACCTACATTAAAGGGCTTGGGGGCAAAAAATCCCAGAGGATTCTGGGTTCTAATCTTTCCAAAGAGATTTGTTTGCTGGGTGACCTTGAATAAATGGCTCCCCCTTGTGCCTCCAGTTAAGTGCTGGAAAACTCTGTTGACGTGGGTAAGCAGGCCAAGAGTTCTTAGAGAAAACGTACTGTCTGTATCGGTATTATCTGTTTAACTAACAAAAACTATCTCATCAGGGGTTAAATCCTTTGTTTATGTTGCTCAATATCATGTATTCAGTATTTGAGAAAATCAACTCTCCTTGTATGTCTGTTCTTCTTACATTCGTGTTCCACATTATTTGTATTTGCTTCCTGTTAGGATTACTGATAACAACAATGTATTAGCTTTCTATTTTGTGGTGTTCTTTTTTAACTGCCTGAAATTCAGCCTTTTGGTAAGAATGAGTAGTACTTTGTATTTATATGATGTCTTTGTTGCCAGGTGTGTGTCACTGCTTCAAGAAAATTAATTGATTAAGATTCACAGACATTTTTGTGGGTTAGTGCAGACAGCTTTATGCAGATGGATTAACTGAAATTAGATTTGCTCAGATAATGGTTCAGTAGTACAGCTAGCAGAGAAAAGCAGTAGCTATTTCTTTTGCTTGTTTCAACCATTACAATATATTGCCTTATATTCATAGTATGAAGTAATCATGAATTTTCTTTAACTCAGAATTTAGCCCCAAAGCTCATTACATCTGGACTTGTTCCCTTTCCTAGTCCTTTGGCGTTATTTGCAGTATGTGGGTTTTCTTATCTGAAATGTATAAACTTTCACTATTTTCCAGCCAGAAACCATATACTTTTGTTCTTCCAGGAATTAATCATTTTAGTTATTCTTCTAAAGTGAATATAAATATAACTGGGCTAAAATGTATAGAGTTGGTTTGCTACAACTGGAAAATACAGTGAGATTATTAACAATATCATAGATTTGTCCTTGCATGCCTCAAGGACTTGACCTGCTGGGAAATTTATATGCTAATTCTCTGTGGAGCTATGTTTTCCTTTTTATAATCTATCATCTGCTAATAAAAACTTAAACTTCTAATGGTGTTAAGCCAGAAGGTAAAAACAAAATATATTGCCAGTATGACTCTTGATTCACCTATTGTTCTTCTTAGGTGACTGTGAAAAATTCTCTGACAGGAATTTCTGGTTACCAAAGTTGTGTGCAGTCTCCCAAGGGAGAGGGCTCCTCCACTTTGATAAAGTTTGGCTGATGCATGTAGTTTGAATGGAAGCACATTGTGTCCATTTTTGGTTCAGAATCGAGAATGAGAATGTAGAAACAGACAGAAACTTTATTTTCTGGTGTCACTCAAACCTGTATTCAGTATAAAGTAAATAACTGTCCTAAATTTTCCAGGACAGTTCTGAATTCCTGGTGCCCCTAATTTAAAAAAAAAAAAAAA
>JAGPOW010001296.1:77507194-77545250 GCA_030014935.1 Caiman crocodilus | reverse complement strand
AAAAAAAAAAAAAAAGTTCCAGAAATGGACCTTTCATCCCAACTTTGGAAAATTGATATAAAATCTGCCAGACTATTGCAACTGTCCAAACATTCTCCTGGCACCAGGCAGCATCCTACAACATCTGCTGAGAGGGGAGTTAATTAGTCCACCTGTATTACCACAGTCTGTACTACTTCTAGTGTCCATGGTGTACCACCCTTGGCAGAAGCAGTGTGGCTTTGTTCATGCAACATATTGTCTTTAATAATGAAACTGCCATGCAGTGGAGCTGATTAGACACTATGGTGACTACACTAGCTGGAGCCCTAAGTATTGCTAACTACTTCCAATACTTTGACCTGTGGGTTGTGTTTTGGACCTTGTGACCTTCAAGTTGGTTGCCTTAATTCAGTATGAATCGGTAATTTTCTTTTGAATCAAACCCTCTCTGAAATACACCAGTGTATTTGTTCAGGGATGTATTTAATGACTCAGTCACAAAATTATTAGAGAAAGATTCATTGGAAGGGTGTTACAAAGACAAACCTCTTTAAACTCCCTCCAGATGATCAGGAGCCTGTTTGCCCATGCTTCCCTGTCAGTGGTAACTGGCATTATGGTTAGCTTTGATGTGCTATTTATATTTGCATTGCTGCCCAGCTGAGCTATTAGAGTAGCTCTAGATAATGCCTGTCCACAATGTTCAGAATTGTATTGGCAGTAACTAATTTTATCCTGTAAGGACAGATTAACTACTGACTAGTCCATATGAGGGGACCAGTCTGCTGAAAACCAGTGTTTTCATTCTCCCAGTGATGCCATCTAGATGCTTCCCTAGATTTTATTATTATTTTTGGTCTTCTCCTCCTATATATTTGGGACTGAACTGCCGCTTATTGAAACCAATGACAAAGCTCTTATCAGTAATGCAAAATGAGGATACTTAAGCCATTTTTCATGCCCACTTTTACACCTGAAACAGCTTCCTTTTTTCTTGTGTACCAGTCTTGCACCCGGTTAATCATTTCTGAAAATCCTCTCAGCTATGAAGCCTATAACACTACCTGTACAGCACTGTAATGTCATCAAGAACTTTATAGTGTGTGTGTTCCGTAGGAGTCACTGATGGTGCTGGCCCTGTTGCGGGGGGCATCAGCCTTACCAACAGCATCAGTGTCAGCCATCGGGGGGGCACTGACCCCATCATGGGGGGCACATGCACCCCCTACCAGTTGCCTATGTTTGGTGTATATGTTTTAGTCCTGCAACAGGCAGTTTGTGTGGAAAGCATGAACTGAAGAACTGGGGCTTGTTCTTTGAGCACAAACTCTTTGAGTATGTCTGGACTGTGCTAGGATGCACCTCAGTGTGCACAGCATGCCTATTCCATGCATGTTAAATTTGAAAAGGATTCAGTATGGATGCCTTAGAGGAGTGCTGGGGTGAGCCAGTATGCTTGATGCCTTGTGCATGTTTTTTGGCATATGCCCAGTACCACCCTAAAATGGAGTAAATGCACATGTGGAGCAAATGAGCTGTGCCTGACAAAAGAACTACTTTGCATGGTTCAGAGAGAGTGTAGACATGCCCCTTGTACTTGGGACCATAATTCTGATCCTGCAAACACTTGCACAGATACTTAGGTTTAAATATGCATATGTAAAAATTTACAGAACTGGGGCCAATGTTGCGCTTGCAAAGCACTGAGCACATTGTTGATACCTCAGTAATGATAGTCCTATCAAGGGCCTATGCGCACAAAATGTTAACACTAATGTAATCAGCCTTTACATTTTATAACAGGAGGAGAAACACTACATACATGGGTGTAATTGCCACAAATTTGGAATAGAATTGCCTTGAGAACAATTGTAAAAGACTACACCAGTGGATGTTATACTAGTACTCTGGAGTACCTCAAGGCAAACGGGTACATGGAGAAGTGCTGTAAGAGCCAACTATTGTATGGGTTACCTTGAGAGAGTGCTGTGTCCATCTGCTCTTGATTCCTAATTTAATTTGACTTTGATCACCAGAGTTATGTAAGATGCACCAGTGTAATGTCATGGGTCCAGGCTCTCAAAAATGCATTTTTTTGAAAAATGATTTTGTTAAAGTTACTTTTTTGAAATATTTTTTTTAGTATATACGTTATGAATCTTATCTGAAGTTAATTTTAAATACTCAAATATTAAATACAAATATAGCAAGTTAAACACAGAGCAAAGCTTCCTCACTTGTTTACAGTGTTATTTCTAACACAGGACATTTATAATGGTGTTGTACCAGAAGGTAAAAGGTAAAACATAATATATTGCTAATGTGACGCTATTCACCCATTGTTGTTGTTTGACTGTATGGAATTTGCAGACATGAATTTTTGGCTACCAAAGCCAAAGTAAAGTAATAATAAAGCCAAATGAGGGAGTGTGTTCCGATTTCTTCATAGTCAAAGAACATCAAGGCATAAAGATGATGTGTTGGATGAAATGCCAGGGAGTCTGTTCCACTAGTACAGGTATTGCTTTAGTGCAGTATTACATTACTGATATCACTGTTTAGGTATTTACTTAAATAAATATCAGATAGAAAATAAAATCAGTAGTTACTCAAAATGTTCTTATGTATGTTGAACTCAAATGAAGTTTTTGGAAACAATATTGACTTTTAACTCGCATCTTTCAAACATGGAAGTGCCTGTATAACTTTGGATCTTTGAGTATTTCATGGGGCTGGTTGTTAGGGATAAATATAAGCACGTGTAAATCTTTAGTAGACTGGAGTCTTAGTGAATTTAGAAGAGGCAGCACATAAAATGCACAATAGAGCTCTGGTAATGGAGAAGAAAAACAGGTTTCTTCCCATGGGTATATTAGTATTCAAGAATTGAAATGGTTTCTTACAGCTGCCCCTTGTCTGAAGTACAGCTATGCATTCAGTTATCAGATATGGCAGAATTAGGCAAAATAGTAATAATAGTGCTTTATACTTCATTCAAGGAGCTAAAAGCATAATAGAAATGTTAAGATTTACAATAAACCTAAGAGGAAGGTAAATGCTATAATACCCATTCTACTGACTTCCCTGGAATCACTTAGTTTGCTTATATTAATAGTGAATTTGCAGGTTCCCCTATGCACCACCACAGCTGGGGGTGGTGTCAGCAAAACAGGCAGCTCCTTGTATCCTCGCCTGTGCTCTCCTCACCCCGACCCCAGTGGCTTCTGCAGTCCTGGGTGTTGGAGCTGCTCCAGAGAGCCCAGAGCAGCGACTTTACATTTTTTAAAAACATTTTCCTTGGTACACTTCCTGGTATGCCAAGGAAAATGTCTCTACGTGCCACTAATAGGCATGCATGCAGGGGTTTGCCTATCCCTGCTTTACCATTTATCTTGATATGATGGACAACAATATGTCAAGTCTCTTCCTGTCCCACATTGTACAGACAGCCTTAAGCATAAGTCAAGAATATGTTTGTGATCGTGAAGCATTATTTTAAATATTTATAGAAACCAAGCAAAGGGAACATTCACTGAAGAGACCCGAATGGAGATCCAGTCCTCTATACTATCACTGAGAGTCTACTGAAGCAGACTGTGATTTAGATTTCCTCATTTTTTTTTTCCCTTTAATTCCTTGAAGAAAGATGTAGTGTAAGTTTTTCTGTGCCCTAGTTATTACAGCCCATCTAGTCCCTGATTATTTTGCTAGCTACAGGCTAAGTATATATCTTTACTTCATATTTGGAGAGCAGCTACATCACCTGCCTGTCCTCCATTTACATCTCTAGTTTTATTTTTACTATATGAATTGATTTATTAAAGAGAATAGACCAGATTGTGACAGAAAGAGTAAATGTAGCCATATGATCAATGGACATGGTCTTTTGTGATTCTGTGCCTGAAGAATCTGTGATTCAGTATCTTCCCCCTTTTTTTAACTTTAAAAAAGAAAAAAAAAAGGACACCCCATGCGTGAGATTCTTCACTCTCCTACGCTGCACAGACAATCTCAAACTGGCACAGGACTGCTTTAGCAGACACATTAAATGCTGGGTCAGACTGTTGCCTAGTGTTTTATATTGGAATCATTCTTAAAATGTTGATTCCTACATTATTTACATCTAACTTTGGATGTGCACCCCTCTATTTTGCATAGCAGAGGCATTCTTAATTCACTTGTGTGAAAGTACATGCAGGCATCTTATTAAACATTCAGTTTTAAATGTTATGAATTGTTATTAATCTTGTATTCTGTGACATCATTTTTATTCATAAGGTGAAATCCAGCTGATTAATTATCTGTTTTTACTACTTAGTACACATTGTGCAGAGAATGAGATGGCTCATTAGGTGATGAGATGGCACTGCAATACAGAGCAGTGGAGAAGGGGAATGAAAAATATCAATCTGCTCCATAGAAATTCAGTCCAGATGAAATCCAGGATAGACCAACAGTAACTTTTAAATACGATCAATACTAGACCATGGTTATGACATGGAAGTGTCAGCTTTCTTTCCTCAGGGTAATGCTGACTCTCCTTCTGAAGAGAGAGTTCAAGGTTCAAATCTGCTTCTAAAAAGCCCCATTGGTGAATATGTCATAGCCTTTTAACCATTGCATTGTTTAATGAGACTGTTACAAGCTCAAATTAAATGTGCTTAGTACCTTTAGTTTTGATTGTAATTGGACAACAGTATCATTATTATTGGTAACCATCGGACTCGGGAGACCATGGAGATTGTGCCCTTTGTAGGTTACCAGATACCACCACAGCTGCTTGAGTGGCTGAGGAGTCTGATGCACAACAAGCAAATCTTCCAGCAAGTTGCACATACAAACTCGGTTGAGTTTGAACTAGCATACCAAGTATTGTTTTGTCTTGCCTGCCTCTGACACCTCTTCTCCAGCTCATCATTGACCCTCTGCATCTCAGAGCACCGTAGGCCCTTGTTCACAGTGGTTTTCCATTCCCAGTGGTCTAAAGCAATTGATTCCCAGCACTGACCTTCGATGTGCGGCTTGTGAAGGTCGTTCTTACATATATCAACAAAATGGAGTTTGGCTGTCAATGTTGAAGTTTGCTATTGTTCAGCTCACTGTAGAGTATGCCCTTGGCAATTCAGCCATTGCTCATATGGTTCACATGTCCTAACCAACAGAGGCATGTATGTCTCAGGAGCACAAACATACTGGTATCTTGGCCTGTTCCAGAACGGTGGAGTTGGACATTTTGTCATGCCATGTTTCACTGCTATACAGTAGAGAGTTAAGTACATAAGTGCTGTAGATGGACATCTTTATTGACAGAGTGAATGCTCTATTTTCCCAAATTCCCTTTTGATGTTTAGCCATGGTGTTGCTTGCCTTTCCAATGCAAGAATTAATTTCACCTTCCAAGCCAAGATTATTCTAACTTTGGGAGGGCAGTCAACTGTTTGACCCATGGCTATGGTCTTATTTAGGCTAATAGTGAGACCAAAATCATAATAAGCACGAAAAAGGTGATCCATGAGACTTTGCAGTCCTGCTTCTGAATGACTAACAATTGCTGCATCATCTGCAAAGCATTTCATGGACAAGAACTTTCATTTTTGTTTTCACTCTGAGATAAGCAAGATTTAAAAGTTTCCCATCAAATCTGGTCCAAAGGTATACTCCTTCTGAACAGCCACTGAATGTATATTTGAGTAGGACAGCGAAGAAAATCCCAAAAAGCATCAGAGCTAGGGCACAGCTCTGTTTGACACCACTTTTGATTTCAAGTACTTTCAAATATACATCAAACTGCACTGTTCCATGCATACCAATGGGGAAGGACTTGATGATGCTCATGAGCTTAGGACAGCAGCAAATCTTCAGGATTCAGAACAAACTCTCTCTGCTGGCAAGATCAAAAGCTTTGGTGAGATCGACAAATGTACAGAGTTTTCCTTTGTTCACAACACTCTTCTTGTAGCTTTCCCAAGGAGACTATCATATTCATTGTGGATCTACTGAATCTGAAATCACATTGAGACTTAGGGTAAACTGTTTGCAAGGGTCTGCGTTCAAAGCAGGACAACTTTGGTGAACAGTTTCCCAATGATGCAAAGTTAAGGATATACCACAATAGTTATTGCAATTCCTCATATCACCTTTGCTTTTGTACAGAGTTGACTGTGCTTGCATCCTTCATGTATTGAGGAACTTCACCTTCTCTCCAACATGTACATATTAGTTTGTGCAGATGGAAGAGCGCAGGATGGATTTCCTGAACTTAATAACTTCAGCTAGCATGCAGTCTGTACCTGGGGCTTTACCACAAGCAAACTGATCAATGGCTTTTGTGCTTAGTACCTTCAGTTTTGATTTAATTAGACCACAGTATAAGGCCAACTCAAATATCAATTGATTAGTGCAGACAGTTCTTGAGGAAAAAGAATTATGAAATGACTGAGTTTAAAAACATCTCAAGCTAAAAGCTACGTAATAATCGAGTGATTTTTAATTAACCTAAACTGTTGCATTCCATCTAAACAGATGTTTATTGCAATCTTAATTAACAGTTGATTACTTAAGAGACGTAGTGCAAAATCTACTCCGAGATGCAGTCTGAAGAGTTCTCACTTGAAATGTGGACTCTGATTATATCCTCTGCATTTGTGCCATGACACAGTTTCATTTGTTATCAAAATAGTTTTCTAAAGAAAGCAGGCTTCTTTTTCACAGAGATACTTAAACTGTAAGTGGGAATAAGATGTTATGTATGTATTTCTACAAGCTGTGAAATAAGATCTTCCTTGCTTTCCAGGTAATGTAAGTGGTGAAGTACTAGGGACACTCTTAATTGAAACTTCAGCATAGCTGGTAGGGGTGGGGAGTGATGAAAAAGGTGCTAATGGTTCTTAAAGAAAATACCATGAAGGTCAAATTGGAGAAACCAACTCTTCATAGCAAGTCTGGATATCAAGTGATTAGAATTCAATCTCCCATTCTTGAGGAGGGTTCCTGAGGAGGTGAAGGGGTCTGCTTAAGCTTGCTTTCTTCATAATGCGCTGCATACCTGTACTGAATCTGAAAGTTTACCTTTACCAATAATTATGTTTTGATGTATTTATAAATTCTTCAAGTAGGTAATGCTAATATGCTTGTTCTCTCTCACCCATTCTCTTTCACAAGCACATGCACATGAGGAAAGCTTCATTGTTCTTCATTTCTGCTGAAACACTTGCAGAGCAATCATTAAGACATAATATTTAGGGCTGTGGGAAATTTTGCTGGGTGTTTCATTTTGACGCTATTTTGAGGTCAAAACAGCAACATCAAAATGAAACAAAAGACTTCAAAGCAGCCTTGAAATGAAATGAGGGTATTCAAATCATTTTGAAAGTTTTGAATCATTTTGAGTTTCAAAGGTGGGATTGCTGGCAGCGAAACAACAGAAACTAATGAGAGGGAAGAGAGGGGAAGAAATGCTCTGATATTCACATGTGTAGCTGGTCAGTGACTGTGATTCTTCCCTGAGGGCTCTTCCAATCCCAGTGCTTTGGGGGAGGGACAGAAAAACAGCTGTGACTGACACACACACACACACACACACACACACACACACACACACACACACACACACACACACACACACACACGCTTTGCTACTCAAAGTAACAAGTTTTAAAACTGCTTGAAGTGCAGTTTCCCAGAAGCCCCTGCATCTATCTCCTTGAAACCTGGCAGGCTTCATGGCCTCAGCAGGGGCTATCATCCCTGCGGTTTTCACCCTGCTGCACCTTAACACGCACAGTTATGCATGTCATGAGTTTTGCTCTGAACAGTTTGAGGTGCAGTTTCCCAGAAACCCCTGCATCTATCTCCTTGAAACTCAGCAGGCTTTGTTGCCTCAGAAAGGGCTACTATTCCTGCTGTTTTCATCTAAATCTGCCAAAAAATGACAAAGTTATAGTCAGTTTCATGATTCCACATTAAAGCCTATGGGCAAAACAGTTTTAACTAAATAAAATGGAAGAGTGCTTTGAAACAAAATGAAACTCAAAATGAAACACTGTCTCATCGAAACAGTGAAACAGAAGTTGAAATGAACTGGTGCTGTTTTCCACAGCCCTAATAATGCTCACTTACTCTTTCTCTTCCTGCTAAAGAAGTACAGCCACTGATCTTCCCCAAAGTCATAACTGGGGGAGGAGTCATAAGCTGTGCCCTGGGCAAAATCCTGCCCAAGACTGGAAGTAAGGTGGAGGAAGGGTGCTGAGCACCAGGAGAAATAGTGGGTAGGGAAGAGCAGGGGAGTCTTACCTGCTCTGGGGACTCAAAGTTACCAGCTGGTACTTTCACGGCATAGACTGTCTGCTCCAGTTGTTGCTGTTGCAACAGTAGTGTGGTGTCCCTGCACCCGACTGCTGTTGTTGCCATGGTACAGACTTCCTTGGGGGCTGTCATGTTAGTGCTTCTGCTAAGTTGGTGCCTGGAGCTGGTACCCTACTTGCCAACCCTAGATGATAGTACTACTTTTCCCCAAGGGGTCTGAAGAAGTGGAATGGAGTTTTCCTTCTCTTCCCTAATGAATTCATTTGGGCTAAGGAGAAATTTGCTCCCTGTGATCTATCAGGTGAATAGCTGCTCCAAAGCACTGATGCTTTTTAGAAGGGTGATTGTTTTATACTACATGTATGAAACCTAATACAGTTTTTTCTTAGTTTGTGAAAAAGATATTTCGCGAAAATTAATTCTTAGATTAGAAGAAATGAAAATAACACCTTACACACATTCGTTTGTATATGAAGTTCCCCATCACTTATAAATGTCTTCCATATTATAGCCAAGGCTGTTTTGTAAAGTAGTGATTAACTTAAGTGGCCTTCAACTATTCACATTTAGAAGAATCAGCAAGAAGTTTGACAAGTTGTTTACGGTTGAGTAGTCCCTGCCAGACAATGATGACTTTACACCTTTAAAGAAGGGGCCACAAGAATACTATCTAGAAACTGGAAGAACAATTTCCACGGAGGGGAAATAACAAGAGAGGGATACTGGATCAGCAAACCTCTGCTTGCAATGATACATATATTCTTCTGGTCTTAATGGGTATTTATACACAGGCTCTGGGAGTGGGGGTGGGGGACAGGGATGCCAATACACTAGATTGGGGAGGCTGCTGGAGCACAGTAATTGCCACGCTCCAGCAGACTTAATTAATTAAGTCTGCTCCAACGTGCTGGAGCATGTTGATCATGTACAGGTGGCCGATAACCCCTGTTCTAATCTTATCAACCAGGGGTTATGTGTGGGTGGGGATGGAGCACCACCAAGCACTATCGCATGCAGGCACTGCCTGTCCATCCAGACATGGGGGGCAGGACAAGCTTGCATGCAGCAGTGGCTGTCATTTGGGATCTGGCTACATGCCACCCGTCCCCAACCCACTCGGCATCCAGGGGTATATTGCTCTGCGTCCGGCCACTAGGGGGGTACAATGATTCTAAAAAGTTGAAAATTTGTGGATTAAAAAAATTTTGTAGTCTGGTAAACATGCACCTTGGGGAGGGTAGAGGTGGGGGCAGGGAGCAGGAAGTTACTGGCTTAGCGTAAACCACCTTAGTATGTGAATAGCCAGAGTGGCAACCATACTGAAGCCTGCCCAGAGAGCATGGTTTTGTTTTCAGTCTTCCCAAATATAGGGGATGGTGGGGTAAGCTAAGGTGGTCCATTGGTCAGGGCTGGCTGAGAAAAGCAATTTGACAGGAGAGCTGCAGGGAATCTGAAGGGTATCAGGCAAGATCTACATTTTTTTTATAGAATCACAGAGTCAGAAAGAAGGACTGGAAGGGACCTATAAGATCATCGAGTCTGGTTCCCTGCCATGGGCAGGAGGTAATTGGGCTCAAACAAGCTCAATGAGGTATTTGTCCAGCCTCCTCTTAGACTGCCAGAGATTTTAACCTGGTAAAGCTGGCTACAGATTGCATCCTTGGATTTAAGGTACAGATTACTGTCTTTGTACTTTGTTTGTTTATTCTTATATCTCTGTCTGTATCTCAACATATCTCTTATGCTGGTTCTTGCAATTTGTAATAAATCTTTTTTTTTATCATTTTTCAAAACATTTGATATCAATGATGGATAGGCATGGGTTCCATGGAAAGGAAGATCTGTCATTTAGAGGTCTGATATTTCACATACATTTCCATAGTGTAATATAGGACATACTACATAACTAGATAAGCAATATACACATCTTTTATCAGAATAGTAACTGATGACATGAGGACCCACTAAGAAATGAACATTGAAGACCTAAGTGTCCTTATTGTGTCATGAAGACACACCAGGAATTATTTTTAATAAATAACATAACCTTTGACTTACTGTTTCTTCCATTTATTCAGATAGCCTTTTCAGATGTTGATTTAAGTGTTTTAGGATAGGCATTTTGTCTTACTTGAAAAAAAACCCAACCTCAAACAAAAAATTATGCTTTAGTATCTCCTTGCCTTATTTTAGCAGAAAGGAAAAGAATCAATCGACTTGGACTCTCTCAAGTCCATTCTCAAGATCTTTCTATTCTCTTTTTGTCCATGCAATGCCTAACATGGTAGGGCTATAACATCTTTTAACCTTCTTAGTTTTTAATCATAATAACTTCTTTAATGTTTTTTTCCTCCTCTTGTTCACATTTAATGTTCTTCCCTTTACCTTCACACCATTTTCTTTTTGCTCTTTATAGTTGTGTCTCTACTTTCCTTTCTTTGTCTCTTTCCTTCTCTTTGTAGTCATTCTTCAGTTAAGTTTGTTTACATTTTACAAAAATAACAGTTTGATTTGGTTTTCTTTTGGTAGGTAAACTATTTTTCTCAAGAGAAAAAAATTAAATGTGCCAAGTATGTTTTACTGGAAATTATACAGATCTATAAGGGAAAAGAAGAGTTATAGCCATAGGCTGACTTCCTACTGGTGCAATGAAGGAAAAACCAGCTCATTGGACTTGGTAAGTAGATGTGGTATAGTGCAAGTGTCATCTTATTGTTCAGTTTTACAACAGAAAGGCCAACATCAATGAGCAGGAGGCAAATCTCTCATATTTGTGGAAGTACTGTTTCCAGACAAAAGATAAAATACACTGATGGAGCAGCTTTGTAGGATTTTCACCACATCTCCAGTTCTTTAATTGGCCTCTGAATAAAGGAGTCTCATTTCTAGCAATGTCAATTCAGCAGTTTGCATAAGCACTAAATTCTTTTAATTAAAAAAAAGACAGGTGCTTCTTTGAATTAATTAAGCCTTAAGTCTCATGAAAGATGCATTTACAAACTGTGAGCTTCATAATTTATACTCGCCCATTAGTTATTCATCTTCAGTATTTTTAATGCAAGTTATTCTGAGAGATTTGCTCCTTCTATCGGGAAGCTGGCTCTGACCTGCTTTCTAAATTTTAGATGTGCGCAAGCACCATAAAACACAATTTGCTTAATTGTCCTCAAGCTGTCTGTAACTAAACTAGAAAGCTAATTATTCTCAAATGTTGCCTTGTAAGGGGCAATCAAGAGAAAACGATGCAAGTTGGAAGTCCGGCAAAGGATGTGCAAATATCACTTAAAAGAGAATTGCAAGGCTCAGTGTCAGGCTATATATTTGCTGCAAGGGAAGGGTGCTGTTTCCATTGGTAGAGCTCCCCTAATGTAAATTCCTTCTGGAGACAAGGCACAAGTAGTTTTACCTAAGGTCAATGATTGAGGTCAACCCAGTATCCTACACACTTAGGATTCATCTCAGCAAGCAACACTTGGACAAAAACTACTTTTTTCTTGCTTTGACTAGGATTTTACATGAGAGAGTTCTGTCAAATCGACTATCTTAATACGAAAATACCTTTTTTTTGCAGTGAAGACTGCTAAATACATGGTATTAATCACCTCCAGACACTGTCCTATCCTTCAGAGGTTGCCATGTCACAGACTTTCAAAGGGGCAAATGTCCTCAAACTTCAAGAAAGTTATTCTGTATTATGCAATCCCAGAACAGAGAGGTAGTTCTTTTGCTGCTCAGTAATAAGTGACTGCGATATTACCAACACTTTCTGGAGACATTTCAAATTGAATAAGACAGGCTGGTGGTGGAAGAGAACATTTTTATTTTTACCTGGATCTTTTCATTGATGATTTAGAGAAACAGAAAGCAAATGATAGGAATAAGTGGTCAGTGTGGCAGGGCTTAGGAATGGAACATTTCAGCACCCCATAGCCAGACTGTTGCCATTCACTAGCTTTAGTAATTATCTAGAGCAGGAGATGAACCATTAGCTGTCACAGTTTTGCAATCTCTATCAAATTGTTTAGGGTAAATAAAACTAGAGAAGTCTATGCTGAATTTCAAATATGCTGCTTGACCTGTACAATCCCACAAGTGAGAGACAGTTTCATGGAACAAACTTAATATGCTGTGGAATTCTTTTTAGGGTAACTGTTTCAGTAATAGCAATCACGTGATTATTCATGTTAAGTCCCTGATAATACTGAGAGTATAGCAGATGTGTGGGCCACATTTAACTTCTGAACTAGAGTAAGTGATGCCCTTTAAATGAAGGACAAATGAGAGACCTGTCTAATACAGCTCAGTGAGCAGACAGTGAGTGAAATTCATTCTTGCAAGAGGGCATGGGCTGGCCGGGCAGTTTAGACATGTAAGACCCATGTCTATCTGTGATTAAACAATTTACCACAAATAATGCTGTCAGGCCAGGGTGATTGCCTGAAGATCACCTGGATCTCATAAAACCGGAAGACACTCAGCTGAGCTGCAGGGGGAAGAATCTAAATTAAATAAGACTGTGTGGCAGATGGCTTGTAAAGCATAATTCTGTAGGGAGCAGGCTATGAAGCAGAGGAGAAGAGGGAGAGCGCCTTTCCTGGACCCCCAGGCAGATGGTCCATGGATTGTAATCCCGGAGGGAGGAGCCAGGCCCTTGCAGTGGGGCAGGGAGGAAAGGTGCATATTATTATGGACAGTGCATTGAAAACTTCTTCTTGGTGTGGAGAAGCAGTAAAAAATAATTAGCAATCAAGATACTGGGATATATAATGAACAGAACAAAA
Organism: Caiman crocodilus; assembly: GCA_030014935.1. Lineage (NCBI taxonomy): Eukaryota > Metazoa > Chordata > Crocodylia > Alligatoridae > Caiman > Caiman crocodilus. The sequence goes on along the minus strand of JAGPOW010001296.1, from coordinate 77,532,183 downwards.
ACGTAATATATGCAGTATTTACTGCTATTAGATGAATGAATGGTGCACTGTAAGCTGGAAAGCTGTGTTCTGCTCAAGGCAAACTTGCTAAAAGGCTATGAGAGGAATAAAGGGAGTTCAGTGCCTGACAATGAAAACTGTTGGTGGAGAAGACTTCCATCTCAGGGACAAAAGTCAAGATATGGATTGTTTCATTTAGAGAGGAGGTGAACAAAGGGACACAGTTACAAATAGTAAGGAGAACTGTGATCTTACAATTTTCTTCCCTTCTAAGATGAGGACATGGGGTGATTCTTTGAAAATGAAAGGCAAAAATACCAATAAATGGTAAAAGGTAATATTTTTACTCTGAATATAGTTTACATATGAAAATCAATAGCAGAAGATGATGGAACTAAAAGCTTTTTAGAATCAGTCAGAAGAATATTTGATTTATTTGAAATAATAATAATTTACTTATAAGAAGATATTTGTGTATTGGCTATATACACAAACACAAATATAAATACAGTGGGGGGTGTATGCATGCGTGCATGCATGCACACACAGAGTATTTGTATTTATGTGTTTTGTATATAGCCAACACACAAGGTTTAAGTAATTCAAAGATGCACCTGTCTTTTTTAATTAAAAGAATAAATACAAAAATAGTGTGTGTGTGTGGGGGTGTACACACATGTGCACACACACGCATCATTGTATTTGTGTTTGTGTATATAACCAACACAAATATATACATAGACACACACATATAGATACACATACACACATGTATACACACATACCACTGTATTTGTATTTGTGTGTGTGTATAAAGCTGTCCGTGCAAAACAGTTAGAAGATGCCTCGGCACAGCTGTGTTGAGCACATTGCGAGCACAGATGCAGGGATTTCCCCCTGTAGCATGGGAAAAGTTTCAGTGCACGGTCAGAGCCCGCCAAAACCTTGTAGCTGCACCAGTGAATGCATGCTTGTGATTGGCTCATGGTAATTCATGCATACATGTTGGTCGCTCGCTGACCGAATAAGAGGCTTGGGCGATTCCCGCCCAAACCAGAAGAGAGCTTGGACATGCATGAGGAGAGATCCCGTGTGTGTTTCCTAGCTATGAAGGAGGCCTGTTCAACCTATGACGACTCCCCGCTGGATTCATCCGATGCCCCATACCCTGTGTAAGTGTGAGTTTCTGTGTGCCTGTGTTCCTATTTGAGTTTATAACTTCAAGGAATGTGCCTATAGCTTAAGGACTGTAAGTAAAGTTTTTTTTGGCTTCCAACATCCTGCGAGTAGCGCCTCAATTCCACTCCCTCAGCGGCCCCATTCTTCCAGCATTTCTCAGCCCCCACATGGCGTCACAAACAGGATTAGTACGCTGGGAAGACGCAATGGAGCTGGAATTGGTTGAGGGTTGTCCCTGGCGCAGTGGAAAATGCCACGTGCTAGGCGCGGTGGAATTGGAAGCCACATCACTTACCATCAAGCGGCTGGAACAGGTGGAAGAGTTGTGAGCAGTTGCCTTTCGCTCGAGGGAGAAAGGGGACCCAGCGAAAGAGCGGGAAGTGAGCCTCCGCCCAAGAGCCTTCGGATGTGTAATGGGGAGCAAGCGGGTTTGGTTTAAACCCCAGGAGCAAGGGGGCAGCAAGTCCTCAGCTGAGCAGGAGCCAAGCGAGGAAGATGCGGCTCTCAGTTGGGAGTTCACTCGCTGTATGCGCTGTGTGTGGGAGAGCAAAGGACCAGAGCTGATAGACGTAGACACACTGTTACCGGAATCGGGGCAGCCGGAGCTTTCAGAGCTCCACAGAGAAGCGGAGGGAAGCCGCTTCATATCTGAAGGTACCGGCACGGTGAAGGGAAGGGAAGAATGCTGCGAGTAATGTTCAGCACGGTCACAACCCTTATTCGGGAAAGGACTGAGTTGAAAGCCCGATTACGCGCCGTACACGCGGTTAAGTGGGTCGCAGCTGTGGAGAAGGGCCAGAGTCCCCCGTCCTCACAAGATGGTGGCGAAGCAGAAGAGGGCCACCATGGAAGGGTTGAGAAGGAGGGCGGAGTTACCCACGGTGGGGAGGAAGTAGTGACTCCACCCCAGAAATACTGCAATGGATGGGAAAATGAAAAAGGCAGAGCTAATGGCGGGGTGGAAGTAGCAACTCCACCCCGAAGCATTCCCATGGGCCTACCCCTGGGCCGTAACCAGGAGCCAATGGAGAGCATCCTGCAACTGAGTCTCTCATCAGATGCAGCGACAGCTCGAACAGCCATGCACCCTATGGCAACAGAGGGTCAGGTGATGAGTGCTGCCTGCACTACTGCCAGCACCTATCACACTAGGACCTGGACTGAGATACAAGCCTTGTGTAAAAGGTCTAAGATAAGAACAGCAGAGACCTTAGCTATGTGGATCGGACGCCTGGTTGTGGAGTTTGGATCCAATCTTGTAGATCAGAATGAGGCAAGCTCTTTAGTTAGATGAGCCTCGTGGAGTGGAGGACATGCTGCTGATGTCGGCATGGTCAGGTACAATTTTTACTGGCCAATCTTGCTTCCGGCACTTGTTGCAGGTCAAGCCAGCCAGAGAGCCTATGCGTGGCATGAAGGAGGACCATCTAGGGTCAGCATGGAGCAGATCTTACAGGCAATCATCAGAGTTTCCTATTGCACGTGGAACCCGAGACGACATCCACTGTCACCAGCCCAGCAGCAGGAACTGTGGCCTCACCGTTTCCTGCAAGATTCAGGAGCTGTTACAATTATGCTGACAAGTATCGATGCTTATGTTGAAGTGTACGGAGGAAAAGCTGCGGTTATTCTCCGAATTTTGTTAAATCCCTTAGCTAGACAGCCTGCAAGTGATTTCTTGAGGCAGTTACCACGACTACAAGCCTTGGTAAAGCCAGGTCAAAGAGAGTTCAGCGACTCAGAGCAACATCGAGTACACCAGTCAACCCTGCGACGATTTCAACCAATGCAGAGGACACCAGAGGAACGCGAAATGTTTAGGTTCCTGATGCGGTACTCCAGGCTCACCAAGCAGCAGTTGAGAGTGCTAGGCAATGAGGGCCTACGAGATGGGGTTCCAATGCCAAGATGAACCAGACGATAAATCATCTTGTGAAAATGATTAATTTTTCTGTCAATGCTAATTAATTTTTTCCCCTGAGAATTTCTTTCTCTGCAGGTCCGCTGGAGCGTGTGCTGACTGGATCGGAGAGAGAAAAGCGAATTGTCTCTGTAGGTCCGCTAGAAGGTGTGTGCAGACCAGACCAGAGAGAGCATGAGAGGGAGAACCTCTGAAAACTGGGATGCCCACTGAAGTTTTGATGATCGAACTGTTCATCATGAATGTACTGATGTGTAGCTGTGTTCCGTTAGGATATTGTTTGATTAGATCTTTGGAGAATGAATTTGCTTCGTTGTCTGCTCTTTTCTGTGCTCATTTGCAATGTGAACCTGTTCAACAGTGTGAGTGCGATATAATTGGTTCGAATGTGCTGCGGACACAACTGTGCCTTTGGCAAGGGGCATGTCTATGCAAAACAGTTAAGAGATGCCTCGGCACAGCTGTGTTAGACACATTGCGAGCACAGATGCAGGGATTTTCCCCTGTAGTGTGGGAAAAGTTTCAGTGCATGGTTAGAGCCCACCAAAACCTTGCAGCTGCACTAGTGAGTGCATGCTTGTGATTGGCTCACAGTAATTCATGCATACGTGTCAGTTGGCAATTGGCTCGCTGACTGAATAAGAGGCTTGGGCAATGCCTGCCCAAACCAGAGGAGAGCTCGGACACGCATGAGGAGAGATCCCGCGTGTGTTTCCTAGCCACGAAGGAGGCCTGATCAACCGACAACGACTCCCCGCTGGAATCATCCGACACCCCATACCCTGTGTGAGTGTGAGCATCAGTGTGCCTGTGTTCCTGCTTGAGTTTGTAACTTCAAGGAATGTGCCTGCAGCCTAAGGACTGTAAGTAAAGGTTTTTTTGGCTTCCAACAACCTGCATGTCTAGCGCCTCAATTCTGCTCCATCAGCGGCCCCATTCCACCATCGTTTCTTGGCCCCCACAAAAGCCAATACACAAATATCTTCTAAATAAGTAGATTATTATTTCAAATAAATCAAATATTCTTCTAAATGATTCTAATAAGCTTTTGGCCCCACTATACATACATAGGTATACTATATATTTATTTATACTTTACATACATTGTTATTTATTAATCAAATATACCTAATTTATCTGCTCATTCTTGGGAAGCCTTTGGAGCTGGGCACTGTCAGAGGTCAAATCCTGAGCTAGAGGTAAGTCTCATTTGACCTGTTATGGGAGTTCCTTTATTAGGATCAGTACTGAAGGGGAATGTCTGAGGATGAACAAGGAGGACTAGCACGCTATTTTTTGGTAGATAATTAGTTACTCCTCTATCAGTAACCCAGGAAAGTGATGATCTCTCAACCTCTCTTGTTTCCCAGCTGTAAAGCAGAAAAGTAAAACAGACTTAGCTGCCACACTTTCTAGGGATACTGTGAGGCTAAATTAATTAACATTTGAAAGAACCTGCTATTTGTTTATATAGAAACATCATTAAAATGTTGGCATTTTTACTGAAGTGTAAAATTGTAATGAAAACCCAAAAGGGTTGAGTATCCTAGAACATCCTCACTTCAGAACCCTGCAATGGATAAAAATGTATTGTCATTTTGCTAATAATCAAATTTAAATGCAGAGTTTTCTACAAATATTAATTTTAATAAAGAATATGGTCATTGACCACTCACCTTAATATTTAAATGGTGGCCTTCAAATTTTGTTTTGCACTTTTTCAACTGGTTCAAGGTACGAATTACTGCAGAATGTGTTGTTCCCTAGTTTATAAGGCATTACAATTAATAGTAACCTCTGTAAAGTATTTGAAGCAGAATGCACCACTTATTCACATACAGATGTAATTTACCTTTTTCATTTTTTGCACCTTAGGTGCTGTACAGCAGGAATCACAGTCTTGCTCCAAACCTAATCTACCCCTCCACCAAATTGAAACTAGTAGGTAGTAAGGTTACCCTTAACAAAAAGTTATTTTTCACACTATGTAATTAAAGTGTGGAACTCATTGCCACCAGATGGTGTGGAAGCCGACAGTTTAACCAGATTGGACACATTTTTGGAGGAAAGGGGACACAATATCTATGGAGCGATGGAGATGGTGATATAGCCTCTGAATCAGAACTTCCTTGACTTTAAATGCTGGAGCCTGCAATTGAAACAGGAACAATGGAACAAACCCTGGTTCTACCTAGTTCACTCTCCCTTTCATCCATTCTTTGCCACTGTGTGACATAGGATACTGGGCAAGATGGGTCTATGGTCTGACCCAGGAAATGTCAATTCTTATGTTCACCCCCACTGTATATGAATTATATAGCAAGCACCTCTGTGAAACTTGAAAGGTTTCCTTTTGATTTTAAATTAATCATTCACATACCCTGGCCATGTCTACATGCCTCTGTGATGAGGCCAGGAACACCACTGAGAACATGCCTAATTCTTGTGCTGTCGCTCATTGTGTACCAAAGCCTAAAAATTGGTCGGTGTAGTATCTGAGCTGTGCTCCTGGGCTTGTCATGTAGGCAGTGCAGAGACATCCCGGTTTCTATTTGTGTCATCTAATTGTAAAGGAAAATGGTGCAGAATGGTTTGCTGGACACACTTTACAGAAGGCAAGGCCAGATGCCAGAACCTTTATTCAGTTTAAATGGGTCTTCATCCTGAATTGGGTAACTAAGCACTAATTAACAGGGGAAAAAAGAATCCTCATCCATTATATTAGAAGGGTCTGGGTGCATTTCAGTAGAGAACTCAAGTCCAGTTCTTCATATCGATAGAAGAACTGTATCTGATCTGGTGTGAGCCTTCTGCACTGTTACAAAATGGCCAATTTGACACCACTTACAGCATAAACTGTACAACACTCCAGCAGTAATTTTTAAGTTGCTGCTCAGGCACCCTTGTAAGAAGCAGTTTAGTGGTGGGGCACTGGTCAGGTTAATACATCTTTATTCTGTGGATTTATCATACGATTTTCTTGATGCCAAAATGTAATGCTAACCTGGGGTTGGTATTGTGGCAATTACAATGGAATAAATAGGCCTGGGGAGTTAAAAGTATTAATGTGACCGTTTTGCTGTATCACAGTAGGCAGTTATAATGAAGCTCAGGGTTTTGAATGAGGGCATCTTGGCCTGCAAAGTCACCATTCTTTTTTTTTTTTAACCTTCATGAAAGAGAGAAAATAGAAAGTATGACTGTGAAGTATTAAGTCAAGCATTTCTTTGAATAACAGACCTTACTTGCTTTACTTTATGCAGTGTTTATGAGACCCCCACCCCACATTCAGTGCTCCATTAGACAGTGTCGAAGATGGTAATTGTTCTCCTTTGTGGGGAAAGAGGAAAAAAAATAGTCGAGACGGCTTGGAGATTCTGTTGTCTTTCTTTGAAGACAAATGCATCCCCAAAAAGAAAGAAACCAAAATAGTAGAACTAGATGAGCAGCTTCTATTTCTGATGCTGACTCTAATTTACTCACTGCTGGAGAATGTATGGCACAGCAGGTGATCTTAACAGCCCTTCCTAAAACCAGCCAACTTCTACCAGAGCCACACTGCTTAGGACACTTCTTGTAGCTTCTTTTCTGATCTCTACAAAGTTGCAAAAGTCTTGATCAAGTAAGCCAGATTCTTTTTAAACAGAAGGCAGAGAGAAAGATAGACAGTGGGGAAAAAAAGAAGACACGAAGGCTAAAAAGTGTTACATTTCAGGAATTAGGTAGAAGGTGGGGCAGGATCGCACCTTAGGGCACCTACACATGTGCCCAACACCTACTCCAATGCATTAACATGCATCAAAGCAGACTCAATCGGCTAATTAGCAGCTCCAGCAGCCTCAGCATCCCCATGCTTCAAAATGTCAGTGGGGACACTTTTAACTAAAGCTCATTAAATGAACTTTAAAGTTCTATTTAAAGTTTGAAGCATGTGGATGCTTAATACACGAAATGTTGCAAGTGCTGGGAGCTATAATTAAAGCGGGTCCCAAGAACCACTCTAATTAAAGTCCCCCCCCCCCCGCAACATGTTTAAAGATGCCCTTATAGACTAACTTATTCATTGAAATATGAGCTTAATCTATAAAGTGACACACTACCCTGCTTCCCTCAGATTAACTTCAGACTAACATGGCTAACTGCCTCTCTTTATTCCAGGAATTGCTCAGGACTTAGCCAGTGGAGGTGGAAATGTCATCTGGGACCCTCTCTTTGGCTCAGCCTGATCAGAGCAACCCTCAGAATAAGGACAGAAAGGCATGGTGGTGAGACAGTGCGTACTAGTGTAAAGGAAATGATGGTGTTGGCAACCATGATGGTAAGTCTCACTTTTTCATACCCCTATTCTCTTAAAATCATTGCCACATTATGGAGTGATGGGCAAAATAGCCTATCCTTGCATGATTTCCTGGAATTTTGGACTTGATCAGTTATTGCTTCCAACAGCTATATTATATACAAACAGAGAAAGAAACAACCAATTGGAGTGTAAGGCCTTGCAAACTATGCCCAAAATGCTGAATACATGATGTTCTCTTTAATGCTAAGCTAAAATTAAGCTAACTGATCTTTAGCATCGTAAGGCAAAGTGTAATTTGTAGAGTGGCCACACAACATGCAGAACTAGACTGCTGTAAATTATTACATTCTGTGGTAAAGTAGCCTCTTGAAAAATCAGGGCTACCTAGACACCAGTGTGTGGCTTGCATGTCTGCAATTTTATTTAGTTTCATCCTGGGGTGTTTGCTGGATGCAAATAAACTATTACCAGCTCCCCTAGTGACAAAGACGTGGAATAGCACCCATTAAGGGCACCTACCTGAGGAAGGTGGTTTGTCTGCTCCAAGCACTTGTATAATTGACATTGGTGTATGAACTGAGGTAAGTTATGCCGGTGTAAATGTATTGTGTATTCACAAGTATAGCAGTAGGTTTCAGAGCAGGAGTCACATCCTAGGACCATAGGAAAGCAGGAATGGAAGGAATCTCACAAGGTCCTCCTACTCAAGGCAGGATCATCCCTGACTAAACCATCCCAGCCATGTATCTGTATAACTTGCTTTTGAAAGTTTCCAAGCATGGGGAATCCACAGCTTCTCTATGTAGGCTGTTCTAATGCTTGACCATGGTCAAAAAGTTCCTCCTAGTCTCCAAGTTAAGTTTGCTCTGCTGCAGCTTGAGGCCATTGCTTCTAGTTCTGTCCCCTTCACACACAGAAAAAAGCCCGTCTCCATCCTCTCTATGATCACCTTTCAGGTATTTGAAAACTTATCAAATCCCCACTCAGTCTTCTCTTCTCCAGATGAAATAACCCTAGCTCTTTCAGCCTTTCCTCATAAGTCATGCTTTCTAGGCCTCTAATTATTTTATTTTTTTGCTCTGTGCTGGACTCTTTCCAATCTTTCCACATCTTTCTTGAACTGTGAGGCCTGGAACCAGGCATAGTATTTCAGGTTAGACCCTCTCAGGGATGACTAGAGTAGAAGGACCACTTCCTTTGATTTGCAAGTGACGTTGATGTTAGCAGCTGCTGTTGGCCATTCATTTCTCATTCTATAGTTGTGCATACAACTAAATAGTCTCAGGTCAGGCTGTGGGAAAAGTGTAGATGGTGTACAAGATGGTAAAAATTCCCCATAGGTAGGAAATAAAGTTTACACTTTTCCCACAGCCTGACGAAGGGACCTGATCCCGAAAGCTTGCAGAAAAGGACATCTTTCTTGCCATTTTCCAGTTGGTCTAATAAAAGGTATAGTTTTGGAACCAAGAGTTCTAGTTTTTTGTATGTCTTTTTGTCTCAGACCAACATGGCTACCAAGTACATCCCAATAGGTTAAGTGTTTCTTGTATTTCATTACCCAGAAAAAGAATAGTTGTAATTATGTTTGGGACAAAATATCCATAATTACATGAGGACTGGGGATCCTTTGTTAACAAATATTAACTGAGCTTATTTGCACACTTAAATCTCCATGACATCATTACTCACTGATGAAGTATGGGGATGAATTATTTGTTTACAGAGGAATTCTGGAGCTTGTTTATGCACAGAGGAGGAGTACTAGTTCCTAAGTGGAATGTGTTGGTCTGCTCCAGCCTATTAAAGGAAAAAGATTTTAAGTAAAAATCGAAATTCTAAGGGACTCCTTTTGCACTGCTCTGATTATTCAGCTAGCTTTTTCGCTGATGGATTAATCCCCTCTATCACTTTGGACTGAGAGGACTTTCTGTTTAGCCTAGTATAACAGACAGAAATAAAATATTGATTTTTACCCAGACTCCAATAAATTGTTTCATGTACCAGTGCCAAAAAGGAAGTAAAAGGACAAAATCCCTTTATAAGAATAGACTAGCTTCAATTTGGGCTGGCTGAAAAATGAGAATTGTTTGATGAAAAATGTAACAGATTCGTTTGCATTTTTTGTTGTATTGAAAGCAAGACTCTTCAATTTTGTTTTGTTTTGTTTTTTTCAGAAAGAGGGACTCTCTTGCTTTTCCTGAATAGTGAATTGCCCAATGGGTGGGCCACTTATCTGTGATATAAGGGACCCAAGCTCAGGTCCTTGCTTTGATTAATTTGGGACAAGAATTTGGACATTTGTCTTCGAGATGAATGCCCTTGTCACCCAGCTCTCATCTGCTTCCCTCCAAAAATTCCACTCAAACTGAGAAACCTCCCAGAACCAATTTCATGAAAGCAGAGAGCGTTGTTTTAAATGTTTTTTTTTTCAATTAAATGAAGTTGTGATGGGGAAAAATAGATTAATTGAAATTGTTATTTGATTGGCTCTATGTGCAAATGGTCAGGCAGTCACAGTTAAATGCCCAACTGAGTTAAATCGGAATAAAATGGGAAAGATTTAATTTTTTCCCCTGTTTTGATGGTATAATATTGCCCTTTCTAAGTGCTCCCTCAGGCTTCAATCCCTTAGTAAATTATATCTCCTTATAGTCACTCTGCAGTGATCTCACTCGCATCTTTCCTATGCAAAACTCACAGCCTTAGATGAGAAGGATCTGTGACCAAAGGGAGCACAGTGGACGCTCTGTCCTGAAATGGCAATCCCCAGTGGGACACAGCAGTTGAAGATCATACAAAGCCTTCTGATAAGGAACTGTTAGGTTCTTACAAACTAATTACCAGTATGATGCAATACATGCAATTAATTATATGTGTATATATAATGCACACAAGTAATTATAATACAATACAGTAAGGTTGGAGATGCACAGAGTATGTTGCTATTTCTGACTTTTGTGTCTTAATTTCCTTGTGTCTTTATACTATTTTAATTCAGTCAGCAGGCAAAATACTGTTGTTAATTATTTGTGTTGTAATAGCTCTGAAAAGTTCCCAATGCTTAGATCATGGTCTTGTTGGTCTAGTTACTCTGCATTTAACTTCTAAGAAACAGCATGAAGTTGACTGTAGCAGATCTCACTAGGTTTTAAAGTGATGATAATCTCTAGAGAAACATAATGTGAATCAAAAGGAAAATGTTTTTCTAATCTATAGCCTTCCGAAATTCTAATTAAATATTGAGTTTATACAGGGTTTAACAAAGGCAGGATCTCATGCTCTTTTGTAACAGCATGCAATTCTCTCTAACCCCAAACTGTGCTTATATCACCAAGGATGATGATACATAAAACAAAAAAAAAGAGAGAACACATTAATTTCAAGGTAGAGTAGGAACATAGGAGTAAAATAATCAATGTCCCACAAATGTAGAAAGGCAAAATTGGCAGATATTTATTTTGCAAGTGTCTATGGTGATTTTTGAAGAAGAACGGATAAAAATACATTAAAATCCCATACAGAAAGAAATGTTCCTACAGGATTGAGATCATAGTCAAAATGGTGTCTCTGGATTTCATCAGTTTTTTCATTTCAGATTTGATCATTTCTAGCATGGATGATAATAGCATTGCTAAATATGGCATGATTCTATCACTTGTTATGCATATGAAAAGTCTCATTCAAGTCAATGTAGAAAATATGCTCATATGAAGCCTATAGTCATTCTCTTCATCTAATTTGCAATGAAGTCATTTTTTATTAGACAGTTTACCAGTCTCCCCAGGGGAGAGATCTAGACCTGTGATTTAAACATAGAGCTAGCAATCAGCACCTGAGTCTGAATATTGGCTTTGATACCCTTTCCTTTCTCTGTCTCAGTATCTATATCAGTATAAAGAGGATGGGTACCTTGGAAAGGTTGATTTGAACATAAGTGCTGGGTGGTGGTGTTAATATGATTTTCTCTAGTGAATGTAATTTAATTTGAAACACACTAGTACTATTTATTTGCAGCTATAGGAATGTACTTGGTCTGGGGGTTGTCAGAGCTCTTGGGTTAGACCTGATAATCAAGACATCTACACATTTTTTTGTCCTAAAGTTTATTTGTTTGGTCTGGCCACATCGAGTAAAAAGAAAAACATTGATAAACCCCTACTGTTCAGACAGACATTAAAATGCGCTTTTCAGGCCAGGTAGCTGCCTCTGAGACAAGAAGGGGGTGACCTCTCTGGCAGGTATGCCATGAATTAACATCCTAAATGCTACTCTGAGTTTCTTCTTCTGACCAATCTGCTGCTCTTTTTTTCTGCTTCCTGCCTTATTTGCTGCTGTGTTGCCTTTTCCCTCCCTGGTCTGCCATTGCCATACAGACGGTGCCTGTACCATTTATAGCATGTGCGCCCCAGGTTGGCCACTCTTGCTCTAATAAATATCTGCTTCTTAATGCTCCTAGTTACAAATAATCAGGAACAAGATGGCCAATTTGTTCAGAACTGGAGACCAAAAGTTAGGTTCCTAAATCCATCCAAAGGTTAGGCTCCTAAATCAGAGAGAATTGATCTCTCAGAGTTTCCAAGCATCCATACACTCTAGGAAAATTTTGGCTAATAGATAATATAAGCCACATCAGAAAAGATCATGGGTGTTTTTACACTTGGTCTGTGGATGGGAGGGGGCACTTTAATTAGAGCAGCTTTGAGTATTGTGTATCAGCGTCCCCACACTTCAAAATGGTGGTGGGAGGCACTTTAACTAAAGCTTGTTCAACGAGCTGTAGTTAAAGTGCCCCCGCCACCATTTTGAAGTGTGGGGATGCTGATACATGTGACATGGAGGTGCCTGGAGAAAGCTAATTAGCACAATCCAGCAGACTTGTTTAATCAAGTCTGCTCTGATGTGCTGTAATTACAGAACTTCAGAGCAGCCTCCTCACATGTGTATAGACACCCGAAAAGTCCTCCTGAGCCTAGCAGCTCACAGGGCTAGCTGGATTGGTGATATGTCTGGCATTACATACAACTGCCTTGAACCCCCCAGCCTGAATGTCCTGGTGTAGTTGAGTTAACTGCGGGTGTGAATCCAGAATGGGGCTTTAGTTCATTCCTCGAGCTATAGCAAGGTGTCTTAGCTGTTCTGCCACCATCCTCTTATGTGAGTCTCAAATGTTATGCAGAACCTTAATTTTTTTGTTCAAGCCATAAACAAAAATAATTTTCTCCATTTAATGGTAAGAAGCCAAGGACCTTCTTGTAACAAGAGTGTTACAAATCACCCCCCAAAAAGGAAGGCCATGAGCCAAATACCACCTCACTGATTTTCTGCTTCAGAAACGATCCCCTTAAGTGAGCACAGGTTTGTCAGCTAGTGCATTTTCAGATCAAATGTAGCAACTCTAACTTACTAGAGAGGAAGCCAAATATAATTCTTACCAGTTACCAGTATCACCATCTTGGGAACTGCACCTCAAATCCTCTCACAGAGATTTTTTCCCCCTTCGGGTCACTGTGATGATTTCTGGTGCCCTTGGTTAGAACACCGTGCTACTGTGAAAAGAGACGCGCTCTTCTGTGCCACAAGTGAAGATGAGTTTGGTAAGCTAGATCTGGCCTCGTGGGTATGTATGCATCACTGCTACATTCTCAAGTGGTAGTGAAGAAGAAGGAAAAGTTGCTCAGCTATTAAACAAATGGGGACTGTAATTATATCTAGGTAAGTTATTAAAATTGCTACTAGAGCTGAGTAGAAATTATTCACAAAAAGTTTTCTGTTGGAAAATACCAATTACTTGGGAAGGTCCAAGATGGAAATGAGAGTGAGAGAACCCCATCTGACAGAGCATTTATCTGGGGGCATGGTAAAGCAGATGGCCCCTTTTGAGGACTTGAACCTGACTTGTCCACACTCTGAGCACTGGGCTGTTTGCTATTCTGAGCTCATGCTTTCTCTCCATTTGAGAAACAAGTTGAAAGGTCTCACGGGGGTCAGACGAAACCAAATGTCAGTGTTTTTCACAAAACACAATCCTTGTTTGCCTGCCAGCCCTATTGAATGTTTTAAAGGCCAAACACCTTACATCTTAGACCCTCACTTCTCCTCATTAGCCATTATTTACCATAGCACAGATATTTCCCCTTCAACAGGGAAAGCTATGTGGTCTGTTTTCCAGCTACACCTAAACAATTTTGATTAAAAAGGCTCAGATAACTAACTTACATGTGTTATGTTGCTGTTATAGTAGTATTCTACTGCCAATGGCTTGACAGTTTTGATTAAATTGGAGATCACTGGCAATCCCAGCACCCCTGATTGACTTATGTTAATGTTGCAGATGCAAGCTTGACCAAGCATGTTTGAGGGTAGGGCATGTACATCAGAAGGGCAGCAGGTGTCATGTTCTAACTGTGATGTGTGGACAAGTTAGGAATGAAACAAATGTAGCGAGACCACTTGGCATCTTGGGGCAGAGCAGTGATGACATCTTACTACAACCCGAGGCACAAATTCTAGCCCCATTCAGGGCTCAGGCCACCATTTGGCTTTCAAAGCTTATTTCATTCTCAGCTTGTCCACATGTAACAATTGCAATGTAATAGCTGCTGCTCTTACAACCATCCCCTTTTGCAATAACTCCAAATGTGTGTCCACACTCTGAGCTTGGCTCGTTCTAACAGACTTGAACTTAATGGGTAAGAAAAATATTGCCCATTGCATGCTGGCCCAGTTAACATCAAAAAAGAAAGCCTCTCTCTAACAAGAGCTTCTACAGAACTGGGGAACTGGTCATTCTTTATTCTTTAATCTTTGCAGACTTCAGCTCCCAAGGAAAATGAACCAGAAAATAAATACCAGCAACCTTTTATCTCTTAAATGAGATTATTATTTTCATTTATAGCTTATTTGCATGTATATGGTGCCCAGATCCACCATCAAAGCTCAGAAACCTGCTGTGTTAAACTCATAGAAAATTAAGGTTGGAAGAGGCTGCAGAAGGTCATCTAGTCCAGCCCCCCTGCTCAAATCAGGACCATCATCAACTAGATCATTTCAGCCAGGGATATGTCAAGCTGGGCCTTAAAAACCTCCAAGGATGGAGTTTCCACTGCCCTTCTAGTTAATCTGTTCCAGTGCTTCACCACTTTCCTAGCTTTTCCTAATATTCAACCTAAACTTCCCTTGCTGCAACTTGAGACCATTGCTCCTTGTTCTGGCATCTGCCATCACTGAGAGCAGTTTAGCTCCATCCTCTTTCAAACCCCTTTTCAGGTAGTTGAAGGCTGCTATTAAATCCCACCTCCGACTTCTCTCCTGCAGGCTGAATAAACCCAGTTTCCTCAGCTTCTCCTCAGAAGCCATGTGCCAGCACCTTAACTATTTTTGTTGCCCTCTGCTGGACTCTCTCCAACTTGCTCGCATCCTTGCTATAGTGGGAGGCCCAAATCTGAACACAATACTCCAGATGTGGCCTCACAGTGCTGAATGGAGGGGAATAATTACTTCCCTCAGCCTGCTGGCAACACTCCTACTAATGCAGCCCAGTATCCTGTTAGCTTTCTTTGCAACAAGGGCACCGTGTTGGCTCGTGTCCAGTTTGTTTACTGTAGCCCCTGGGTCCTTTTCTGCACAGCTGCTGCCCACCCAGTCAGCCCCTGGTCTGTATGGTGCATGGGACTGTTCCATCCTAAGTGCAGGACTTTACACTTGTCCCTGTTGATCATCATGAGACTTCTTTTGGCCCAATCCTCTGATTTGTTTAGGTCACTCTGAATCCTAGCTCTATCCTCCACCATATCTACTTTACCCCTTCAACTTAGTATCATCCATGAACTTTCTTAGAGTGCAATCCATTCCATCTTCCAGATTGTTAATGAAGATATTGAAAAAAAAACAGCCCCAGTACTGACTCCTGAAGCATTCTGCTTGATGCTGTTTGCCATATAGACATAGGGCCATTGATTACTACCTGTTGAGCCTAATGATCTGACCAGCTTTCTATCCACCTTACAGTCTATTCATCCAACCCCTACTTCCTCAGCTTGCTTGCAAGAATGGTGTGGGAGACGGTATCAAAAGCCTTGCTAAAGTCAAGGTATTTCATGTCTACTGCTTTCCCTGCATCCACAAGAGTCAGTTATCTCATCATAGAAGGCAATCAGGTTGTTCAGACATGACTTGCTCTTGGTGAATCAGTGCTGACTGTTCCTGATCACCATCTTCTCCAAGTGTTTATAAATGAGTTGTTTGAGGACCTGCCCCATGATTTTTCCAGGGACTGAGGTGAGGTTCACTGGTCTGTAAATCTGTGGACCCTCCTTTTCCCTTTCTTAAAGATGGGCACTATACTTGCCCTTTTCCAGTTGTCCAGGACCTCCCCCGATCTCCATGAGTTTTCAAAGATAATGGCCAGCAGCTGTGATGCAATCACATCAACCAGTACCCTCAGCACCCTTAGATGCATTGCATCCAGCCCCATGGACTTGTGCATGCCCAGCTTTTCTAAATAGTCCCTAACCCTTTCTTTCATCACTGGGGGCTTCTCTTCTTCTCCCCAAAACGTGCTCCCCAGTTCAGTAGTCTGGGAGCTGACCTTGCCTATGAAGACCAAGGTAAAAAAGGCATTAAGTACTTCAGCCTTTTCCTCATCATCTGTCACTAGGTTGCCCCCACCCTTCAGTAAGGGACCCACACTTTCCCTTAGCTTCCTCTTGGTGCTGGCATACTTGTAGAAACCCTTCTTGTTACCCTTCACATCCCTTGTGAGTTGCAACTCTAATTGCACTTTGGCCTTCCTGATTTCATCCCTTCATGCCCAAGCAGCATTCTTATACTTCTTCTTAGTCATCTGTTCAAGCTTCCACTTCTTGTAAGCTTCCTTTTTGTATTTAAACTCACCAAAGAGTTCTCTGCTGAGCCAAGCTGGTCACCTGCTATATTAGCTATTTTTCCTGCACATTGAGATAGCTTGTTCCTGCGTTCTCAGTAAGGTTTCTTTTAAATATAACCAGCTCTCCTGGATTCCTTTCTCCCTCATATTGGTCTTCCAAAGGATCCTGCCCATCAGTTCCACTGGGAAGTTAAAGTCTGCTTCTTTGAAGTCCAGGATCCATACTCTGCTGCTCTCCTTTCCATATGGGCACCAAATATATAGGCTGTCCTTGCCACACAAAAAGAAATCTAGTGACTCGGTGGAGTAACATCATGAATGGATTTGGCCCATCAACTATAAAATGCCTGTTCCTATTGAAGTCAAATGGAGTTTGGCATTTTCTTTAGATCAGGCTCTAAATTCATGATGCTTTCAGATGAAACACTGCTAAAATGTTCCTAAATTCTATTTGGTGATGTCTATTGGGTGACATCACTGGATGTGTGTGGGGAAACAACTTGAGTAGGCAGCCATGGGGAAGGTGGATGGGAAGAGGGGGTGGAATATAAGCTCCTAAATTATCTTACTTTTCTCATTATTAGCCTTCATTTGCTATGGTATGTGTCAGTCCCTTTCAGCAGGGGAACTGCTACAGTCTGTTTATCAGCTGTGTCTAAATATTTTTTATTAAACAGTCTAAGATGGCTAACTTGCATATTATTGTTGATCAAAATCAAGTAGAAAGCAGAGAGTCGACATTTCCACTAAAATGTTGATGGAAAGGTGTAACAGATTGTATATTTTGTAATAATCATTTTTTTTTCATCAAATGATCCATAACCCAGGGGTAAGATGTGCAGTCACAAAATTATGGTGTTTGCAAAACAAAAAAAATCTATTTTGATGTTTTTTATGAGAATTGTAACTTCAGATTTCTAACACGAGTCCTGGAAAACCTTTTCTTGTAGTGTCTTGATGACCCCCCCAATAATTAGTGATCCCGCTTTAGTAGCAGTCAAAAATCTATGCACAGGAATCAGTGGAATTACATCAGCGTGAAACGTGTGTGATCAGAATCTGTTCTATAATGTGTTTTCCTTTACTTTCACAATAATCTTTTATATTTTCTTTCTCCTAAAAGCAAATTAAATTTCAGCATGTAAAAGCAGACCACTGTTTCTGAGTGAAAAATGTGTGATTCTTTTTCTTTCTGTGGTTTTCGAATTTGAATAAAGAATTATACTAACCCATGCTGAATGCTGCAGCTATACAGAGGTACAAAGCACTATGACATAATTATCTGTACTAACAGAAATAAAATAAACAAACCGTTTCCCTCTGCTCCCTAAAAATATGTAACTGTTTTGTCTCACTGAGATGCTGTAATGAACATAGAACTATCTGAAGCCTTTTAATAATAGGAAAAGGATGTTGCCTCAGCAACTGGTCTAAAATAACAATAGCAATGAATTAGGATCCTTGTTTTATCTGGTAATGGATTCATCACTTTTCCCATATCAGTGATGAACTTTAATGAACCTCTTATCTTTTTATGATCATGATGGGAACACTGTATAGTTTTCCTCCCAGAGGAAAGGTTTTGTGGAATAGAGATTACTTGGAATTTGGACATTTTGGTATTTATACCTACTGTGTTTCATAGACTATAACTTTCAAAAATAAATAGCAAAACATATCTGACAAATTTTAGGTACCATAACATTGCTAAACAGCTCTTCACTTTTACACACTCATGCAAGCTCCTCCAATCTGTAATACCATATTTACCTCAATCCAACATGAGTCTCCATTTAAGATAACCACCCCCCATTAATTAAATTTTCCATGTATAGAATCTATAAATTTGTTATAATCTTCCAGAGAGTCAATTTAAATTCATCCTACCATTAAAGCAGGACAAGCAAAGGCAGGGGTGCAAGTGGTAAGGGAATGAAGTTGCCTGAATCTCACCCCTTACCTGCCTGCACCTTGTCACCTATTGCCTGTTCCTCCTACCACTTGCTCTCCCATGCTTGAACCCCATTTCCCCCACCACTTGCCCTGCCTCCCATCTGTCCCTCCTGCCAGGTCTCCTGCCTCCCCTGCTGCTTGCCCCCTGGCCATCTCTGCCCCCTGGAGTAATCAATGAACTGGGAGAAACAATGAGCCAGGAGTCGCACAAAAAAGGAGGATTCTGCTATCACCCCCTGTAGTGTACATTGTAGTTGTCATGCACAAATAGCCTCTAAATCAGGGGTCAGTAGCATTTCTGGGTAGAGTGCCAAAAACACTCATAATCTTGACTTGTAAGATGTTGTCATAGCAGGGGAGCAATGAGAGGTCTGAACTTTGTGGCAGTGCAGCTCTAGCCCTTCCCCGAGGCACAAGTGCCAAGCAAAATGCTTTCGCATGCCATGGTCTGACATGCATGACAAGGGTTGCTTACCCTTGCTCTAAATCGTACTGCTTTATGTACACTATAGTGAGAAAAAACAAAATCCCATTTGCCTTCCTGGTCAGTGTTTGAAGGACCCACTTGTAAAGGTAACTGGCTCTACTGTGTCAGAGATGACACAGAAATGACAGCAGCTCTTTATTTTTCTATTCCACATTTTTTATTATCTTCAGTTTTGAAAAGAATCCACACTTTTCTACTGAGACAATCCAGTGCTGCAGTTAACCTAGTTTAAGAGCCACCTTGAAATATTGAAGCTATATTGTTGCTGTTAGTATTTCTTTTAGTGATCATATTCCAGCACTACATCAAACTATTTTTTTTCTGATACAGCTCACTAAATAATTTGGTGTCTGTTGTATATTCATGAGGTAACAGATCACCTTCTCAGCTACTCATTTTGTGCATATATTTTTATAATAGCTGGACAGCAGTGATATATGAAGTTACAAGAGTGCTCATATTCATATCTAATTTGTATTGTTTGTGAGGGACATGGTATAGTTCAAACAGAATTTATAGGCTTCAAAAATACAAAAACAGCTGAGTTTTTTTTAATTTCTTTTCCTTCATTTCTTGCTAGCATTTCTGTCATATGGTGGCAGATACTGTGGAAAACTTTTAAGTAGATGTGGCAATCTACCAACCTTGGGAAATCACTTTATCTCTTTACAAGTATGTTCCCTTCTTGCTAAATAGGGCTGGTAAGAGTTACTACCACAAGCTTAATTCATGACAGGGAGATCTTCATATGGGAAGTTCTAGAAGCAATTATTTTAGTCCCCTGAGTTCTGCTTCACGGAATAGTAAAACAAACCCCTTTGTTAAATGTGTAAATGCTTTGCTAAAGAAACAAACAAATAAAAAGAAGCCTAAGTGTTAGTCTAAAAATGCAGAGTTGAATATTACTGTCAGTTCCCACTTCTGCAGAAAATAAAAAGAAGGGCTTGGAATGGTTCCGAATCAACCCTGGAAGCTCTCTCTAACCATTTCATTAATTTAATCCATTGCTTAGATGTGGACTTTGAAGGTCTCTTGAGTAAAATGCAGGCACATGGGGCCAAATACATCAGGTGTAAGTTATGAAGGCTAGATCTGAGGATCTCGGAGCAGGAGGTTTCCCCACACTTTTGATAGATTCAGCCAATTGTAGTGGTTGGGTGATTCAATCTCAAACTTCTTCTGCTGAAGGTCTTCTTGGTGTTCAGAATGGTAATCAAGATCTGGACATTTATCTTCCACTTGCAGTATTTTACTTCAAAAGCCCTATTCTGCTGTCATGTTAGCTAATGACAATTTAGCAATTAACTTTGCTAATTTTAATTGAACCAGATTAAGTACTGAGAGATGGCTCTCATCTCTCAGTGAACTATCCTGAAGATTAAACTTGGATCCTGTCCTTGCCTTTTATACCAGCTCAGACAAATCCTCATTCTTAATCTTTAATGTTTTCAGGCTATGTCTTCCTTTTATATTTAACTGAATGCTCAGAAGTGGCAAAGGATACATTACATAATTTTATTGTTTTTACCTGATTATTCTTAAACTCATGTCCTACTCGCAATTTTCGTGTAAGCTAATTTATATGTTAATAAGAGCTTGCAAATACCTTTGCAGCAGTGCAGAATTGATCTGCAAATTATTAGGTCTGTCTGTTTATTTCTTTCTTTTGCCAATTATTATTTCCAAATGAAATTGGTCAATCTATCCCCTCCTTCCTCCATCGTTTGACAGATGTAATTATAACATGGCTTGCTAATAAGAGCTGGTTGAGAGCCAGCAATGGTGGAAGCGTCATTTGTAGGCACAGGGAAGACAATGTTTCTTGCAGCTTCTTTAGCAGAATTTGAGGCCCATTTAAAGAGCAAGAAAATTACTGGCTGTCTTCATTACAGAAGTATAAATGGCTGACTCTTAGTTTGAACTGTTCATCACTACTTTCATTCTTTACATATTGTGACCTTATGTTGCCTTGGTGCAGACTCGGGTAACTTCCAATGTATCCAAACTGGAAATGAAAAAGAGTGAATTTGTGAAATAGCAATTTGATCTGGATTCTCTTGTTAGGGCTTCATAAGAAATTTTCTACCAGAAAGTAGTTCCATTGTGGGTCTATTAACAAACACAGAGCTACTGCTTTCAGATGAAAAGCAACTTTTACCTTGATGGAAATCTTTCTTTGCTAAGATGTTTTTTAAAAGCCCTTGAATCTTCTTTTACAATAATATATTTTTTAAAAAGCTAGGCGCCAACTACTACTTTATTTTGAAGATATGCATGAAGCATGTTGACATGTTTTAGTGGCATAGCCGATTAGATTTAACTGGGAACTGTGATTCAGAGTTTTTAAAGTCTAAGATCTGCCATAGTTTCTTATTTTGGATTTGTGTGAGTGCAAAGCATAAAACAAAAGTGCACTAAAGTCCTTTTTTAACTACTCAGTGGCTGTGTCTACATGAGATGCTACTGTGCAGTCATTACTGCATGTTTATTTAGTACTTGTTTATGCAACTACTAACTTAGCGCACAGTAATGCCGGCTGATGCATTCTTTGTGGCGCTAGCAGTCAGTAGCGTCGTGTCACGGTTTTTGCCATGTGACACTACTGAGCGGTCAGCATGTAATGTAGATACAGCCAGTGAAAGGGTAAACCATGTATAAACTTGCTGGTTCTCTATGAAGAGAGGGAAAACATCCTCTGTTCTGTGTCTTCTGAAAATCTGAGTTCTTCCGGGCTTCCTTCTTCTTTGGGGATTTCACAGCTACCCATGGCCAGCCACCAGTGCATGCTCCCAAGACAGAGAAGGTAAACTTTGAGGCTTGACTTGCAGGAGTGCAGTTTGACCTGGGTTTCAAGCAAGGATAAGTTGCAATGATTTTTTTTTTAAGTCAAGCTTTTGTCTGTTTCTGTTAGGAGTTTGTAGCTGTGCTAATGATGGAGCAAATCCTTACTAGCATGGATGTGGCCTTAGTTCTAACAGACATGTCAAAAGGATTACAAAATTGATGGGAGATGAGGACAATACCATGGAATCTCCTATTTAAATTAGCATTTGACTTAGAAATGGCAATTCCCTCTTAAATTTAGCTTTTTTTGCCCACCTTCACGCTAGTTTCTACCAAGATCTGGGGGGCGGGGAGGAGCAACACTAAGGGCCAGCATGGGATTTCACTTAAAATATCATAAATCTGGAGTAACCTGCACTGATCACCATGGAGTTATTCCAGATGCACATAGCATCTGATGAAGTAGGCTGTTGCCTACAAAAGCTTGTGCCTCTTGGAACCAGCTTATCTAAGGTCCTGCTTCTGGCTGACTTCAGACTAATGCAACTAATTATGTCACTCCACAAATATGCTCTTGTATATAGCAGGGGGGGCTCAATCCCCTGATCTGCAGACCCATATTGTCCAGTATGTAGCGCTCCCCCTGGGTCCAGAAATATTGTGACTCTGTACAGCAGACTGTGCCTATACATGTGTCTGGGTCAGTGTATGGCCACATCTAGGTGCACAGGGCTGGACTGGGCCAGGATGTGGTTACATTCAGGCATGTGGGGCCCAGTCCTGTGCAATGACCCCAGGAAGGATCTGGCTTGCACATCACCCCTGAGACACTCAGGTCCACAAGGTTGGGTACCAGTGATATATAGGATCAGAATCTGGCATCAAGACTTTGCTTGGTTGATGGATGAGACACAGATATGCAAAAACAACTTCCACCAGGAACCAAATTCAAACAAAAAGTGTTCCATATGCTAATTGGGATTTCTGAAATGAAAACCAGAAGTTGCAACAGAAATATACTGCAGAGATTGCCAATACAAGCTTGTATCTGTATCTTTAATGCTGAAGTATGTTCTTTTTTTAAACTGGTTGCAAACCTTTTTTCCTAAGCATTAAATCCAAGGCAAATCCCTAGGGTGGATTATAATAAACACACTGATGTTTATAAACAAATTCTTAGAATAAATCAAGTAATCACCTCAGGTAAAATTAAATGTTAATGCTAGTTTCAAGGCAAATTATGACATTTTTCATTGAGGGATCTTTGGTAGTACTTTAGATATTGTCTATTTTTCTTTGCTTATAAACACTTTGGAAGCAGACGCGCAATGTTTCTATTAGCAGCTCTAATAAGGGCTTGAAAGTAGTAAGCTGAACTGCTCCCTCTCCAGGAACACTATCTCAAATGCTTATTTATAACAGTGCACAGGGAAGAATTACAAGAGCTGGTTAGAAGAAAAACCCCCTCTACAAAAAAAAAAAAAAAAAAAAAATCTGGAGGATGTCCCATTGTCAATCCCCCTTCCTCCTTCATGCAATAATAAATCATACCTTCCCCATATCAGGGGAGTGCCCACAACAGAATTGCTGCATTGTTTTTCTGTAGTAAAAAACGAGTGAAAAATAAAAGTTGGCATTTTCCACACTGTGTCTAGAGCTACCAAGGGGCGCTTTGAGTCCAGCAAAGGCTGAGAACCATTATTCTATATGAAATGAACAGCAAGGACTGAGGCAGCCCCACCTCCAAATAATCTGGTCATAGGAGAGATGAGTGTAAATCCTACCAGAGGGGAGAGTCAAAGTTGAATTTTCCATGTCCTGACCTCTCTAATCACAGGGCTCTCAGGTAAATGTGGGGCAGCAACACTAACATCTCTTCTCATCATGTTCTGTTTGGGACCTGATCTGCAAAATGTACTCTGCAAATGCCTACGGAATTGGGTCATATCAGATGACCAGAGGAGCACCTAATTTGTGTGTATTGATGAGGCTTAGGGGTGAACTAAGCATCAAGTTGCACAGCTCTATCTAAACTTAGTTGTTTTGGAACATGCTTGCTTGTAGGAATTCTGGTCTATTCGTGGTCAGTTTGCAGCTAGGATGTCAAGGATCAAAATTTAGGGCTTAGGTGCCTGATGTGGCAGCTAGAGAACACTGTGGTATGTCTGTACCACAGCAGCAGCTTCTACCCATATGTATCAAAGGGGAGATATACTGGTGAAGATGTTTCAAAGCGCTAGCATAACTGAGAGGGGGTCAAGGCAATGGGGCTAGCAATCCTGAGCACCACTTTTGTGGGGGCCACAAAGGTCATTTACAGACATTTCATTTTTCCAGGTTTCATCTGGATTACAGCCATCACTATGTATACATGGATGTCTGTTGTCTGAATTAAAATCGGCTCCAGTCCAAATGAACTAATCCTCACTGATTGAGAATTAAAGTTCATGCAGACTAGGACAGTCTGAACTAGGCAATGTAAACTGTATTACTTAACATGTATACGCAGCAGGTATCTCGGGCTTGCTGTTGCTCATGCTCATAACCAACTTAAACTAGGCTTGATGGGGGTCAGGGAACCAGTGTTCAAAGAGAGCCCAGGGTTGGTAAACCACAAACAAGATGCCAGATTGCACCAGGTAATTATTAAGGGGTCGGTAAGCCACAAATACGGCACCAGACCACACCAGGTAAGTAATAAAGGGAACACACGCTATCAAGGCACAGGGGCACCAAGAGCCCCCTTTGGGGGACTAAAATATCTTTATACAAACACCAGGAGTATGGGGAGCAAACAAGAGGAGCTCACATTCTTGCTTGCTAGCACCCAGTATGACCTAGTCAGACTAACCAAAACATGGTGGGATTTTGCACATGATTGGGTGGTAGGCATTGATGGGAATCGGTTGTATAGGCACGACAGAGTAGGTTGGGGGGGGTAGTACTCTATATTAAGGAGCAATATATGTCTTCCACCATTAAGGTGGGGGTGGAGAAGGAGAACACTGAGGCATTGTGGGTCAGGATCCAGGACCAGGGGAAAAGGACTTGATTATGGGGGCCTACTACAGGCCTCCTCATCAGGATCAAGAGGTAGACGATATATTATCTGGGCAGCTAGCAGACGCCACACAGGCAAGGGCGGTGGTGGTCATGGGAGATTTAAACTACCCAGATATCTGCTGGGAGGAGCAGACAGCCAAAACAAACCACTCGTGGAGGTTCTTACACTGTGTGCAGGACCTCCACCTAACCCAGGTGGCGTCTAGTCCCACCAGGGGCAGCACCTTGCTTGACTTGGTCTTAGCAACAGGCGATGATCTCATGGGGAACATGTGAGTTCATGGTATCCTGGGAGATAGTGACCATGACTTGGTTGATTTCACTATCCAGCGAAGGGTGGGTAAAGTATCTAGTGGGGCTAAGGTGTTGGACTTCAGAAGGGTCAACTTTAGCAAGCTTAGAAGGCCAGTTAGTGAGG
>JAGPOW010001296.1:77458060-77484504 GCA_030014935.1 Caiman crocodilus | reverse complement strand
GGAAATCAAAGCCTAGTGCGGGAAAAAGAAATTAGTTAGAGAGCGTTCGTTCTCGCCCTAGGAGTCTGTGGAAATTAAGGCTCTCAAGGTGCGACATTAGTAAAATGTATTTATTGTCTCTCTCTGTTGTGGTAGTTTCTGACTGAACAAATCATAATCATTATGGACCGTTGTAAACTTTCAAAGAAGAATTTCATTGCATATGTTCAAAAGTTGTTATTCAAGCTACAGTATGCTATAAAAGCCACAAACACAATATTCTTCAAAAGAAGATAAAGTCTAAGGACCTTATGTCACCAATGAAAGAGGAAATAAAGGATGGACCACTATTAAAGTGACAAAGTTTATGATGATTTACATATTATGGGGAGGCAGAGTTTCAATCTAGAATGTATATAGGGCCACATAGTAAAGAAAAAAAGCATAAACAATTTTTAGGAAGAGCCTTTCTATTCAGAGGTGACACAGGGCTATGTCCTGATCTCTTGCATACATCTGCCCTAACTTTAACTTCCTTCATGGAATTTTAAGACACTAGTCTCCTGTTTTGAAGTGTAAGGTATATGCATTGAATAACATGGTGGGATGGTTTCAATCAGTTAGTGTCTTGCTGGTGATTGTATGGATGAACACGAGGCAAGCATTCTTTTCAAAGAAAGATACAAATATGTATTCACAAGAGAAACCTCAGTTCTCTTTCTTCACAGGAAATTTAGCTGTCAGGATAAAGGGCACTCTGGACACTGGTATGGTATCAAAAGAGGAGTTTGCCTTCAAAATTCTAGCAGCTTGCTGTGGCTTCACTGGAGTGGGTCACTGGAGTCAGTGGATCTACAAAAAAATTAAACAATTTTGACCCTAAACAGTTATCTTTCTACTCTGGGATCAGTGTAGCTGGATGCCAGGTGGCTAGTTGCTGGCTTTATTTCTATTATTGTCTATAAGGAGTGTTAGCTCTTTGGAAAACCTTGAAAAACCTCAAAAAACACTTTAGAAAACCTCAAAAACCACTTTGTGTCTGTCAGTAAGATACACTTAGGCTCTTGCAGACATGAAAAAAACCCAAAACAAACACGGTGCTTTATTTTAAACTTGGTACGTTCTCATGTTGAGCCCCAAATGTGGCACTGAAGAGACAGCATGTTACTTCAAACCAGCTCGCCCAATGTCTGTAAAGATCAGGTACTCTAGTGGGGCTTTTTGGTGCTTTCATCTAATAGCTAATTGAATCAGCTTTAGCTAAAAGAGCCAAAAATGCTGCTGAAGCATTCAATCTTTGCAGATGTGGTATTACGGGTTGAAGTAATACTGCTGCTTCCAGAAAAGAGCTTTTTTTTTTTTTTTTTTTAAAGTCTTCAAGCAGAATCAGATTTTTTTATCATATGTTTTACATTTTACAGTGGCCACAAATGGGAGTTCCTTTCTACCAGTGAACATTTCTGAGAAATGTTCACTAGTTGAAATCTTCTGGGAAAGGGAGTGTACACATGTTCAGCTTACAGCCATTAGGGCTGTGCAAAGCTTTAGTCCCTGATTCAATTCGGTGGAGATTTGCCTTGATTCGGTGGTCGAATCTCTGAATCTGAATTGAATCAGAGGACCCTTTAATCTCTCCGAATTGAATTGGAACCCTCTGAATTGATTTGAAAAGATGTAGAGATTCGGGCACAGATGCATTTAAAAACGTTTTTTTTCTACATAACTCTAGGTAACAGGCAGCTCATGCATGCTGCGATACTGGGGTGCATGGAGTGTCCTATAGTAGCATGGGGGCTCCCCAGCGTGCCCAGCAGCAGACCTGGAAGTGGACCAGAAGCTCTTTCAATCTGCTTCCGGGTCCACTGGAGATTGTGCAGGGGCTGCCCCTCACGCCCCCCCAAATCTGTGACTGGTTTTCCCTGGGTCTGGCAGGGACACCTGGGGTCCCCCTGTGGGTGATCGCTAAACTGGGAGGGGTGCGGGGAGCCCCCAGCATGTTCCCTGGCAGACCCAGAAGTGGACTAAAAGTACATCCAGTTCGCTTCCTGATTTGCTGCTGAGCATGTGGAGGGTCCCCCCGCACTCCTGTGGGATGCTTCATGCGCCCCAGCATCACAGCAATCACGAGCTGTGGCTGCTACCTCAAGGCATGTAGAAAAAACTTTTAAAGCTGTGTCTGTGTCCGAATCACTGATTCTCCAAATCAGCATTGAATCTTAACATGCAGATTCAGCCAAATTGAATCGGAGACAGTGATTTGAATCAATGAATTGAATCACTGTCCCTGATTCAGGCCAAATCTGAACCAAATAGGGCCTACTTCTCACACCCCTAACAGCTATCCTCTCTCCCCTATTCTCCATGCTTTCATCAGCCTGAGGTGATCCCCCTCTGGGAAAGGCATGGGGAGCCATGTCCATTCCTCCTAGTCCCAGGAGGGAGTAGACAACCTACATCTTCCCAAATACATTCAAACACCTATATATTTAAAACAAATCATATTAATCATCCATTAAACGTGATATACTATCTGAGTGCAGATCATCAGAGATTAAAGTATGTCCCTATTAAAGAATCAATAGTATTTAGTAAACTGTAGTAAAGTATCTAGATCAAATATTTCTCTGGCCTGACTTGTCAAAATATCCTTTCAGTGTTCCAGAGAAAACATCTCTTCAGTAACTAAAGTTATTTTCAAATACACACTGCAAACCGTTACTTCCCATTACATTTACAAAATAAATCGCAAAGCCATGAATGAAACTATCATTTACTCATTTTTACAGGGCCTTCCTTGTCAGACCCTACAGTTTCTGCAGACACCATTACCTTGCCAGGAAATGCAGGTGAGGAGTGGCAGGTCTCAGCAACCAGGTACAAGATGCCAGAACCTATTGTTCTGATTCTACTTGTTTTTCTTTCTAAATGCATCTACTGTCTTCATCTTATTCCAAGATATGTTCTATTAGAGAAGAGCACAGATTTTGTGTGCTCCCTGAGTGGGGAAAACAGTCCTTACAGATTGGACAAAAAAAACAGTTTGTCAGAATTATAACTGACTATATCAGGTAGGGCAGGATCAGTATTTTCAGTATAAGTATTATTTCCTGTTTGCCCGATGGCACATAGGCCAGAGAAGACTGAATAGAGGGTAAATGAGGCAGGGTTGGTAAGATGCTGCTGCTGAATTTCCATTAAACTTCCAAGTGCTCTTCAGATTCCTTAGATACCATTGTGCAGCAAACTTTTGTGTCATCTGGGATAAATTTCATATGACTGGATCTCTGCCTGGTGATGATTTGAAGAAAGTGTGACCTTTACCCAATTCTAAATTATTTCAGCTAGTACAATCTGTGGTAGATGTGGGAAACCCAATAAGGTTTAAACATATTAGAGCACTGCATAGCTTAATGGTAGATAACTTTCAGTTTGGAGAGATGCACAGGGTAATGTGCACTGGCAAAAGCACTCTAAAGCATTAAAATATTAGTGGGTTCTGGCTTGACGCTATAGAGAAACAACTCACGGTAGAAGTCACTATATACTGAAAGTTATTAGCATATTGCATGTTGATTAATAAAATGCTCACATGCATAAAAAGAGAGAGAGCATATAATTTCAGAATATTCTTTTACAGTCGGGTACCTTTAATACAATGTCTGTACTTAATATTCGTGTCTAGAACAGTGGTTCTCAACCCTGGGCCGCATGCAACCCATGGGCCATATCAGCACAGTGCTGCAGCCCATCTGACATCCTGTTAAAACATTTTTTAAATGGATACACAGGAAGTAAATTGTGTGGGTGCAGCCCACATAACACATTGAGAGATATAAGTGTGACCCACTATGGCAAAAAGATTGAGAACCATGGGTCTAGAATGTTGTGTCCAATTTGTTTCTCATTTTAAGACACATATGGATGGTATACCTTAGACTGAGAAGGTACAAGAAAGAGTAACAAAGAGGAATGATGAGATTAGCGTTTAATGTAAAATGCAAAAAACATGGATTATTTGCCCTGGGAAAATGACGATATAGGAAGAACTTGATTATGATGGGCATAGAATAAACAGATCAATCTGTTCTTTTCACCCTATTGCATAATACAAGAACATATAAACTCTGGAATTAAATTTAAGAGCAGTACACTGAAAAAAATACTACTACAGCAAGCATGTGATAGTCACAGTTGCAGTAGGTTGTTCAAACAGATAGTGTGGCTAGATTTAAATGAGTATGTGGCTACATGCAAAAGGAACATGTAAGGCCAGATTCTATCCCACCCTTGTCCAGTCCATGAAAAGTCATTAATGCATCTACTTCTGTGACACACTATCATCTTACCGTTGAGTTACAAAAAAGGAGGGAGATGAAGATCTGTCCACTTTTGCATTAACTGTTGTTCTGAGTTTCAAGCAGGGTAGAATAGAGTTATACTAAAGCATCTAAGTACACTTTGCACCTAATAGTTGGACTAGTGTGTGACTCATAGTATTTTTATAATAGACCAATGGAATTCTTGTTCTCCTCCCCATGTGATCAAAGAACAAATCAATGAACTCTTAAAAGCAATGTTGGAATTTTTTGAAGACTCGCCATGCATGAGGTCACTTAATAAAGGAGTCCAAGATGTCACATGATAGACAATCATATTCAGTGAAAACGTATCTCGCCCTTTTCGGCAAATAGAGTCCAGCAGTCAGGTGGTCCTTTTATCCACAGCATCTAATAGAAGCATCATGTAATGATTACCTCTTGTAATATATCCAGTGTAAATAATATAATTGAAATTGTGCTATATATATATGTATATATGCTGCTATTGCAAGCAAGTACGGTTCTTGGATGTGTTCAAATGCTGATGTTTGAATACTCTGTGCATAATGATCTATCTTTTCCTGTTATAGCATGTAAAGTTCCCACATCATCTGCTCATCAACAGTTGCTATATCTTGGTTTATGCTACTAGTTTCATCTGCTGATTTAAGAGTATATTTGTGGCAATGTAATTTATCTAATTAGTGTTCTTAATATGCTGTTAAATATTTTCACATTGTTGTGTGTGTCTATTTGCTAATTATCATGTGATGTGCTAATTTAAGCTGAACTCAGTTTGTCTCTGTAAATAAGGTTCTTAATGTATAATTAGCAGCAAGTCAGAGACATGTTTTATATGTTATTTTCAGAGCCACATTACGCTATTAAATATGCATTGAGGGTTATGTGCTTTCAGGCTTAAGTCTTGTGCAATAGGAAGCAAACTGAGTACGGATGATACTGTGCTATGTAGCCATGAAGGCAGCTCCAGGACTGCTTTAACCTCCATAACGTCAGTGTTTACTGAGGGCACAAAAGATACGTATAGCAGTGAATATTATCCCCAAAATTCTCATCAGTCCCCTCAGCTGTGAAGCATAGTTTGCACTGTTGAGTGGGGGGATACATTTTTATTTTAATCTCAAAAACAGAAGAAGTGCAAAGGAGTTGACAAGACCAGTCAGGTGATAAGGAACCGCTGTAAACAGAACTGATTAATAGTACTACTGTAAATGGAGCATATTCTCAGGCATACTATTATCATGTTTGCATTTTGCTTATTATTAATAAATTGAGAAGGATAATAGTTTCATTACTTCTGAGCACATTATTGCCATGTAAAGACCAAAGACATGAGTTCTGATTACTTTCATGCTGCTGTGAGAAGTTACAGAAGAGGGTACTGAAGTAATTGGAGGACACACATTAGGTCTTTTTCTATAACGTGTTATAGTTCAAATAGGCCTTGTGTAGACAAAAAGAGGGACATATGTGCATGACACTTTAAAGCAGGTTAAATGCTTTTGCACCGCTTTAATGGTGTTGTTGTTTTTATGCATCGGTGGTGTATTGTGCAGTAATTCTAGCCGCTACAGCAAATTTGGCAGCGTAATGCACCTTCAGTGACTTGGGCTGCAGCAAACTAAAACACCTCCAAGGAGTTTTAGTTTGCTGCAGCCCAAGGCATTTAAGGCACATTTACTCTGCCAAATTTTGCTACATCAGCTGACAATTTAGTTTGCTGCCCTACAGCCTTGGAGTGAGGCACCAGGCTCTGTGCAGCTGGGGGGCTCTGCAGGAAGACCATGCAGGTAGCCTGGCAGCAGCCTGGGAAGGCAGGCTCCACCCAAGGAAAAAAAAAAGTAGCAAGCCTGATCTGTTTTGTTTTGTTTTGTTTTCCCCCTGAAGCCTGCCTGCCTGAGCTGTGCAGGGGCGTGGTGCTTCCCTCCATGGCTGCGGTGCCCCCGGGACTACCTGAGCCAAGTGCCTGCAGGCACGGGGGTTTACTTGTCCCTAAATTGAAGCAGTGTTTTTAAAAACCCACCACTTCAATTTAGGGCCCCCATTTTGTCTACACATGCCTATAGAAAATATTTCACGGAAGTCAAGTACTGAATATTATGCAGGGATTCATATTAGGTGATTATGATAGATCTTTTTGGATTTGTAATCTATGAAATGTATAAATTAAAACCATCTGTGAGTTTAATGTATATAATGTATTCATCTGTGAGTTTATCTGTCGCTCTGTCCTATTCAGACCCTGCCCCAGCTGCTCTGGTGTTCTCTTGAGGAAAAGATGGATAGTGTTGGTTGGATGATGCGCTCTATAGTAGCATTGCAATGTCAGAGAGAAGCTATTTAAGCACCAGATTCCCATTGATTTGAATAGGAGTTAGGCATCTAAGTATCTTTGAGTGTCTGCATCTGTAAACAAGCTTAGTACCTTCAGGATATAGCTGAAGATGTTTGCTTCCCACGTATGTATTCCAAGTCTCTGAACTCAGTGTATTCAAAACTACTATCACTTTTACATTTCTGTATAACTTACACCTCAGATGTAGAATAAGAAAAGGCTTAAATATATAAATGATATTAAAAGACTCCAACAGCTCCAGCTCCACAAGACTCCAACTACGCAAACTCTGATGGCTGCTAATTGTGTGCATGTGGGACTGGGGAAACAATCTTTGTATTTTTAAATTAGCTTAGCAGTTAAGATGGCAAAATATATCTGTGATAGTATGTTAATATCAGGGGTGTGGTGGCAGAATAATGAAAGTCTCTTTCTTTGACTCTAGAGGTAAGAACCACAACTCTGGTGTTGTGTCAAAAGTCATGCCCAAATGGGGACTTGGTCATTTGGGCTAGGTAATCAAAGGCTGCCAGTTGTGATGCTAGCCACGTTGCTCATTTGTGTGCCATTAGGTCTAGAAACTGGCATGCTCTGCGATATGAGGGTGGTTAAACATGGGAAAAGATTACCTCAAGAGGTTGTGAAACCTCCATCGCTGGAAATTTTTAAGAGCAGATTAGATTAGAGAAACGCTTGGATGAGTTGATTTAGACAAGGATGATTCTGCCTTGAGCAGGGGATTGGACAAGATGACCTTGTGGAGTCCCTTCCAGCTGTGTTTTTTTTTATGACTCTAAGCAAGCTGGCCCAATGGACCTCCTAAGTTTAGATAGAGTTTTCACTCCATTAATATACTGTATGGCTTACAAATCCTAGTGGCCATTTTAAATATTCCATAATCAAGAGAGTATTAGTTATGTTTTGCTGTTCCTCTCTCCAAGTCACATGGTATAACTAGGTTGAGTACTTTCATTTCAAGAAATGTATGGATAACAAAAGTTTTCTTTTAGTGGTATCATAGAATTATAGGAAGTCAGGGTTGGGAGGGACCTCAGGAGGTCATCTAGTCCAGTGCTTCTCAAACGATCTGATGTGGCGGACCGGCAATTTTTTTTTCCAGTGGGCCAGGGACTGATGCCCAGTTCAGCTGGTGGCAGCAACTGCATGTAACAGTGCTACACAAATGCACGACCAGCTGTTTCTTTCTCTTTCCTCACCTCGCACGACATGACATCACCTGGAGTGTTGGAACATATGAACTGTGACGCTATGACATGTCAATGATATGCTTCTGAAAATGTATTTCTTTATTTCCTGCCAACTCCCTGTGGACCAGTGACTGGTGGCTCGCAGACTGGCACCAGTTCGCGGACCACCGCTTTGAGAAGTACTGGTCTAGTCCATCCCCCCGCTCAACCCAACTAGATCATCCCAGGCAAGTCTTTGACTACCCACAGTGACTTATTAATGATAAAAATGCCATGTAGTAGATCTTAATTAGAGCTACTAAAACTGCTACATTTATTTCTATTCTTTTCTTACAGGAAATGTTGAATGAATTCAAAACATCCTACCATTTTTTGAAAGAAACCATAATAGTTTCATTTTTTCAAATTTGCTATTTAAAACCCAAACTATTTCATTTTTAGGTTGAAAAGCCATAACATTTATCAGCAAAAAAATATCTATAGTTGGTGGAAATAGCTATCATTTTGGTGGAAAAGCTACTTTTTGTTCATTGGTTCTGATCAGAATGATCATATATTATGATATAAACAATCTGTATGCTTGGTGCTAAAAGAATGCCTACATCCATGTTGGCAAGTTATTGTGATTTGATAACCAATAATAGCTAAATATAATTTAATTAAATCAGTGCTGGTCTCTGCCACATTTGAAAATCCCAAAGGAAAGAAGCATTCATTATAATATCAACACAGGTGTTATAAATAAAAGTTAAATGCAGCTTATTATAATTTATTATAATTATAATTTATTTATAATTTTATTATTTAAGACACAAGTCTTCCCTCACAAAAAAATCATAATCTGATAAAGCTGATGAAAATGTACCAACAGCACTTCCTGTGCCGGTTGTTATAAAAGCATCCCAGTGACATCGCCTCATGATTTCTGTTTTTTAAAAAAATTAGATTCATTTCCTGGTTCATTTTTTAAAAGAAAGGAATCCTTTTAAAGTGGTTGCTTTAACTAGGGTTTCTTCTACATCGTTGTTCAAATAAGTGCCAAGTTTTCCTTCTGTGATGGGTTTATTTCTCTTTTCTTTAAGTGAAAGTCCCATTTTCAGTAAGTTAGATGACAAAACTATTTTCCCTATGAAATGCAGATGTCCCATACAAAGGGTGTAAGATAATATAGGAAAAAAAGAGTTTAAGAAGAGAGAGGTTCACTAATCTGGAAATGAGCAAGTTTCTATTTTTTCTCTCTCTCTCTCTCAATCTCTCTCTTTCTCGATCTTTTTAATTAGTATTATTCTTTGTTGGTTTTCAGAATAAGCTGCTCTTTTCATACTGTAGGTGTGTGCCAAACACTAAAAGAAATATCAGTGATCTCTTGAAACAATGAATGAAGCCTCCTCATTTGATGAGGGAGACACTTCACAGAACAACCCAGAAGACTTCTCTGAATGTCCGAAGGATGACTGCATCTTCAGGCCTTTTAAAGGCATAAGAGAGCAGATGCACAATTCGTATTTCAGGAGAAGGGCTAAACAGTTAACAGTGAGTCTTTGAAACACAGACATGTAGAACAGCAGTGGGCAATAAGGAAATTAAGCCAAAATGAGACAGAAAAAAGAATTATCCAGCTGTCTAGTTGGAATTTCTAAACAAATGGAAAGCATCAGGCAATCAGCCAGAACGTCCATTTGTGGAGCTCCTACTGCACCAGACTTCCCCAGCACCAATGACATTTATTTCCTCTTGTTTTACCCAAAATTTAACAAGGCCATTAAGATGTATCCTGTGCATAATAATTGGAAAAGCTGGCTAGAGCCCCTGAAAGAGGATGCAAGTAAATAGGACATTCAAGGTGGTATTAACAGTTTTATTGGGTTGTAATGAGTGGGAGTAGATTTAAAAGGCTGCCAAAGGAAGACTTTTCTGTTTCTTAACGTGTAACAGAAGCCTTTTTCTAGGTATTGGCTCTGTTATTTGGCTCCTCATGGTTTGTGCAAAAGTGATACCAAAACTATGCTAGTGCAATGCAATTGAAACTGTGAGTTTGGTGGTATATGATTCTTGTGTGTCACTTGCATTGATATGTGTTGAAATGTTTGTGTCCTTGCTGTGGCCTGTGTTTTGATAAAAACTTGTGGGTAGGCAGGGACAGATCCAGAATGGGTGCCATGGCATGAATGCATCCCCATTTCAGTTGATGATGCTGCAGGAGCAGCAGCCAGGGACAGTTTTTTTTTTAATTCCTGAATTAAGTAAGAGTCCTCCACACTTTTCTTCCCCTCTGTGCTCAGCAGCACTTCCCTCTCCTCCTCTTCCCTGCTCAACCTGCAGCTGCTGCTGTCTCCAGCTTACCCAGGGTAGTGTGAGGAGAGGCTTTGGAGCTGCTCCTGCCCATGCCAACTGGGCTCAGCAGGGAGCCAAGCTCAGGTGGGGACAGTAATACCAGTGACAGATGAATTCTGTCTTCCTAACTGGTATCTGCAGGTGTTCCCTGCCTGCCCAGGAGCAGGCATGGGAGGAGGGAACTTACCCGCTGCAGCCTGTCTCCAGCTAAGTCTGGCTTCACAAGCAGCCTAGGTGGAACTGGACAGAAGTACCCCTGGAGCCTCTCCCTACTTGGGGTCAACTAGAGATGGTGGTAGCAGCTGGTAGGGAGTAGGTTAGGAAGTGGGGGGTGTCTCAGGTTGTGACAGGGGGAAGGGACATGTTGCTGTACACAGAAAGGAAGCAAAGAGGAAGTACAGGTTGTTACCTGATAGACTTAAAAAGGTCCCAGCTGCTCCTCCCATCATATGGTTTACCTGGGTGGGGTGGGGACTGAGAATAGGGGGTGCAGGCAGCCCTGCAATCCTAATCACTGTTCCCACACTCCCTTTGCAAAATCCTGGATCCTGTAGGTAGTTCAGTGTCCTTCATTTTGTCCATGGGCTCATTGCTCTTCAGGGATATTTTTCATTTGTTTAAAACAGAAAAGAAAGAACTTTCTCAGAGGATCATGTCCATGAGTAGAATCCAACAGTGTACAGACCTTTATTTCTATATGGAATTCTGTTGGCAGGACTAGTCCTCTAGAAAACACACATGTGCCTTACATTTCAGCTGGGAGTAGTGTTATTGGCATTAGCCAGCCTACTCATGCATGTGTATAGATATTTGCAAAATCAGCACCTTCATTTGCAAAGCACAGACAAACTTAACAACATTGGTAATAATAATATCTGGGGATTTTTTATACTGTCTGGCTACTCTATTCCTTTTCACCATCCTCAACATACCCATGTAGGCACTCCATTGTATATATACTATATAATAACCAGTACAGCAGGCCGAGGCAGATAATTATCTAGAAGCCTGTTAATAGAAGGCTTGAAGGCAACAACATTGTTGCCTGTAAGATATAAAAACATGCCATAAGTAGCCCATGCCTATCTATGCCAGCAGTCTCAGGTGCAGATTCAGCTGTTTGGGCTTTATTCAGTGAAGCTGAGGATTCCATAAAAACATAAAGATAAATGTTGTGACTTCTTGGACTTTGAACTTTCCTTTCATTTGTTGAAAATAGCAAAAGACTGCATTGAAAAAGTGAATCCAGTGAGTTCTGCAAAATGAAATAATTTATAAAGGGGGATACAGTTCCAAGGAAAATTGTTCTTTAAGTTGCTGTAATATACTTCAAGCCAATCATCAGTATCTATGTTGGTTTCTGAAAACACCGAATTTTGTACACCTCATACGTCTACCAGTGCTAGTTGTCTGTAATTTTTTTTGCATGAAATTACTTACTAGGGATACATGTGATCAACTAAAATTTTAGATGTGCTAGTGCTTTCCTTTTACTTTCTTTGCTTTGAGCTATACTGCAAAATGACTTAAACCTTAATCATTAAACAACAGTAAAAAAAAAACAAACCTTAAAAAGTTCCCCCATATCTGGGGAACCCCTGAGTGATACAGATGCCATACCTTCTACATAAATAGAAGATTTATTGAAAACAAATAGAAGATTTATTGCCTTGAATAAATCTTCATGCGAAAGCAGTGAATGGGCATTTCTCCTTGTACTTCAGTAATTCACTGTCGCTAGAACACACCATTAACAGCAATGGGCATTTGGATCAACCAGAGGGCTCCTGCCACTTGTATCTGAGGTCCAACCAACACAAATTAGTACTGAGACCTTAGGGCCATAGAGGTAGTTTAAACCGTTGTTTTCCCTTTTCCTAGGTTATTCTTTTCCTCATGTCAGTAAGTTATTACCACATGATGCTGCCTGTTGCCAGTAAGATCAAAATAGACTGTTTAGCAACCCTTTTTATACTTGGGTACTTGAAATCAGGCACTTATATTGCTACTCAGGCAACTAAATGCTCAACCTAAATGCTGAGAATATAGATTGAAGTTTGTAGTGGTGTAAGGGATTAGAACCCCATGAAAATAAGCAAACAAGATTCTTTGGGTGAATCTGATATCTTTTATTAGATCAGCTTAAATAGTTGGAAATATTTTTTTTAGCAAGCTTCAGGTTTAAAAATCATTCGTCAGTGTCACAGCGGGGTCCTACAGGAGGGCCATGATCTCCTGAAGGCCCTCTACCTGTGCCAAGTCCAGCCCAAGGCACCCTCAAATTCTCTCCCACCACGACTTTGGTGATAAGTATATATGGGAGGCTGCCTTTATACCGCCCTGGGCATGGTGTATTGGGATCTCTGTCCCCGTGATCTCTTGACCCCACCCGGGTGTCTCCCTGTGCGCTGAGTGTCTTCCAGGCACCCTGGCCTTAGGGCCTCGCATGTGTACCAGATATTGGTGGGTCTAACTCTATCACAGAAGGCTCAAGGGAGCTGGCATAATGCTACTCCTGGGCTCTCTCCAGGCCCTCTCCTCAATAGTGTCCCCTCTCTAGGGACTTCTCATCAGCGCCCGCTTCTTTGGGGCTTCTTGTCAGCGCCCCCTTCTCTGGGGCTTCTCTTAGCGAGTCACCGGTCATCTTGGCCCACCGCACGGTTACTCTCTTCTAAGGCCGGGTGTACCGTGCTGCTATCCCCTTTTGGACTGGGGACCACCACAGCACTTGCCCTTATCTAGGAGACGTTATGCTGCTAACCCCTGTCTCTCCCGGGGTCCACCACAGCAGCCAGCCTCTGGCCAGGGTCTAATGCCACACTAGCCTCCGACCGGTCTCGCAGTGCCCATCCTGGGCTTCCCACAACGGTGCCCCTTGTGGGCTCTTTAAAATGCTGCCCCCCCCACATCTAGGGCTTTTCCACGTGTCACCCCTTGTGGGCTTCTCAAAATGGCGCTCCCCGCTCTGGGCTCACCATGCTCCACAGGGCTCCTCAATAATGCTGCCCCTCTTGGGCCTGGGGTCTCCGCACCCCTTGCTGCTGCGCCCTCTCTGGCACTAGATCACACCTTCCTTGGTGCTAGATCGCGCTCTCCCGGGTGTCGGGGCCCCACACCCTGTGTGTCCCTTTGAGGATATTGTGCCCTCTCTGGCGCCTCTAAAAACACTGAGCCCCACGGGCACCGGGATCCTCACTCTCCGTTGTGAGTCCCCGCTGAGGTTACTGCGCCCCACTGGTGCCGGGGTCCCCACCTTACTGTAGGTCTCCCCTGAGGCCTCCTCCTTCCCCTACAGCCTTGCCCAAACCACCGGTGTAATACAATGCTAACAAAACATAACACAAGCCTCCTGGCTATAACCAAACATCAGGCACCTGGCCATAATAGCATAAGCCTCCTGGCTCCAACTTAACATTGTTGCTCCAGCCTCTGTTAGGGTCAGCTGATTCTCATTAGTTGCCTCAGCAACCCTCAGCTGTGCTCATTATTCCACTGCTGGGGAAAGTTTTCCTCTCACAAGAAGTGGCACAGCGAGGTGCACTGCGACAGTCAGGCTAAGGACATCTCTGCAGTTGGTGTGCTCTTATGTATTGAAACATGGAATTAGCTAGCTACATTCTTCAAGGGACAAGTTTAAAAATCTTTGCTTACCTAATTTCCTTTAGAAACCATATAAAGTGTATCAGCTGAATTTTGTTAACATATCTACAAACAGCTAAAACCTTCCTAACTCATGGTAGATTGTTTGAACCAGGCCAGAAACTAGCTCTCATAACATATGTAGCTCTCATTTAAAGTATGAGCAATATGTTTTATTTTTATGCATCTGTGCAATATATAAAGTAAGGAGCTGATTCAACTGTGTGTCTAATTCCCAGTTCTACAGTCTTTGCTACTTAAGCTCTGCTCAGCTTCTTTTCATGCAGTCAGAATTCTAGATCCATGTAATAAAAATAGCATCTTTCTTAAATGTTTCACAGTTTGTAACACCATCATCAGATATTATTTCATGTGTGTGTGTGTGTGTGTGTGTGTGTGTGTGTGTGTGTGTGTTTGAAATATGCTATATAAAAGGATAGCTAGATAGATATTTTGGCAATGAAAGCAAGAAGCAAGGTGTGTGATTATAAATAGTTAGAAATAGTACACTTTATTCAATTTGAATGCCTTCAGATGCCATTTAGAGGGAAGTATAACCCTATACTCATATATATAAATGTGTTAGTAAGTTCATAGACTGACAGCAGTGAAAGGAAAGCTGATTTTTTTTTTTTAGGTCTCTTCTCTGTTAAAGAGGGAAGATCTTGTAGAGATGATTGCATTTATTTTACTTTCAAAGGACTTTACAAACTGATGGAATGGTTGTGAGCCTTGAAAATGTATATATTAATAGTTTAAAATCCTCCCACCCATTTCTACCTTAATTAATAGTGGGCTGTGCAGTGGTTACTGTGCATTTATTTGGTACTTGTCTAATCCAGTACAAAATAAATGTACAGTAACCGGATTTACTGTGCTGTAGCACTAATAAAGGCCTTTTTAGTGATGCTACTGCGCAGTAGCCTAATAATAGTGCACAGTAGCATATTAGCAATGTTTGTACTGCAACATGCTACTGCGCAGTATTATTAGGCTACCGAACAGTTAGTGTCTAGTGTAAATGCACCCAGTCTGACTGTTATCGTGTCCGTGGGGTACCGTCTGTTCCCCTGGTTCTCGCCTGCCATGACTTTGATCTTGTCAAAGGGAGAAAAGAGATGACACATCAATCAGTACCCACAGAATGACAA
Organism: Caiman crocodilus; assembly: GCA_030014935.1. Classification (NCBI taxonomy): domain Eukaryota; kingdom Metazoa; phylum Chordata; order Crocodylia; family Alligatoridae; genus Caiman; species Caiman crocodilus. The sequence goes on along the minus strand of JAGPOW010001296.1, from coordinate 77,469,518 downwards.
TGCTTGACCTATCACATAATTGAGGGTGCTTTTATTCTTTTTCTTTTCTTTTACAGAGACCTGGATTGTACATGGCAGCCCGAACAACTGCCCCCCCTGGATCACCCTTGGGCTCAGAAGCGGATCTCTGGCTTCAAAATCCTAAGGTAAGTGCCTGCTGATGTCTTCCAGTGCTAATTACTTCATTAGCAGCCCACATGCATGGTGTCTCTTATTCCGCTCCGGCTACTTATGTAGTGAGCAACCCCAGTTAATAGTTTTTATAGTGGTTTACAGTGTTGACTTAGTCACTCCTAAGTTTTGAAGTCGCTAAGGGATTCCCATGCCCATGCCTCAGTCTATTACCTCTAATTGCTTCATTAGTGATTCGTTAGTGGTATCACGCAGTTTTTCCCTGTGGCTTGTCCCGGCGCAGATCTGGGAGTTCCCTCACCATCAGAACTGGCACTGTGGGCCCAGGAACAGTTTCCCCCTATGCTCCGGGATCATGGCCAGCTTTTCCTGAGTGTCACCTTGAGGCTGCTTTTCTAATCAGGGACTCCTCTCCTCATCACCACATGGAGCCTCGGCTTTTCCCCAGACTCACCAAGGCGGTGGGAGTTCCTCCGTAAGTAATTGACAGTTTTGCCACCCTGGCGTCCTCGTGGACCCTCAGTCTTAGCGTCATTCTAAGCCTCAGATCCCTCTGCCAAAGTCTTCTCCCTCTGGGGTCTTGAACAACCCCCTCTTCAATTTGTTGGTGCCTGAAGACATTTTTCCCAGGGCTTCATCCTCCTTATATCCCCGGAAGCCGAGCCACATGGGCTCACTGCAGGTGTGGGGAATCTCCCCCCCCCCGGACATTATTACTGTCAGCCACGGGGATTTTCTCAAGTAACAAGGCTTCAATCAGGGACCCTGTTACACTGACATCAAAATAATATTAAATTGAGTTTTAAAAAACCAGGCTCACCAAGGCAGAAGCTAGTTTGTATAGTATTTGAGCTCTACCTCGGCGAGTGGTAATGAGATTCTAAAGTTTGTTAGAGTTTTTCTTTCAATTCCAGATTTATTTAAAGTGTGCTTGTTTACTATAGGTTGTTCTGGTACTTCTTTGTTGAATAAGGAATTTGGGGGGGGTGTAATTAAAAAGTGAGAGATTAAATTCACAAGAATATGAACAGGGATGACACTGAGATGCACAAAATTCTTATAGTTCTATGTCCCAGACAACAAGAAATAGTGAAAAAGAAAGGAAGAGAAACTGAGTTTGAAATAAAAAGAAGTGGACAGCAAAAATGTTGTGTAGAGCTTGACTTTACTTTGAAATAACCTTTCCATTCACTTAAATGAGGATAAAATCAGAGGCTTATGGGTACTACAATAAATTATGGCATGGTATTAAAGGATAGAAGAAAAGTAGAACTAACTTTATATTTGAAAACAACCACAGAAGCTGTACTTTAATCTGGGCCTTAAATGCTGGTACAATCATTAGGGCTAGGGACAGACATTACACATAAACTGGTTTAAGTGATCAGAAACCAGTTTAAATCTGTAACAGAACAGATGTTCAGTGCACATAAACCAGTTTGAAAATGGCTGAAAATGGTTTGAGATAAATCTCGTTGAATGTAGTAACAAACTTAACTCATTTGAGTCAAACTGGTTTATGCAATTTCTGTCCCCAATCCCTTGCTGGTTTAAGTTAAACCAAATGCCTGCAGCATCCTGGCATGCTCTCTGGGCTGGGTTGGGCTCTCTGCTCCACAACCGGGCTGGCTCCTCCCCTCTGCTCCCTGGCTTCAGCTTCTCACAGACTGCAGTTGTCCCTGCTCCGCATCTCCCTTCTCTCCCTGTCCCCTCTGTCTAACAGACACCACTCAGCACTAGGTAGCAGACCATGTGCTGGCTACGGTCTAGGCTGTGACAGACAGGGTAAAGGGAGAATCAATAAGTAGCTGGTAATGTCCCTCTGTTGTTTTCTTAAAGAGATGATAAACACTGAGTTAGGGGTGAAAACACTGTGTTATCAAGTCCCTGCTGGGCTGGTCAGAAGGAGAGGGAGCCCCTCTCTAATCAGAGTATACTGCTGGGGCCTGGCCATGCCCTCTTCAGCCCTACACTTTGCAAGTGGAGGGAGGGCTATTCTAGTGCCCCCCAGCTTCTAGCATGAGCTACTGCAGGCATGTGCCTGCATGTCGGGGATGTCTATACAGTTACAAAGTGATTTAGCCTAGCCAGGTTGGACTAACCTGCAAAGATTGAATCAATTCAGGCTCAGGCTTTTTGAATGTATGTCCCTAGCCCTAGGAGACAGAACACTTGTGCTGCAGTCAGGGATTGGCTGAGAAATTGTAGATTCATCCCCAATGCATTATTTAGGAGCATGGTGGCATGTAAGACATGACAACATCAGAAAGAAGCTAGTAGATGAAAAAAGGAAACGCATAAGTAGATGACAGAGGAAACATACTGTAAAAAGATTAAAGAAGGGAACAACACTGGGGAAAATTGAATACGTTTGTGTATAAAATTTTTGTCTGCACACACGTCATATTTTTGTATACACATACTTATCTCATTGTATCAAATGTATAAAAATTAATCAATGAAAAGAAAGAACCAAATTGCACACTAAAAAGGCTGATGAAACAAAAACAGCATGTTATTAAAATTTCATTTTTTTGGACATTAGGGTAATACAACCTATTACAGATATAACAATCATATTAGCTTGGTAACAGTATGAAAGTACTTAAATGTAGTTGTTGTTATCCATCTCAGTAAAATATTGAATTTATATTACTAACTGTGGTTTCTACTTTGATAGTTATAATTCGTGATGTAAAAATTGGATGCTGTAAATGTACATACTTCATGTCTAATATCTGTACTATTTAAATAAAATTCTTCTTTTAGCCGGTTGGATTTTTCCATTTGTGTCCTGATCCCTGCTCTTAAGAATTGTTAATTTATTATATTACCCTGAATATCATTTCCACAGCTATGAATACAGTAACATGTGTGTATTTCCCAGCAGGTCTTAATATATTATGATAATCTTTTCAGTGCTTATGACTAATTGTTGTTGTGTCAAAAACAGCAGACAGGAAAATTGGTATTTCATCCAAATGTATCATTATATATACTAAAGTAATGAAGAGTAGATCAGATATTTTTAGGTCATAATTCTTGTCAGCAAAAATAGCAACCCTTTAGAATAAATTGAAAATCATTATCACTTGTATTGGGATTCACTGTGATAGCACTAATTATGATGAATTCATTTGGTATTCATGAACTTACAAATAAGTAATTTCACTAGAATTCCATTACAGATCACCATGGTCTAGATTGTAACCTGCCCTGTAGAAACATACCCACAGGGCCAGGAATTCAGACCCTGGCTTTTAGGCATTCCAGTCCCCCCAGACTTCATTTTCTCCATTTTAATGTATTTGCATGCATGCAAAAGAGGGAAGGGGCTAAATCCTGGTCTCACTAAAGTCCGTGGCAAAACTCTTCTGGTTGTACAGTCTTCTGGCTCTGTGGGTCTTGGGATATGTTGTAAAGAAAGGTGAACTTAAGCCATCAGTCTAGAGCCTGGGGTTAAGTACAGATGTTCAAGAAGCCCCAGGTAGAAATGCTCTATTGTGCTTTACTTAAAGCACTATAAATTAGAGCAGTGATTTTCAACTGGTGTGCTGCAGTACACCAGTGTGCTGTGAAGAGCTCCCTGGTGTGCTGCGAGAACTGAATGCGAATGAACTGAATCCAATTGAGATCTGCACCTCGTCCTGCAACAAGGCCCAGGAAGGAGCCAAATCAGTTTCAGTTAATTCAGACTTAGCTCCTTCAGATTCACTCCTTATTGCGCACTGAGGCCTGGGGAAGAATCTGAAGGAGCTGAATCTGATTTGACTCTTTTGCAGGCCTAGGGTGCAGAATGAACCTGAAGGAGCTGAATCTGGATTTGGGCTGTACAGGGGGGTGACATTCCCAAGGAAGGGCAGGAGCGGGGAGGCACAGTACTGCAGCATAGCTCTGCCCATGTGAACGCATGGGGAGGCAGGCCTTGTGGCAGCAGGAATCAACTCAGGACGGGGAAGGAGCTGCCACAAGGCTCAGCTCTACCATGCCGTCCAGCTGAGGGACTGTGGCATGCACTGTCCAGTCCCCCAAGGTCTGGAATAGCCTGCCATCAGAGGTGGTTCAAGCACCTACATTGAACACCTTCAAGAAAAATTTGGATGCTTATCTTGCTGGGATCCTATGATCCCTTGGGCATTGGGCTGGACTCAATCTTCTGAGGTCCTTTCCATCTCTAATGTCTATGAAATCTATGAAGCTGAGGGACTGTGGCATGCACAGGTCAGGTCGGGCCTCCCCACAGAGTTAGAGTGGGCCTGGGGTGGCCTCACAGCACCCATACAGCACCAACCACCCCCACGAGAACCCTTACAGAAGCACTGTGTTAGGCTCTATAAGGGTGAAGGCACTGGGTGCTCCCCAGGGACACTGGGTGCTGGCTGCAGCCAAGCTGGGGTTGGGAGCTGGACTATACAAATGTTCCTGCTGGCACCAGCATTTCAGGTTCCTGGCTGGAGGGTCTTCTTAAGGTCATATGACACTGCATTGGGGGCAGGAAGGGATTTTATTCCTTGCTCAGATTGGTGCAGACTGGGGGGGAGGGTCCTTCCTCTGCAGTGGGATATGGCCTCTGCCTGGGGTCTCTTGAGCATCTATTCACAACCTTTGCAGCAGCAGGATACTGGCTGTCATAGTTCCGTTGCATTATGTGCCAGTGGTGGTGCCTGCTGCTGTGTCAGGGATCACAGCATAACTTCCAGATGTGGGGTTTGTCTGGGATGGTTTGTACACAGTTGGTCCTGCCACAGGCAGGGCTTGGGCTAGGTCCCTGCCAGCCCCCTGGCCCTAGGATGATATGATTCTAATAACCTGGTCTATTAAGGGTAAACTTCGAGTGTCATCTGCTGTTTTTAAGGTGCTCTAAGAGTCTGCAGTCTGCACCAATCTGAGCAGGGGGTAAACATCTGTTCAATTATGGCATTAAAGTGCTTGCTGCATGCTTAAAGCACAATAGGTGTAAACATCTGTACCTAGCTTAGCAACCTGGGTTCAACTTTCTGCTTTGCCACAGATTTCTTGTGTGATCTTTGTCTGCATATGCAATTACTCAGGAAATGCTGTTTAGCCTAGTCTGCCCTACAAGACCTTCTTATTCCAGAATAAATATGTAAGGCTATTGCTGAATAATTCAATGTATAGATATGTCCTCAAGGAAGTTAATCTGAATAAATTATGGTTTTTATTTATAGTGTACTTTCAAAAAACATGTGGACGCTCTTAGTCACATAAATTAAGCTTAATTAAACTAAACCTACTTCAGTTTGGAATGAGAGCATCCAGACAGAATTTGATGAATTTTGAATTCATACCTTTGATTAATTTCCTGAGTTCTCCAAGTCCTTCAGTTACAGGGCTCTTATGATCAGAAATTAATTAAAGGTTATGTGGTATTTAGATAATACAGTAATATGGACCAGATATGGTGCCTAAGATGCCCAAGTTGATAGAGGCACTACATTTCCACAGAAATACTAACCACTTATCCTCTCACTATTTGCCGTTGGAGGGCACCCACTGACAGTGCAAGAGCATTAACTCCATATCCCTGTTAACTCCACTTACTCTCTTTCATATGGAAAGTCAGTGGTTTAGGACAGAGATGCTACCATGGGGAAAATGTAATTTACTAATGTACAAATTTCTTCATTCCAGCACTGTCCCCAAAGTTTCACTGCACTTGGAGAAGGTGAGTCTGAGAGGTATCTTGGGTTTCCAGGCATGAGTCTCCTCCATTTCTTGACCTGCATTCCTTCCATGATTTCTTCCTCCTAAATTTATCCTGAAATGCTGCTGTTTTCTATTAGAATAAAGCAAAGACATTATTATTTCTATCTTTATTATTTTAAATAAGGACATAGAATAGCTTTATACCTGGTTATACTGGGTGCATTTTACAGGCATTCTATTTTACTCATTTGTTAGATATTTCAACATTTTTATAAAACATCAAAACTGGCTTAAGGGAAACAACTTTCTCTTTTATTTTACTGAAAAAATAAGAAGTGAGTTTTCTTCTTAATGAGCTTTAGCCTTTTTTGAAAGATTTTTTGATTGAACATAAATCTTCTGGGGAAAAAAAGGAAATTGTTAGTTCCAAAGGGTTAAATGGAAAGTTTTCAATCAATTCCAATAGATAACCTGTAGAATCCATCAGGAAGCTCAAAAGATGAATCTTCAAAATCAATGATGGAGCCTTAACTAGTGTAAAATAATTTAAAATAAAGTAAAATTAAATTCTGTCTTAAAGCATTTCTTTCTAGATAAATGAAAACAGATTAACATAACTTTTTCCTGAGTGTGACTGATCACTTTTATTTTATAAAGTGATAACTGATTTTTGATGGACTACAGTATTCTTAATTTGAAGCTTCAAACATTAAAAATGTTAATCACTTGGGCTCATCATTAATTTAGAATAAATACCATAGTAGTCATTGAACACAATAGCTCAGAGATTATGTTTATTTCATTTGTACCACAGTATTATACTTTATTCCTTTTAAATGCTTAATGGACTGAAATGAGAACAATAAAAAACCTGTCAGGCTTCATTCAGTACTTAAAAGGCAATTCTGAGCATTACCACTTTTGAAGAGCACAATGTGTATTACATTAGTCCTAAAAAATAGAAAAATAATGGTTATTCAATTTGAATAAATATTAATTAAGCTGTAGCAAAGAGAATAATGTCCTGAAATGTGAAACATCTAAAATTTAACATTTTTTTGCAGTACTGACCTATACCCAGGTTTGTTTTCTGCAACCAATAAATGCAAACTTGTCTGAACTACCGCAAGCAATATAATTTCTTTTCAGTTGCATCAAATATGTCATGAACAGAACCTCCATGCTATCTTCATTTATGTAGCTGCCTTTATTCTAAACAAAATGGTAGTAACAAAATATTCATATTGAATTAATTGTTCTGTTTATATATCTAATGTGAAACACACACACACACACACACACACACAAAAATTAGAATAGATTTTGTTACAATAGACAAAAGTCACAGAAGTAAACTAGGTTGCTGTTGTTGATTCAGCTCAGCTTAGCACAAACTAGATTCATTTTTTAAATAACGCAGTTTATTGCAAGTTGAATAAAGCCCATACTTGTCCTCTTCCCCCAATATTCAGGTTCAATATGCAGAAGCTCACAAGACCCAGGCAGGTGCAATACAGCACGATGAAGACCAAGACTTCTCAATGCAGTGGGGACAAACTGGCTATGGAGCATTACAGCCTTTTCAGCCATTGTTGCAGAAAGTCCATTTGACAAATAGTTAAGCCTGATTTAAACTGCACTCATGTTTTCCCTCTCATGTTTTCCCTATACAATCTAGTCTTCAGTTTGCTTTGTCTCCTCATAATTCCAGGAGAACTGCTCTCATGGTTGAATCTTAAGTTTTAACTGTTTTAACCTAAATTTCTTCTTAGGATTTAGCCTTTTAACCAATATGGATACTTCTTTGCTTAATAGACTACTGTTTAGATACTAATATATGCATATTTTAGAAACATTTATCTAGATGCTTTAGGGTATTTTTTCCCACAAAACTATTTGGGACTTTAATTCACGTTCAACAGACTAATTTTCCATGAGAATCATCCAGTTATGCACCTGACCTAGGTACAAAAGAAGCCTAGGAGAACTTGCCTGGTGCAGGGGGCTGGACCGGATGATATTCCAAGGTCCCTTCTGGCCTTACAATCTATGAATCTGTGAAACTTGGAGAACAACAGCAGCTTATGGATACCAGGTAGGAATCAATATGGCTATACAAAATGTGGAGAATTATCATAGCTGCATAGTGTTTAGATGTACTGAATTCTGATTACTTAAAAGTAAGTTGTGATGGAGATGCACCACAGTGTTTTAAACTTAAAGACGTATGTACTTTTTTGAGAAGATGAGAAGCTTTAACCCTACTGTTTCTGTGTAAAGAACCTCTTCTCCTGGGTTTAGAGAAATAATCTTCTTTGTTGCCTTTTATTATCTGTGGAAGGGTTTTCAAAAGTGAGGGTTGGAATATTGTTCCAATATAAACATCCTAATTCATAGTTCAGAGAATATGCAAGAAGCAAGGGTTTCTTGTATTCATAGAATCATGGAGAAGTAAGGCTGGAAGGGACTTCGAGAGGTCATCTAGTCTAACTACCTGCCTGATACCTTTTATTGGACCAGCTGTATAGTTAGGAGAGCTGTTGAACAAGCTTTCAGTCACCAAGTGTTTTCCTTAAGAATTGTTATTGAGACCTGAGTTCCTAAATGTTCTAGGTAATCCTGAAAATCTCACACTTGATCTTTAGGTCTGATTGTCAGTTGGAGTCATGAAAAATTACTATAAAAAACAATGCAAGGAGCATGGATTTTTGTGAGTATTATCTTTGCCAGACCAGCTGTGTGATTGGGATGCAGATAGACAAGCTTTTGAATGCAAGGCATTCTTCATAAGGACCTTTGCATTCCATTTTAATAAAGTGCATAGTAAATATCAGTGATATATTTTGCATTTCTCATACACCTGAGGTTCTCACAAGTGTTTGAGGATATTCATGATGTTTGAGGCAGGGACCTAGGTTTTTTTATTTGTTAATTGCCCAGCTGAATAGGATTCTGGCCTGTGATTCATGTTCATTAGCATTGCAGTAATATAAATAACACTGTAAGTTTTCATAACAACATTCACCTTTCCCCCAGTCAGACCTCTCAAATTGGAGTGCATGTTTTAAATGGGAAAGCTATTTCTTTGGCTGGAAAAGAATTGCATCAGTGCCTGGAGACTGTGCATGACATGCAACTGCCAAGATAGAGGAGCTCTATGCTAAAACTCTCAGAACTGTAGCTATTGGCTGACCATTGTAACTTGTGCCTGAAGCAACAAGTGCACTGCTGGTAGTATCTTCATGAAACTTGTGGCGTGGAAACAATACTTTTATTTACAGGAACTTATATAAAAACCATAGAGTAAAATACTAACAGTCTTGCTACTGCCCTTGTTTGACAGAGAGAAAGTCCTCCTGGAAGCACAGAGTATCCAGGGAGTGTGGCATCCCACAAAACAGTCTGGGTGAGGTATCTAGCACCAAGAACTTCCTAGTGCTACATTTCCTGGACACTGTATGTTCCCAGAAAACTTACTCTGTTACCATGACTTCACAAAAATCTCTTTTTCTACATTCTACCTTCCAAAAACAGGGTACGTTTCATTTGGGGGCATGTTATATGTGAAGAAATATGGTAATAATGATTGAAGTCTTGCAACATCTTTGCAAGTTACTGTGGAAATTAGCATTACATGCAGTTTAAATAAAGGCAGACTAAGAGACCCATTCACAGTTGCCCAAAGAGTCAGTGGCACAGTCATATAAAGAATTAAGAGCCCTGATTCTTAATACCGTATTTTAGAGTACCACTTCATTATTGAGTGGTCCATACTTTTCTGGATAGATATAATAATAGTTTTTTGGTATCTCTAGGCTGGATCCTGGGCTGATGTGACTCTATTAATGACAGTAGAGATTCATCAGTTTTTACCAGGTGAGAGTCTGGCCTCTTGTCTGTATATTTTGTTAGGAAAAAAGTGACTGGCTTTGTTAGCTTGGTGCAGTAGCAGGGCTGCGATTCACAACAAAAGAACTGGTCTTGCTTAGCTAAACTCTTGCTGTATTTTCTCTTCTCTTACACCTTTTAGACAAAAAGAAAAACAGGTAAACCTGCAGCTTTTAGAAAAGCAAAGGCAACAAGAAGAATACGGGTTTCTAGCAGAGGTAAAAGAGAAGTATAAATTACACCTTTTCATTTTATTAAGAACTAATTAAGGGTTGCAAACCTGACATCCTTGTACTCGATGTGGTGCCATGAAAGCAGCCACCAGCATGTGTCTGGATGCTGATTGCTATTCTGTGATTATATAGAATCTGATCATGGTCTCTTCTCCTTCTCTGGCTAATGCTATCATTTAAATAATAGACCATCAGGAAGTCATTGTCCACAAAAGACATGTCCACATCAGAGACTGGAGTCATTTACCTCATGACATAAGTACTGTACAAAAATATATTTTGTGATTTTTTGTTAAAATCTGGATGCCATCAAAGGAGGGGGAAATGGGAATGTGGAATGGAAATACCATTCCACCGGATCCTAGAGGGAAGAATGATTGAAATAGGGGAAAAAAAAAAAAAAAAAAAGAAATAGCAAAAAGAAAAAAGAAATAGTTAATCTTTCACACTGTTAACCATTTTACCCTGCAACCTAAAAGAGTTTACTATTTCTGGCATGAGCCTGGTGCTGTTCCAGATACAGACCACAACCTCATTTAACTGCTTTCGTCAATATTCCATGAGGATGAGGTGATACCCAGAGGGAGATGGCCACTGACTCTGAAGTAGCATTTTGCCCAGGTTGCCATTTTTTCCCTATCCAAATATATAGAATTCTGAACGTTCCTGAATAATTCACAACAGTGGAGAAACAAGTATCTTGCTACAGGTACCGCTATGTGTGCTGAACTTTAAATAGTTCACAGTGGGTGAAAAGGGGAGGCAAATTAACTAGTTACTTGAATCATCATGGCACCTAGGAATCTTAGTCCTGGACCAGGACCCTTTATGTGAAGTTATGTACAAATGTAGAATAAAAAGACATGCCATAGCCCAAGAGATTTTAAGTTAAATATAAGATGAGACAAGTGGGTACACACAGATAGGGAAGAGCAAGAATCAGCGTGGAAAAAATAATGGTCAACCTGACAGGCAGCTCTCATAGTCCCTTGGAAATCTAAATGCTGTCAAGTTCATTATAAGCATCATGAAAAAGAAAAGTTTTGAGGAGGTATGAAGTAGTTTTTGCTGATGCTTACAGGGACAGCATCTGAGAATCATAGAAGTAGGGTTGGAAGGGACCTTGTAGATCTTCAAGTTCGACCCCCTGCCTGGGCAGGAGGAAATCTGGGCTCATAGATTTCATAGACATTAGGGCTGGAAGGGACCTTGGAAGATCATCAAGTCCAGCCCCCTGCCCAAAGGGCAGGAAGTCAGCTGGGGTCATAGGATTCCAGCAAGAGGAGCATCCAATTTGCTCTTGAAGGTGTTCAACATAGACGCTTGAACCACCTCCGGTGGCAGACTGTTCCAGACCTTGGGGGCTCGGACAGTAAAGAAATTCTTCCTTATGTCCAGCCTGAAAGGATCTTGTAGTAGTTTATGACCATTCGACTTAGTCATCATCCCTTGGAGCACTCTGGTGAACAAACGTTCCCCCAGATACTGGTGGTCACCCCTGATAAACTTATAGGTGGCCATCAGATCACCCCTGAGCC
>JAGPOW010001296.1:77406008-77423962 GCA_030014935.1 Caiman crocodilus | reverse complement strand
CCTTATGTTTTGGTTACAGCCAGGAGGCTTGTGTTTGCTTTATCGTTGTTGCATTATACTGGTGGTTTGGGTGAGGCTGTAGGGTTTGGGGGTGAGGGCCTCATAGGGGCCCACAGGGTATGGGGCCCTAGCACCAGTAAGGGCGCAACTTGTGGGGTGCATAGACCCCAGCCTAGAGAGGGGTATTTGAAGAGCCCAGGTATGGGCATGGTGAGCCCCATACAGGGGGCAGCATTTTAAGGAGCCCAAGTGTGGACATGGCAAACCCCAGAGAGGGGGCAATATTATTGAGGAACCCTAGCATGGACACAGTGACCCCTAGAAGGAGGAAACATTTTGAGAAGCCCAAGAGTGGGTGTAGCAAGCCCCAGAGAGGGGGCAGTATTATTGAGGAGCCCTAGCACAGGCACAGTGAGCCCTAGAGAGGGGCAACACTTGAGAAGCCCTGGTGGGGGCATGACGAGCCCCAGGAGAGGCCAGGATTAGGAAGCCCAGCGTGGGCACAAAGTCCCAGAGAAGGGAGACTACTGAGAAGTCCAAGATGGGTGTAGCGAGCCCGGTAGTAGGCTAGCACGGCAATAGACCTCAGAGAGGGGAGGGTGCTGTGGAGGACCCTGGCAAAAGGGGTTAGCAATACAGTGCACCCAGGAGAAGGGGCAGGGTGCTGCGGTGGTCCCTGGCAAAAGAGGATAGCAGCACAGTGCACCCAGGATAAGGGCACGGTGCTGCGGTGGTCCCCAGTGAAAGGGGATAGCAGTCCAGTGCACCTGACAAAAGAGAGGTTAGCAGTGCGGTGGGCCTAAAAGACCGGTGGCTCAATAGGAAGTCCCAGAGCGGGCAAGGGCTCTGGGGAGGGAAGACATTTTAGAGAAGGCCCAGAGTGGGCATCGAGAGTCCCAAGGGAGGGGCGGTGTCATTGAGAGTCCCAGTGAGGGGCAGAAGTCTAGACAGGAGGCTTGTGGATATGGGCAAGCTTACACAGGAGGCCCGAGAGAATGGGCTAGATTACAGAGGAGGCCCGGGACAGCGGGCATGTATTTTGACTGGACAACGTCTTTCCCATCTGCGAGGCTTGGGGCATGGTATTAAGGGTTGGTAGGAGCCACACGTAGCCTATAAGGCTAGGGTGCCTGGGGAGCACCCATTATACAGGAAGATACCAGAGAGTCCGGGGAACCATGGGGACAGAGGTCCCAATTAGCCGTGCCCAAGGAGGTGTAAGGCAGCCTCCCAAACTGACTGAACATCAAAGATGTGGCAGGCGAGAATAAGAGGCCTTGGGCCGGCCTTGACACGGTGAGAGGGACCTCAGGGAAATCACAGCCCTCCCTGCAGGACGCGCCGTGACATGGCGCCCTTTTGATCCCTCTCTGGGTCCTGGCCCCAGCATTGACCAGTCGAATACCTCGGATCAGGTCTAATCTGCTTGCCTGCACATAGGGTTCGGGGGTCTCCCATTCCTGGCTCAGGTGTTTTGCAAAGTGTGCCCAGCCCTGCAGGCTCACTCACTGCAGCCGGTTCAGGTGCTTCCAGAAGTTTACCTGGCCTTCCCTGCCTAAAATAACCCACCCAAAGGTGGGGGCTGACCTTAAGGTGCCCCAACTCACCTTATACTGGGGAAGTGCTCACTCCTAGCTTTTACATGGGAACTGCCGCTCCATCAGAAGCCCCACTGGGCCCTCCTACCCCAGCAGGGTGCAGTTTTAGGTCATGCCTAGGACCAATGAGACCTCCAAGCCACAGCCTCACCCTTATCTCCAAGGTGTTCCTGGCAGAGCTCAGCAGAGAGATATCTCTTCTCTGCCGGCTGATTGCAAATTGTCCTCAGCTATCCTAATCAGACTATTCCTAATCAGGCACCTGCCCCTCCCTGGCCCAGTCCTTAAAGTGGCAGGCACTACCAGTGTCCTGCCACACAAGACCATTCAAATGACTGAATTAAGTTTTTGTAAAGCTCACACTTGGTATGTCTATATTACTATCATGGTGTTCTTGAGAACATTGCCAGGAAGTATGACCTCACCCATGTGCTTCTGCCTTCCACCCACCAAACCAGGAAATTAGGCCACAGAGCCACCTTGGCTGCTCTCTGTCTCCTGCATGCTTGAGAGTAGCATTTCCAGGGCTGACACATGCAGGTGGATAGGGCCTGTTTACTTCTTGGCATTACTTTCAAAAGCTCTGTGGAAGTGGTATAGGTGCAACCATAACATTTTGTGTGCTCATTGGTGGAGGAAATATAAGTGTTTTCTGTATATTCAGTAAAAACACATAATGGCCATGTAATACAATAGAATATAAATTATTTAAAGCCATATACCCCACCTCTAACACTGGATTGTTATGTAAATCTTTCTTATTTGGTGCACATATTTTGTTAAGACTGGCACACAATTTAGTGAATAGGCACAATGCCATATTAACAGATTAAAATGATTGGGGCCATGCCATAGAACGGAAGGGCCAAATTCAACAAAGAAGCAAAAACATGAAATCAACAGAATTGCACAAATGAGCAATTAGCTTTAATATGTTCAACTAAGCATTTCGGAACAGCTTCTCAGAAGAGCTCCTTGAAAAGCTCTCATGCCAAATGATTCGACAATTATGTTAGTGTCACTGCAGGCCAGAAATTGTTTATTTTGTAAATAAAAATGGTTACTTTGGTTCCTAAGACAAAATTTTCCATTAGATGTATTGAGTTGCTTTTTTAATGTAAGAGAGATGTTTAAAATTGCTTTTTCATTTTGACTAGAATTCTTGGGTGGATTTCTTGTACTGAAGAATGACTGAGAAGACCAAACTTAGAGGTTGGGGGGGCACGGTGAGCTCCCACAGGTGGTGGTGCTGTCAGTGGCGGAACCCAGTTGGCGGCAAGCAGGGAGCTCCCACAGGCAGCCGCGGCACTGTCGGTGGTGGCGGGGGGTGAGCACCAACTGACAGTCAGCAACCACCCGCAGACACCACTGGTAGCATCGACAGCAGCTAGCAGCAATTGGGGACCACCCACTGATGCCATCAGTGGCGCCTTTTCACCAACGCCGTTAGTGGCACTAAGCTTAGGGGGTGCACGTGCACCTGCGTGCACCCCTATGCATCACCAATGCCCCTCAGCAAATACAAGACAAAACATAATTAAATTTAATGAAAGCTTTCAGAAAAATGACATCTTTGCCCATATATAACCATTGATGTTCTCTCTCTGGCTTCCTCCACCAACTGCCAGCTCAGCCCTGAGGACCTAGGTTTATACTAAGGCTGCTCAGCCCCATCCTCCAATCCAGGAGCCCTCCCATGGTCATGTGCCTGTTCCACAGCCTACTTAAGCCTCTTAAAGTGGCAGGCTAATGAAATCTTTTGAGGAGTCAGCACTGGTCTCATAGGGCTAGGTTTCACTTCCATGAAGGGATAACAGGGTCTATGCCCAGGAGCTGTGTCAGAAAGGCCAGAGAAAAAGGTAGTGTTGCATGCAGTTCAGTCTAACCAAGGGAAGTTTAACAACTTGTAGCTCCAGTGTTAGGATCCAGTCATAGCAGTCTCACTAGCATGTAGCAAGAAGAGTTTGAGTAAGATTCTGACAGAAAATAATTTTAGATTCACACATGGAGATTAAATACATTCACGTAACTTACACTTCTCAGACTTTTCAAGTAAGACCCAGAATTTCAGCTGGAAAAACTAGAACAAGAATAAATATATACTATATACATGATGTGAAATGTATTGATTAATCAAGAGCATGCCCTCAAATGTTAAGAATAATACATTGCTGCACTTAACTTCTTTTAAAGTATCCCTTTTGCTTATAATTCAGCTACAAAAATAACAAAATATCTACAGCACAGAAGAGAGCAATATACATGCATATTTGTAACACCTGTCTTCCTCAGTGAGAATTATATTGTTACTTGTAAGAACTATATTGTGTTCTTTTAGAAATTTTAATTGGTATAGCTGAAGTGCTTAATACCAGGGCCTCTGACATTCAGGGCGCTTATACATGTGCTGGATGTCTGCTCTGATGCATGCTAATTAGCACGTCAGAGCAGACTCGATTAATTGAGTCTGCCAGTGCGTGTTAATTAACATGTGCTAGCAGACTCCATGTCACAGCTATTCAGTGTCCCCATGTTTCAAAATGGTGGTGGGAAGGCTTGAACTAAAGCTTATTGAATGAGCTGTTTTGTTCAAGTGCCCTTGCTGCCATTTTGAAATGTGGGAAGCTGAATAGGTGTGATGTTGTGTGCACTTTAATTAGAACAGCTCTCAAAACCATTCTAACTAAAGTGCCCCCAACTCTGGAATATGAGTATAGACACCCACGGTGATTAGAGGATAAATAAACTTCTTGGTTGTTGTCATCTCTACCTGTTGTATTGGTGTAAAACTTGGATGACGTAATGGAAATACCTGAAAGCTTTGGCATGTTACCATCTTTGGAAAATATTCCACATCAAGTAGAAGAACATAAGAACAAACCCCAGGACTCTGGCTCAAGCAAACACTCCCAACATTAAAGCTATAGGTATATGGCACCAGCTCTGTTGGACAAGACTTGTCATAAAGATGCCTAACAACTAGCTTCCAAAATAGTTCATATACCACTTATAGATGCCACTCTAGAAATGGCAAAATCAGATATTCAAGGACACCATAAAGGCCAGTCTGAAGATGTAATATTAAAATCAATACCAGGGAGACTCAAGCACTGCTTCATCACCAATGACACTATGATATAAAACAAGGCATTGATCATTTTGAGCAATCTTGTGTCACTATGAAGGTAGACAGATGAGAGAGATGAAAGGAAAGAGCTGTGACCTGATATCAGCAGAGTTTACTCCTCCCTCCTCCTTTTGCCACGTCTGCAGTCAAACATGGAGATCTGGGATTGGCTCACCAACTACTTCCCTATTTACTGGACAGCTGTCGTGCTTGCATTGAGGGGTTGCTAATAGTGATGATGATGATCATGACAGGTATAGCCATGTGATAAACTCACCAAACTGTAAAAATAAACTAAATTTGGCTGGAGGAATAATTCCGTCAATGGCTGAGCACTGTGTACTTTTTATATTTCTGGTATATTTAAACAGGAGACACCAGGTACATTTTTAAATTAATATTTACCTTTATTTTTAAAACAAAAAATGTGATTGACACATAATTGTGTCGGAAGTACTGTAGCATTAGCAGCCTCCTTTCCACTCTATAAAAAACAACCGATCAAACAACAATAATAACATTTCCTACAACCGCATAGTATTTTGAGACAAGGATGCCAGTGGGGTTTTTTTCATCCTAAGAAAAGGGTTTAGAAAACAGAAACCAGAACCCATCTGTGCTGCTCCAGAGAAGGCATAACAGTACAGTAGTCATATACACTACACACATGCACATGACACAGCCCTGATAAACAATTGTTAGTTATTTTCCTTGCTGTGGGTGAGTTTGGCCTCAGTGCTCATAAAATTTCTGTTATAAAGGAGAAGTGAAAGACTGTTTGCTTAGACTAAAGAATACAAATAAGGAATTATTCTGAATTAATTCAATATCTTGTTCTCCCCAAACTGTCATAAGATATAAAATGCTTGGCAATACTGTAAAGTAAAAATCATTGTTTGTTTTTTTCCAAATTAATCTGTACCTGTTATTGGCCATATTGTGGTAACACATGTAGTTTTTCAACTGTGCTTATAAGTCTCACATTCTTTTACAGGTTAGGCATGATTAAGCTGTTTGCAAATTAGTGGCAACGTTTAGCATTGTCGTCATCAGTTAAATTCTGAGCATAAAACATTTTGTTTAATACTAGGGTTGCTTCCTTCCTACCAGCATAATTTCCCCTCATATCATCAGGAGTTCTTCAGCTGAAACCAGAACTAAAATCTCTGTTTCAAAGGAGAAGTGAACCAAGAAAAAGAAATCAACTTGCAAAAACAGAACTGCATAACTCTGTTCCCTTAAAAAGTAGTAAACGTTTTGATGACAACGTATATCTCTATTAGTATAGTAGTGGTCAAAGGAAAAGTTTGAGCCTGGGCAGTTGTGATAAAACAATCATTTAAAGAAATAAAGACAAAAATAGATTGCTCTCTTGTTTCTGGATATCACATCTTCAAGGGAGAAATTACAAATAAAACGTCTCAGATTACATTTGAAAGTGACACTCCACTTGTGAAATGGTTGTGCATTTGGGAAGCAAACTCCTCAGGGCAGGAGCCATCATTGTTCATTTTCTGCTGTCCCTAATTCAACTGGGTGTAACCCTAATACAAACAATAAATAAACAGAATAACTGCATGAAGGCACTTTCCCTGAATGGCCATCAAATTATATGTAAATGCACTCACTGTGTATAAAATTAATTTGACACAAACTCTGGTGCAGTCCATGCTGGAATGTATTGCTTTACTTATTTACATTTACATGTTGCTTTATGACGTTTATTCGAGCACCTGAGACTGGAGCACACTGAGCTGGGGCAGTGCAGCCCTGACCATCAAGGAGCCTAAGGAATCAGTCTATCAGTCTAGCACTGATCTGGCTCAGTGTGCTGCAGAAGGGCTGGCTGGGGTATGATGGTATGGGGCTAACTGGCAGGCAGCCCTGCACTGTAGCACCCTCATGCCCCAGTCACCATCTATATATGCGTTGTGGTAGAATAAATAACTGCTATAAAATAGTACTTGTGCTGAGCAGTGCTATCCTACAGTGGAGTTAATTAGTTTACTCTAGCCTTGTTTGTTTAGGCAGTGACGCTTTAATAGGTGCCGAGCTAATTAGGCAACTCGGAAGTAAGCATCTCATATAGATGCACCCAGCGATGTTTATCCCTGTGACTTAAGAAGGAATCACATGTTCATATGAGTTTGGCCATGAAAAGATAAATCTGCAGTAATTAGTTCCTAATAATCC
This sequence comes from Caiman crocodilus, assembly GCA_030014935.1. Taxonomy (NCBI): domain Eukaryota; kingdom Metazoa; phylum Chordata; order Crocodylia; family Alligatoridae; genus Caiman; species Caiman crocodilus. The sequence goes on along the minus strand of JAGPOW010001296.1, from coordinate 77,417,044 downwards.
AAAATTGTTCAAGCTTTTTGCCCAGAAATATGAATTTTGTCCAGAATGTCCTGGACCCTGCTTTTTCTTATTGTTTTAAGTCCATTGTTGAAATAAGTGAAAGTATATTGGAAGATATACAGTGGAAACCTGTACCTTCTTTGCAGGGGTTTGAGATCAGCTGAAGGGACAATGAAGACAATTCTGTGTTAAAACAACTGCCCTGGCAGGTTGTAAATCGCAAGAGCATAACAGTAGCCTTCACCCAAACCTATAGTGAAGAAGGATAAAAGCTAAACTTCATATTTTTAACATCACACTAGCCCTTTCATTCTCAGATATCAGAGTTCAACTTCTATTTTTTATGCTAATAAGTATGGTAAATCCCCATACGTATGTTTCATAAATGCTACTCTTCAATTTTGCATATTAAGCAGTAGCCCAAGTCAAAAAAGGCAAATATGTTCCAAGTCAGGATTAATGTGTATTAGTAGAGCTACATAGAGAAATTTATGCAATGTTTATACCTATTCTGATAGGTAAGAGCAAAGGTTAAATCACTGCCAGGGGTATAGATACGTTTCTGTAGAGGTTGGGTAAAATCCTGAGGCATTCTACTTTTATATGTGTGATCCTTGTTGGGGGCATCCGCCTAAGAGAGGGTGTCCATAGGCAATAGGTGTTTAGAAGGGGCTTTCATTGACTTCAAAGCAAAAAGCAGCCCACAGAAGTAGCCCCACCTCCCCGCCACATCTACTCCCCTGATTCAAACTCCATTGAAATTGATAGTAGATTCACAGTTGGCTCCACAGGATCAGCATTTCAGCTGCGGTGTTTTAAGGACAGATGTAAAAAAACCCAGCTCATGAACTGGCAAGGTTGTTGCTACAACATCTAAACATTATGCACCAGGCCTCCAAAGTGGAATCTATATGACTTTGATCAGGTCCTCAGGTTACTCATATGGTGAGCAGTCAGGTTTTTCAAATAAGCAATCCAAAGCCCGTACTCTGAGTAAGGAGCTGCTTAGACTTAGCCAATAGGAAACCCAGATCATAGAAACCTGTCTGAAATCTTGCCATCTCTAGAACTTAGGTGCCTAAGACAGGGTTGCAGTGGAGACACCTCCATTCACTCATCATTCAGAGACCCTTTAAAATGTATCCAGAGACAGTGGGATTCACTTTACAATCACATATAAGCAATTGCCAAAGGAGTGAGACCCGGCTTCCAGGTCTGCCTCAGCCTGAGAGGCATTAAGCCTTCATCTTCAACTTCTCAAAAGAGCGCACTTACTACCAGTCTATAAAATGGTCTGAGTAAGAGAAGGTTCCACTCGTTCTTTTGAAACAGAGGCATTGTGTAGCCATAAATGCAAGTTTCATGGGTATTAGAAGGAGAGAAAAGGTAAATGTCACTGTGGCTTAGTGGTTAGGCATTCATTTGGTTCCTTTTTTCTGCTCTAGGAACTGTTTCTGTGAAGATGCCCCCTTCTGTAAAATGTTTACATTTTTGGTTAAAATAACTGTCATTTTTATATCCCAAATATTAAGATGTTATCTTTATATCTATTCATGTATTTCCTTCTATTATGACTGCATTTTTATTAACCATATTTGATATGTCCAGCAGTTCACAACTAATCGTCTCTGCCTCAAGCTGTTCACAGCTTAAGACATGCATATTAGGACTCAATCAACTTATTTATAGTGACATCCTATTGAACTCAGTTTCATCTAGTATGAATCCTTACCACTTGTCTATGCCAAAATAATATTGCCTAGTCCATGAAATGGTCTGCTATATAATATAGAAAACTGTTTCTTTGCCTTAACTCCAAAGTAAATATATTCTAGCCTATTTTTCCAAACTCATACTTAATCTTGTGGATAGCAGTATTTGTTTATTCTAACTTTATTCACATTAACAATCCCCTTGTACATAGGTATGTTTACAGACTCAGGGCCCAAAACTTGAAAATGTATTACATCAACAATTTAACAGTGATTTAGCCCTTTTATTTTTTTAAGTACCTTCCATATGCACAGGTCACAAATTAGTCAAATTCCCTCTTAAGTAAATAGCAAAGATATTTTACTGTTCAAATATGCAAGACTTAACAAACAAACAAAATATAAAAATATAGTATATTTGCTTGTGAAATCTACACCTTCTTGCCAGTATATGATACTGTATCTATACACTTGGAGATAGAAATGCAGTTCATTGTTACAATAACTGTTTCTTTGGTTTAGCTAAAACAGGAAAATGAACATACTGTATAGTATAGGCTTACTATGAATATATTTAGGAAATAAAACAGATATTTATTACCATTAACAATTTAAATCCTATTGACCTAGTCCTACTACTTCAGATAACTGCATGTGGACATTTTGATTGGAAAAAGATGTGTGCCTTTGATACTTTAATTGCAGTTGATATATTTAAATCTGGAAATACCTGGATTGTAATACATGACTACAAGTTTTATACAGTCTGACCTCAGACTGAGGAGAATGTAAATTCCAAGTACCCAGAAGAGGTCCTGATCCTGCAATGAAAGACTTTTGCAGAACTGAGGCAGGTTCTTTAATGGACATAGGTATTTGCCCACACAAAATGCATTGCTGTATTGGACCTATCAAGATTTATGAAGAATGAATTGCATTGGTGAGGTCACAAGGATAGCAGAAATAAAAGGATTTGCAACAAATAAAGAGATCATGTAATATCTTCTTAATCCTAAAGCTTCCTAAAGACACATTTTTCATCTATTACTTTTAACTATTAATTTCCTTTCCATACAACAGATGAAATAAAAGCTACATATAACCCCTTGTAAATTTGAAATAATAACGTTGTTAATTTCAGTTTCTGGAATCTAATGAAACACTAACTCTAACTTAATAATCTTCTGAAATAATTAAGTACGACACTAATGGGTGCTATGGAAAAACCTTAGGTTACTGTTATCCAATGCAGTGTTGCTTATTCCAAACATTCAGAAATTGAGTCAGACTCCGCAACATTTTGAGATAAAATAAAACAATGTTGAGTTCTTATCTACCTTCTTATTTTGTTTCCTCTAGTGTAGTTAGGTAACAGGTACAATCCTTTTTCTGCACCACAACATATAGAGGCTTTAACAATGAAAGTTGAGATTCTCACAAATTCATGAGACTTTGGAGCTGGGGCTTTAAGGAAAGCAGCAAACTATTACAAGACTCATAATAAAAACATGTAAGATGCCAACACTGAAAACCCATTTAAAGGTAAAGACCAGGTTCCATGTTTAATTATAGTCAGTGGGCTGGAAGATACATCCAAGATTTCACCTTGCCTTCAGTCTACTGTGTGATTCCAGCATTGATATCACTAAGTCATTTGCACAGAAATCAAGGGGAGAAAACAACCTTAGTAAGTATGTGTTCCTTAATATTTATCTAGAGGCTTATTTATTTCTCCTTGAGAAAAATATGCTTCTATTGCACAATTTATGCCTCTTCTTTCTTTCTTTTTTTTTTCTCCTTCTTCATATGACCTCATTTCTTCCTTTCTTCTTCTTTTCCCACAGCAACTCTCACATACTATTCTTCAGAGGTTTGATTTTATTTCCTAACCCAGGGGTGCCAAACAAATGGCCCACAGGCTGGACTCAGACCACAAAACTGGATCATCTGGCCTACAGACTTTGGTCCTGACTGGCTGTGATGGGGAACCTTCCCACAGCGGCTACTAAGGGCCTGGGTAAAAACATCTGTGGCACTGGAATGGCACCAATACCATGGCTTCTTCCCATGGCTGCAGCCAAGTACCTGGGTGAGAACTGCAATGCTGGAACCCCAGCAGCACTGCAGGAAGAAGCTGTGGTGTTGCTGGGGCTCCAGTGCTGTAACTGTCACCCAGCCACTTTGCTGCAGCTGAGGGAGGAAGCTGTGGGCTGGGGCTTCAGTACTGTGGATCTCACCACTTTGGCTGTCAAGCATCTGGAAGAGAGCAGCAGTACAGGAGGCCCACCAGCACCACAGCATGAATCACAGAATCATAGAAAATTAGGGTTGGATGGAACCTCAGGAGATCTTCTAGCCCAACCCCCTCCTACAGGCAGGACCATTCCCAACTAGATCATCCCAGCCAAAGCTTTGTCTATCTGGGTTTTGAAAATCCCCAAGGATGGGGGATTCTACCACCTCTTTCGGTGACCTGTTCCAGTATTTTACTACCCTCCTAGTGAGAAAATAATTTTTCCTGATATCTAACCTAATCCTTGCTGCAACTTGAGATCATTTCTCCTTGTTCTGTCATCTGCCACCACAGAGAACAGTCTAGCTCCATCTTCTTTTGAACCCTGCTTCAGGTAGTTGTAGGCTATTAAATCCCCCCTCGGACTTCTCTTCTCTAGACTAAATAAGCCCAGTTCCCTCAGTCTTTCCTTATAAGTCATGTACCCCAGCCCCTGGATCATTTTTGTTGCCCTTTGCTGGACTTTCTCCAATTTGTCCACATCCTTTCTGTAGTGGAGGGGCCCAAAACTGAACATAGTACTCTAGATGTGGCCTCACCAGTGCTGAATAGAGAGGAATAATCGCTTCCCTTGACCTGCTGGGAACACTTCTACCAATGCAGCCCAGTATGCTGTTAGCCTTCTTTGTAACAAGGCCACTCTGCTGGCTCATATTTAGCTTACTGTTCACTGTAACCCCCAGGTCCTTTAGTGCAGAGCTGCTGCCCAGCCAATGAGCCTCCAGCCTGTACTGGTACATGGAATTGTTCCGTCCTCAGTGCAGGACTTTGCACTTGTGCTTGTTGAACCTCATGAGATTTCTTTTGGCTCAGCCTTCTAATTTGTCTAGGTCACTCTGAATCCTAGCACCTATCCTTTAGTGTATCTAATACACTTCCCAGCTCGGTGTCATCTGCAAACTTGCTGAGGGGGCAATCCATCCCATCTTTCAGTTTATTAATTAAGACATTGAACAAAACTGGGCCCTGGACTGACCCCTGGGGCACTCCCCTTGATACTGGCTGCCAACTGGACATTGAGCCATTGATTACTACCCTCTGAGCCTGATGATCCAGCCAGTTTTCTATTCACTTTACAGTCTATTTATCCAGCCTGTACTTCCTTAGCTTGCCTGCAAGAATGTTGTGGGAGACTATCAGAAGCCTTGCTAAAATCAAGGTATTTCACATTCACTGGTCTCCCCACATCCATAAAGCCAGCCACATTGTCATAGAAGGCAATCAGATTGGTCAGGCATGACTTGCCCTTGGTGAATCCATGCTAACTCTTCCTAATCATCTTCTCTGAGTGCTTAGAAATGGATTCGTTAAGGATCTGCTCCATGGTTTTTCCAGGGACTGAGGGTACTGGTCTATAATTCCCTGGGGCCTCCTTTTTCCATTTCTTAAATATAGGCACTATTTTTGTCCTTTTCCAATCATCCAGGACCTCTCCTGATCACCATGAGTTTTAAAAGATGACAGCTAATGGCTCTGCAATCTCATCAGCCAACCCCATCAGCACCCTCAGGTGCATCCTGTCTGGCCCTGTGGACTTTTATATATCCAGCTTTTCTAAATAGTCCTGAAGCCAGGCACCACAATTTCTTTCTATGGCAGCAGCCAAGTGGCTTCTTCCCTCTGGGTCCTAAACTGGCTGGAACAGATACTGCATGAGCTGAATCTGGCATGGGAAGATGAAAGAAGGTCTGTGGGCCCAATCCAGGCTGCATATCTGGCTCCATGCCATTCTTCTGGCCCATGTACCAGGCCCACATCACTGATGCAGCCTGCAGAGACAGATGAATTTGATACCCCTGTCCTTTTCTATTCTACCTGTTGAAACATAGTTCACACTGATGTTGGAATATCAGTTCTGAAGGCCAAGGATGTCATTTCACTGTAACTAATGAGAGACAGAGGCATCACATCTTTGAATTACTTTTTCAGTCTGTCTATATGATATCTACTTATATTTGTTCTCTGATGGTTTTCTCAGAGGCTATGAAGGCTAGAAATTTTAAAATAGAAAGAAAGTTCATACTGCATGCAATCTAAATATGTCATGTGGTCCATACAAGTACTGTATATTCTTGAACTAAAGATGAGTTTTTATTCTCATGCAATGGTTGGGGGGGAAGCTCCTCATCCTGGATTTGACTACAATGCGGTGTGGGGAGGGCAAGCATTTGCTGCAGCTCCAACTCTGGTCTTGAAGCTGGGTCAAGGCCAGAGTCAGAGTTGCAACCACCACTTGCCCACCCACCTCTGCCTACCCTCCACCTAGCTCCCTTGTCTGACAGTAAATGGTAAGGAATGGAGGAGTGGGCAGAGGCTTAGGGAGACAGGTTGGGGCAAAGACTGTTGTGGGGCAGAGGCTGTGGGGAGCAGACAGGGGAGAGAAGCTGCAGGAAGGGACAGAGGCTGTAGGCACTGTGGGAAGATGAGTGGCAGGCTGCAGGGGGGGCAAGTACCTGCCTCCCACTGTCTGTTCCCCAACTTCTGCTGAAGTAGTGGGGGAGGGGAAGGGGGAGGGCAGATTTTACATGGCCCTCGGATAATTATATTCTATACATGGAAAATTATAACAAATTTATAAACTTTCCCTATATCTAATCTAATTATGGGGGTTCATCCTAAATTCAGAGTTGTCTTGGATTTGGGTAAATATGGTTTGCCATGTTGGCCAGACATGGTTCATAAAACCATGTTTGCCATCATAGGCAAGGTTCATAGGTTTGCCACCATGGCCTTCAGTAGCGGAAGTATATCAGTAAAACAAACCAATAAGAAATAAAACCAAAATGACAACACATCTTGCAATGTCTGCAAATACAGCATTCATCACAAGAAACAAAAACAGGTATACACATGCCATGTATACAGACTACCATGAACCATCTATCTCAATGGCCTTTTCTCCCTTGTATTCGCTGTCTTTCTTTAAAATGTACATCAGTTGCTGACCTTAGTTGATTCCATGCAGAAATATTCTACAAAAAACAAGTGTAAGTTGCAGATGTCTTGCTTGTGAGGATGGCATTTTGGACATTACACGATGTTCTGGCAGGACTGTGGAAGCGAGGTCACGTTGTTTAGATTTTCCACTGTATTTACATTATTCATGGTGGTGACACTTATAAATGCGAATGTGATATCAGTCAAGTGGTCTGTGACCCCCATGACTTCTACAGCAGGCTTGTGGTATATGTCACTTGCAGCCTCTGTGTGTGGCACGTGGCAGATCAGGGAGGGGACAGGTAGCCCAGCAGTACATAGGGCAGGAAGGAGAAAGCAGATTGTGTAGGGAGGACAGAGTACGGAGCAGAAAGCAGAGCAGCAGATTGGTCAGAGTGGCACGCTGGGAAGGTACAGGCTAATTTGTGGAACACCTGACAAAAGGTTGGCCTCTACTGTTTTAGGGTATGACTTTTAAACTTCCTTTCCACTTTTGTTAAGAACCTTATACTTCTCAATTGTATCTGCATACATTATCAAAATTGTTCCTCATTCAGTAGTCTTCATTATTTTAGTTGAAGACCCTGTCTATTGTCCAATTTTCTGGTTGTCACTTGACTGAATTTATCTTTCAATTAATCTGTAAACAAAATTAGTACTTACTCTATTCCCTACATCATTCTCTATCTTTAAATATTTATGATGAGGGTATCATCTGTCTTTCACTTTCAAACCAAATTTTAATTTAGTCACACAGTTATCTATTTAATATTTTCTGGATCTATTGAATCTCTAAAATCCTGACTATGTTCTTAAAATAACCTCAATATTTATATTGATATTCTTATTTACATCTATACACAACATTTTAAAATCTGAATCCTCAGTGCATGAATACTTGCATTTTCAAAGTGCCCTAAAATATTATTTTCAATGATCTCATGGTATTAATCCCATTTTATGCATGTAGAAATCAATATTCTCAAGACCAAATCTGTAGAGATATTTAGGCACCTAACTCCCACTGTAGACTTTTTGTGTCAGTGGGCATTCAATACCTCTATAAGCCTGCAGAAAATATCAAGATATAAGGTCATACAAAACAATACCTGGAGATAGGGAAGAGGTTCATAAAAGGAAGTTCAACAATAGGCAGATAAACATACCATTGGGAGCTAAGAAGTTCCAACTTCTCTAATTCCAGCTTTTTGACAATGACTTATTTGACACACATTTGGAAAAGACCTGGCAAACTTGTATAAACTTGTGGCACATGAGCCATTGTCAAAAGGCTGGAATTAGAAAACTTGAAATTCTTAGCTCCCAACAATGTGTTTATTTGCCTAATGTTGACCTTCCTTTTATGAACCTCTTTCTTATCCTATCTCCAAGTATTGTGTTGTATGACCTTATATCTTGATATTTTCCTGCTGGGTTTTCCTAGATATCTTCCATGTTTCAGTTAACACTTATATTATCACTGCTTAAAATATAGATTTTTCAACTCTTTTTAATAACATGGCCTATATCTTAACAGAGAAACTGTTGGGATACATCTCTCTGGTAATTATGCCATCTGATTTACTTGGAGAAGTAATACCAGAAAAAAATTAAAAATAACATCGTCCATCATTCAGTGTAATACAGCAATTTGAAAAGAGGCCTACAGTCGCTCTCCACTGACCACCAGAAACAACTCAGTCCTGAGGACCTGCTAAGGTTTTCCTTACTCTCTTTTGCCATCTCTTTTACAAGTTTAGGATAGATCCCATTTAAATCCAGGGTCTAACCATTGTAGGAAATGTTATCGTTTATTTGTGAAAAAGGGAACTTGGGTTTCTCTAATATTTTCTGGCTTTTGGAAAATATATTTCTGATTGTACCATTAGTTTTTCTCTCTCCCTTGTGAATTGATTTCAACCATCTACAGTTCTAATTTTCTATCATTAATTCACCTCTATTATTTTACAGGCCCTGTTTGGCTGACCTCTTGTTCACTACACAGCATATCTGAGGCATATGATTTTTGTACACTCTCTCATTTTGTCTACTATTTTAGGTCTTATTATTTTACACAATTGACAGAATTCCATTAACTTGACATTTATTCCTGATGATTTCATGTAATTAATATTAACTCAGGCACAGAAGAGAAGCAATAGACAAATATTTAAAGCAGGCATTTTTGATACTAAAAATGTATCTGGGAGCAAATTAAGAAGAAGCCATGGGAGTGGAGAAGAAGTAAACTCTTGTATTTCTCTTGTGGAACCTACAGATCCTCTCCATAAATACACTAGAAAGGGAAAAGGCACATGTAGAAGTGAATAGGGATGGTCAAAAGCATTTAGTAGCCTAAAGTCTATTTATTTTAATGGGAATCAGTGACAGAAATACGAGTCAGGCAATTAAATACCTCTGAAGATAAAAGTCCTAGTGTTTATTCACTTGACACATGTCTATTTTAGTTTAGTGTCACAAGGATAATGGGGATCTAGAGTAAAATGGTCATTGTAACATACAGTTTTTATTTTTGAGAGGCATCAGGATAATCTGCAGGTGGCATAGTGGAAAGACCTCATTGCACCCCAATGTTAACTGGTTTGGTGGCTTTGATTATCAAATGATCTATTAACAATGTTTTGCCCCAGGTTATGGCCAAAATAATAAAGAGGGTCATCTCATAATTAATTTAGAATTCCATTTTTGGCAAACAAGTCTTCCTAATACTGCCTTTGTAACTAGTTTGGGAAAACCTTCCTCCCCATTCCACATAAAGTAGTGCATCCTAGGTTATGTTGTCCATATTTTATTGGTATCCAACCTATTTGCATGTCCTTCTGTCGCTGTCTATATCTGAGACCAAGACTAGCCATACAGATTTTTCCATGTAGAATGATACGGTTGAGCAGCATGGTAAATGGGATGCATAGGCCTAGCTGAACCATGGTTGTACAAGGAAAACTCAAATGAGTGCCACATTTTCCAAACCATGTTGGAAGCTTGTTCTTGATAGTTCCTTCCCAGAAATAGAACTCCTTCCTGTTCTGGCCTGTCACAGCCTGAGCCTGGACATTTCTTCCAAAAATATTGTAAACCCTTTTTGACTTGGGCAGGCCTTTTGCTGGCAGGGTTGAGTTTTGGATCATTTTATGGAGCGTTTGTTTTAATATGTATTACTTTTGTTTAATATTTTCATCTGTCTTTATAATTTATTTGGGTCTTTATTGTAAGTCACCCTGATCCTGTCTTTGGGAGAGCAGCATATAAATAAATAGACATTCAGGCCTTGATTTGACAATCGTGGATCTGTGTCTTCGCAGAGCCAAGGGCAGGAGAAGTTTTCTATTAATGCTGCTCTTTCTTGTTTATACATGCTGCTGCTGTCTGAGTTAGGACCTTGTTTATACTTAGGTGTGTCAGCAATTTAACTAAATTTGGTTTACTAAAGTGTGTTTAAAATTTGCCCTGTCTATTTAGTTTGTAAAATAGGCTACTTTTCAAACTACAGTAAAGTGTGTCTACATACAAATTTGAATCAGTCTACCTTAAATAGGTTAGAAACTCACACACTGAATCAAATCAGTATGCCTTTGCTGGGAGACAAAGCCTTACACGTGCAAGCTAAATGGTAAACCAGGCTTCATTTGAATTAGAAATGTCCACACACGAGCTTGCACTCATCTAACATGGTTTAAAATATACGCCTAGTTAATAAAATGCTACTTAGTAACTGAACAGGCTTCAGCCTTGAAGAAAAATGTACTTGGCCAATAGCAGATGTTGCAAATAGGCGAATTCACTACATTCATCACAGTCTGTTGTTATCTGTTTATCAACTTCAAAGTCTTTTTAAATTGCTGACAACTTTCCTGTTCTCTAAAACAAAAAAAAACAAAAAAGAAGTCAAATACACATATTAATTGTAATGGTAATGGTCTACAATGAGAGATAGGAAGTCAGGGAACATAGCAGTTATGGTTTTTAGATTAACATTAATTTACACACAGTGGGACTGATTAAGCTACTTAACAAGTAGTATCTGTAGAACAAAGAAATTATTTTCTGTGATAAAACTGAATGTTTGTGTTTCC
>JAGPOW010001296.1:77389190-77405440 GCA_030014935.1 Caiman crocodilus | reverse complement strand
AAAGACAAAAATTCTTTTTAATAATTTTGTAGCTGTGTAGACCAGGGGTTCTCAAACTGTGGTACATATACCTGCAGGGGTACGCAAGACATCTCTGGGGGATATGCGGGAGAAATTGTGAACTGGAGGATTTAATTTTCATTATAATCATAATTGGTATTTAAGGGTTTAAAATATAAAACAGATGTTGGTAAGGGTACATGGGTAGCTGGTAAATCTGAAAGGGGGTACACAATACGAAAAAGTTTGGGAAACTCTGGAGTAGATTAAGAAGATTCATGTATTGCTCTTAGTCTAAAAACAGAAGCCCACATTTTTTCTTAAAAGGTGTCTAAAAGATTCTTATTTTTTTCCCTTTTTAATTTTTTCTTTAAACAAACAAATAATAAACCTCCAAGCCTTGAATGTACATTTTTGCAATTTTATTTATTTTTAGGAATTGCATAATTTTTTAAACAAAAAAAGAACTATGATAGCTTGTTCTGACTTATCTTTGTAAGATCAGAAAAAACAGTTCTGATCAAATTGAATGGAGGCCTTAAACCAGATTGTATACTTGTAGCAAAAAGGTGTCATTAAGAAACATTGTGTATTATTTTGCCCTCAAATATTAAATTTCTATTTACACATTAAAATGTTTGTTTATAAGGTAGAGTTTTAGGTAACCTCTGCTGTCAATAAGGTTTCTTAGCTGGAACAGGCAGGAAGCAAGGTAGGATGACAGTTATAGATTATTAATTAATTCAGAAATGAAAGCTTCTGCAGGTGAAATCTACTTGACAGGTGTCAACCTCCTGCCTGCAAGCCAAATCTAGGCCATGGAGCCATGGCATCTGGCCTATAGAGCTCCCCATGGATTGGGAAATTTGGTGGTAGGAAAGGATAGCTACACCTTTCTGCTGCTGCCAGATTTTCAAGCCCCACATACCTGGATGCAGGCCCAGCCCAGGTCAGTCTGTTGCCATGTAAATGGACCTGGGTCCCCCCACCCAGGTTGCTGGATCCAGGCAGAATGGACCTGGGCTGTTGGGGTGATCCATGGGCCAGATGGGCCCTTGCTGTGTCTGTTCCATGCTCTGGATTGTGCTTGCTGTCTGGATCCAGTCTGCAATCAGACCTTGCACTGCTCATCCAGCCTCTAGTCTACTTAATTGGAAACACAATAGTTTATGTGTTTTTGAATGAGTTAAGTCTCCAAATTGCTACCCTGTCCCACTTTCTGCTAGACTCTAGACTAGCACAGCTAACTACCTTTCTATACTGTTAGCATAACAGTAAGACAATTTTGAAACTGTAAGAATCAAACCTGCCTGAGTAAATGACAAAGTATGAAGCCTCTTTTATTACTGGAAAAAAAACCATTAAAAAAATCAGCCATTAGTGCCTTTTTTCCTCGTGTTATTTCTTAATGCAGCTACTTCAGATTTTTAAAATTATGACAGTTGAAATAACAATAGTCCATGAGTTTTATTCTTTTTGTTTTAAAGGATGGGGAAGTTCAGCTATCATCAGGTAAGCCTTATGTGCAGACTTAACTTAAGCACCATTGTAGCCCCACTGAAGTTAGTATGAATATTCACACTAGTTATGTCTAACCTAGCGGTGGGCAACCTTTTTAGACTGGAGACACCCTTTCATAAACTCCAGGCACCCTCAGAAAATATCGGCTCCTAGTTTTAAAGTGTTTCTTAATGACGGAAAAATAGTAGTCATTCTTCCATGCGAAGAACTCACAAAGACTGCAACGGTTCAGTCTCGTCGTAACACTGCCAATTCCCATTTGAAACCCCTGGGTTTATTGTGCAAGTTTGGATCTGCACGCCTCACAGTGCTAATGCTGCATGGCACCCCATTGCACTTTTGAAAGGATTTGAAGGTACCCCAGGGTGCTGCGGCATCCAGCTGGAGAATCACCCATCTAACCTGTCTGGGTCTGGAAGGTTGGGCCCTTGTTATTTAAGCAGAGCTTGGAGGTTGTGATGTGAAAAACCTTCTGGTGCCCCAGTTAAGAGAAACTATGTGGTGCCCTGAAACCGCTCTGACAGCATTTGCCTCAGGTGCTAGATGGGACAAGGTGGCCAATTGGACCAGTGGCCCAGGCATGAAAGGATTTGGTCTCCGACTTAGCCCACGGGGACTGCAGGGCCGCTTTCCTGTCTCTCGTCCCATCACTGAACAGCATCCACCAGCTACTTGGAGTCTCTGGAGGGCTGGCAGGCGCTGTCCAGTGCGCTCTGCTCAGCTCCACTTTCCAATCCCTGATTCTGAACCTGTGACCTTGCTCCCTTCTCTGTTTCCTTGGCTGTTGTGTCCCAAGGAATTGGCCGTTGCTGTCTCAGTGGTCTTTCTCCTTAAGGGCGGCTGACAGTCACCCTTGATCCCCTGAAAGTAACAAACAGGCCTGTCCCTAACCTACCCCCCTGCCTGGCTCCCAGGTCCCAAAGCGAGTGGGATCGGAGCCCCCACGAGAAGAAACATGCGGCCCATCCCTGCCTTTGCCTGACCAGGGACAGGCGGCTCCACGGGCAGGACTGCGTGTGCGTGGGGCCGGGTCACGGAGGAACTTCCCCCTCGGTGTGTGCGTGTGTCTGGGCCTGTAACAGGGCCAGGCCCGAGCCGGGGGCGGGAGGAGCGCAGCCCCTCCCCCACACGGGTTGCCCGGCGGCAGCGGCGGGGTCACGGCGGCGGAGGGGTCAGAGGGTAAAGGTCGCTCCCCCAGCATCCTTCGTGCTGGGGACTCAGCCATCTTGGATCGGCGGGACAAGAAAATTCATGCGGTGAGTCCGGCTCCGTGGGCCCCGCGCTGCGCCCCCCTAGCTTCGCCACGACCCGCGGCCACCCCCGGAGGGTCCCGCGGCCGCCCCGGCCTCGCTCGGTCGCGCCGCCGCCCCCCGCCTGGCCGCGGCCCCGGGCCCAGCCGCGGCCCTGGCCCGCCGGGCTGCCGTTTGCTTTTGTCTCCGAGGGAGAGAGAGGGAAGCGGGGAGAGGCGCGCTGCGCCCGAGGCCGGCGCCCTCCAGGCCCGTTGAGCGTAGGGCCAGGCCGCGGCCGCGGGGCCCGGAGGCCGCATCACGCTGCGCTCAGCGCCGGGCCCGGCCACGGCCGCCCGCTCCTCAGCGGGCCCAGCGCGTCGCTGCCGCCGCCGAACCCGGCCCGGGCTGAGGAGAGGGGCCAAGCCCGGGGGACGGGGTGTGTTTTCCGGCGTTCTCCTGCTGGAGACTGGGGGCTGAGCCGCCCGCCCCGGTGTTGGCGAACTAACTTGAGAGCGGGCCCTTCGCTTCCCTGTGCCTGCGGCCAGGTGGGGGGAGCGGGGACTGCCAAGAGTCTGTGGTGCTCGTGCCCTGCTTGTGGGGGTTTTTGCTGGAAGATGCTCTGACCCGCTCGCCAAACCAGCCTAGCTAATGGAGAGGGAAAGAGAAGTCGGCCGGAAGCCATTGGTAACTTTTGGCTGAGCTCTCTCTCCTCTGGGGTAGAACTTGGGTACAGCCGTGGTGTCTTCCTCCCCCCGCACCTTCAGGGAGGTGGTTGCCAACAGCAGCTTCTGACTTTAAAAAAAATTTGAAAAACCTATTTTGTTGGAGAAACTTAATCTCTGCCCTGCTGCTCTCCTGCTGATATTTGGCAGCGGGTGTCACATTTTCACATTTGCCCGTGTGTGCATGGCTTCTTGAAGGCAACATTTATTCATAGTCTTGATGGTGCTAAAGTCTGGTGGTGGTGGTGGGTGGCTGCTGGGCTTTACTCTTCAACCAGGTGATTTAAGGATGATTGGACTTGCTGTCATACCAGCCAATAGGAATTGTGCTGCTGGGAGGGAGGGTTAAATCGTTATGGCGTATTGACCTAGAATAGTAACCAAAATGCGGCTATTTTGAATTTTATGGCAAAAGTCCTGTATTTAGTCCTAGGAAGGACTTTGTGCAAGCACTGGTGTTCTTTGAGTCTCCTCTTAGAATGGGACGTTTCATCACTGTCTGTTGTTAATAGAACAAGGTTTACAAGATCTTGTCCTTGTTTCTTGAGTACTGGTATAACAGCATCACTGCTCGCCCGGAGAATTCCTGATGGTATGTTGTAAGCTTCCAGAGTTCAAGGTACCAGTCCTTTTCTTATGAGGGAATTTGAATGCTTCACATCACAAAATAATTTGTCATTGTCTCGCAAGTGGTATTTTTGTTTCATTTTCAGGAAGTTGCACTGAAGCTGATGACGTTGTGGTAGAAAGAACGTTTTGTTTTGTGCATCCTTCTCTAAAAAGTTGTAACTGCTTACTTATGAAACTCTGTGTTAGGAGAATCTGCTCCTTGTGCCTTAACTGTTAACGCTTGTCTAAAGTTATCTTAGAATTTAAGAAAGGACTTTAACAGCTGGAGTGCCCAAATTAAGATGTCATTTGGAAGGGCCCAACTTCTAAAGAACAAATACTTGTTACTTCCTGAACATCAGGTCCCATAAAGGTGTTGTCAGTTGGGTGACTTAGAGTAGCCCTAGAACCCTGCTTACATTTGGTAATGTTGGTCTTCAGCGCTAGCTCTTAATGAAAGTTGAGAGTGCCATTTAACTGAGTAACTGACCCTAGGTATGACATCAGAATTGTTTATTTTTCCTCCAGTCTTGCCTGTGTGTTGTCTATCTAGGCAGGATTGCAGGCTTAATTTGTTACAGTTTAATTTTGTTGTAAAAATACACTTTCATCTCTTTTGGAAGTCTATTTTCAGTACTAAAGTTTGAAAAAAGTGGGTATTGTCCCTTATACTGAAAGTGTACCTTTTAAAAAAGCATTCTTCAATAGTTTTCTCACAATGTAAAATATTAAGATTAAACCCAAATTATTAATTTTTTTTCAGGTCAAGTCGGCAGTGTTAATGGGATTTGTATATAAATTTTATCCTTGAATGCTTGTGTAGAATTTGGCATTAAGCTTGTAGGATCCATATTTTTCTTTCTTTATAGTGCTATGTAAATTATTTTGGGGAGAGGGATTTTCCTTGTGACAATCCAAAAAATTCAATGAAGAATATATGTTGGTTACTACCTTCTCTGTTGGTTTACTTCTGTGATGTTTGTGCATATTTATAAATATTATTCCAGACTGGAAGAAATTTTAGTTTTCCAGTGTAAGCCTGTCTAAACATGTTACATTTTGTACCAATTAACTTTTTTTTTCTTTTTTAAGAAATAGGTGTTTGTTCATAATTATGAAGGATCAGGTTGATATTTCTATCATTTACGCAAAAATGCATCCACTAATATTTGCTGACAAAACCCAACAATTCAAGGTTAGGGTAACTCTAGACTTGCTAGCTAATAGAAAAATAATCTTAAAATGCTTACAAAATTGTTAGGCATTTTGACTTAAAAATATTCTGTCTGTTTCGGTGAATATGTTTTCAATTAAAACATCTTGTTTTTTAATATGTGTAATACTTCAGAATGGTTTGTTTCTATTTCAGGTTCCTGTGTTGGGGTGTTGTACTTTTTAGGGGCATTTAAAAAAAAAAAAAAAAAAGTGACCTAAAGTGTTGCTTTAGTTAAGGTTCTATCCTACAATTATTTATGTACACACTTAAGTAGGATTCTTCATTTGAATAGTAATAGTCACTTACTGACAGATGAGCACTTGCTGAGGAATTTGCGGGAGTTAGAACTACATTTATGTTTATTTCATTTTTTTTTTTTTTTTTTTTTGAAAACTTGGAAAATGCATTGTCTATACAGGCAATAGAATCACTCAGCACTATTAGAACATAAAAGAATCTAACTATTTTTAAAAAAGTGAAATTTATTGCACAGTCTGTCTCAAATGCTTCTAATGTGCATAATTTTAATTGGGACTTGTGTCAAGCATTAGTAATGGCAGCAGACTATTGGCTGGTGTTTTGAACACTGTCAGCAGCATAATAATGTATAGCAGTGAATTACAAACAACTTACTTGTATATTTGAAGTCCAACCTATTAGCCTTTTGTATTATTACTGTATATGGTATCTCTGGCTTCTGTAGTTTCTGAAAACCCCTGCAATTCTGAGACTTCTATTTCAAGAACATTTATTTCCAATATTACACTTCGGGTATTAGACATATTTTAATTTGGTAATATTGACACCCTAGTATTGTATATAAAAATGTAATTCCTACCCTGGATGGCATAAAACTTCTAAGAATTTGGTTCAATGAATAAAAGAACACCATGTTTGTTCATAAGTTTTTACTTCATTCTTTATGAAAAAGCTAAAACATAACTTCTTGAAATTTTGCAATACTGCTGAACTATTTTCAGTAGCATTTAGCAGCTCAGCTTGCAGTCCAGGACAGTCCTGCACAAATAGTTGTGTGCTTTAGTGATTATTGGCAATTCTGTGGAAATAAGGTTTTTACTTAACTTGGCTGCTACCGCTGCCTGTTTCATTTTGGGGTTGGTGTTTTGGTTTTTTTGTTTTTTTTTTGGTTGCTGTTTAAATTCAAAACAGAATGCCAGATTTAAAATCCTTTGGGTATTATACCGGCAGAATTTTTTCAACTTTGACCTGTGTGGTACTTCCAGTTGCTTGCTTTATCTTTTTTTTTTTCCTTATGGCTTCATGCTCTGACAGTGTGAGTACCTAATATTAAGTTTGTTTACTGTCCTTCAGGTCCATGCTTCCTTTTTTTTTTTTTTTTTCTGCGAGGGTGTTTCTTTTGTAAACTGCCTTCCATACCTCTTTCTTTATTTTTTACAAGTTGTATATGAAAACTTGCTTGTAGGCACCAGTTAGAGTTTTCAAAACATTTTCAGAACTCTTTCACATTTTCTAGTCAACTGATAAACTAATGATGGAGAGCTAAAGTTTGTTTACAAAAATAGTGTAAAACACCTTCTCGTGTGAAGTGAAATGAAAATGTTTGGTAGTATTAACAAGCTTGCTTTTGTGCCTGGATGCAATATGACTAATTATGTAAAACTAAGAGAGTCTATTTTGAGCAAAGTTTAGCTTTGTAGGCAATTTTTTTTCTTTTTTTTTTTTTTTTTTGGCAGGCACATTTCTTAAAACTATATAAATAGTGCATAATACCAGTTCTTTATCTGTCATGTTTGTCTGACTGTCTTTGAATTTTATGCTGTTGCCCATTACTGTCCTGAGTGCTTTCAACGTGAAATCAACAGTAGTAACAAAATTCCTAGTGACCTTTCACCATCCACTTGTCACACAAAGTGGTCTGTTCTCTTTGGACTCTAATGGAATAGCATTTTACCCTTTTCAGTATATACAGTTAATATATCATATGAAGCTTTCTTTGTATCTATTTTATGGCTATGCACTTAATGTTCTAGTCATAGGAATACTTGTCACTGCAGAATTCTAACAATGAAAAGGAAAGTGTACTGGCTTTGTTCCTGTTATTCTACTGCACAAGGAACTTATTCAGGTATGCAGCTGGTAACTTTAGCCACTCTGTTATATGTGTAAATTGTAAGCGAGCACATTGCAGGTAAAACAAAAAGCTACAAAGCAAAAACAACAATAAAAACCCCAGCTCCTCCCCCAGTTTCAGATTCATATCTTGAAGTAAATGATTAATTTTGTAAAATAGTTCTGTTATTTGGATATGGAAATTAAACCTCATTGTTAATGCTTTCATACATAGGTATAGCAGTACCAATCTGATTCCTGTTGCTCAAATAAAACTCACCATGCAATAAAGTATGTCACAAGTTAGCCTGTGATCATAAAGTAAAAGGACTTTTTTGTGTTGGATTCCTAATATTTATGAAATTGGTCACTTTGGACACTCAGATTTGTCATGAGTATACTTTTCCAGACCAGACCGACTTTTAAATTAGCACTAGGTATCAGAATAAGCCAACAGCTCATTTTATTGCTTCAGGAATAAAAAGTGTTGTGTTTTTTTTTTGTTTTTTTTTTAACCGACCTTCTGTTATGAAGTGGAAGCTATTGGCTAGTAACTTAGCAGTAATACAAAAATTCAATTAAAAAATTCTAACACATTTTCCTGGTACTTTCTGGTTCACTTGAGATTGTACCATTCTGGGTTATCTGACACCTTACAGATAGAAAGGAGACGTTACATGTGTAATAATGTGATGTATTCTGAGAGATCCTAAGTGAAAAATGTATACAGAATTTCTCAGAGGGGTCAAAGAAATTGTTTGTTTTCTTTTTTTAAAGGTTAATGCTCTCTTGAATGTTTCCACCTCCTAATTTTATATAGTGCACTGTCAGCTAACATTGTACTTTGTGTTGGGTAATATTTTTATAACTTCATATTTAGTTTAGCAAACATAAATTATCCACTCTGAGTAAACTTGACCAAAAAGGAACCTAAAATTAGATTCTTATATAAGTGGCATGACTTTCAAAACACCCAGAAGCTCTGAAATCGAGACATAACAGACAGATTTTCGGCATCTACTAGAAAAATCTTGATTAGCATATCTTTTATAGTAACATTTAGATATGCTTTCAGAGCTGGGGTGCCCAAACTTTGTCCCTGCTGTCAATCTAATTTGTATGAATGACTTGCTGTAGATATGTTTTTCTTTGTGGAGGTACAATATGTATTTGTATGCGTATGTCCCAACATGCAGTATTACATGTTGAGCCTACCTGCCTGCTGTACTTAAAATGAAACACTGCATGCTGGGTTCTGTAGCCTTTACTTACTTTTTAAAAATAAAAGCCATCTGTTGGCATTATTGAAGAACTTGGTGGGGTAAACTTAGTCTACAGGACACACAGTTGCCATCCATGGCAAAGAATTTGCAATGGAATAATACAAGCTTCAAGTTTTGAAGTCTACAGATGCTAGAATGTCTGCCAGAATCCATTTAATGGACTGTTTCACTTCTGTGAAGGAATTGTGTACTGTGTCTATTCCCATCTGTAGCAGAAAAGCAACGTTGTGGTGGTTTTACGTGGGAGTGTTGTCAGTGTTTCCAGATATGACATATGACCTTGAAGTTAGCTGCAGGAGTTAAAACTGGATAAAAATTAAAGAAGCATATAAAAAGTCTTGTTAGTAAATGGAGTGTAAAATTTAGTTTTTTCCTAAAAGTGTTTGGTTCATACTGCAGTTCCTTTTCATATGGTATGAAACATATGAAAAAAACAGCACATTTTTTTTTTTTCTTCCCAAAAGGCCCGGAGCTAACTTTGTGACAGCAAAAAACTTGGTAAATGATGTTTATTAGGAGGAAACTTTTTGCTGTTTTTCTAGAAGCTGCAAATTATTTTCTGCTGTCAGTTTTGAACTGTCTTACTGAAGATGGACAATTTCTCAAACCCGGTAATGGGGGGAAGGGTAGGAGATGAGAAGAGAATCCAAATCTAATCTAAATCTGAGAGTATTCTGCTCTAGTTATTAGCCAGTTCCATGTGTTTCAGGAAGGCAGAACACACAGTATGAAGTTTAAATTCTACAGTGTGAACATGTAGAGGCCTCAACTCCATGGTGCTTTTAGTCATACACCCTTTTTTTTTCTTAATTTTTTTTTTTAATTGTAGTTACAACGTTCTATAGAATGTTTTGTTTCTTTTGTCTAAACACATGAAGATGTTTTATTTTTAAAATTACATGAGTTGTGTCCACATATATAGTATGTTGCTGTGATCTTCTGGGAAGACCAACAGCTTGAAAATTGTGTGTTGCACATTTGTACTTAAATTTCATGAATAGTTTCCAGTGTTTCTATGTACAGGTGTGTTAATTTTGTCCATGGTAGAATTTTTACTAAACAAGATACCTCATGTAATATAACTTGGTTGTGAGCAGTAATAGGAGTATTGGGGAAATTACTTTTAACACCTATAAATGTATAGATTGTGATGAAAAAGAAATGAGAATAATTGAAGAAATGCCACTTTCCTGTTAGCAAATCAGAACTTTAAAAATACATTAAATTAACACTAAAAAACACCCAGTACAGGTGAAATTTATGGTAGATTCATGCCCAATGCTTATGTCTGTTTGCTTATCAGACTTTAGCAGTTCAGCAATCTTTGTATTTCTTTTCTGTGATCTTACAAACATGGTTTATGTGCATTTGCTCAGGTTATAATTGGAATTAATTTATGAGTTTAAACAACTTCATTTTATTCAGATGATGCATTCTATTTTTTGTCTGTCTTCCTTTTTTTTATTAAACATGTTCTAGGAGTGCACAGTCAAAATCTAGTAATGTACAAGTAACTTGAGAGTTATAGAGTACTGAAAAAAAAAAAAACCATCTTCAACATTGCTTCATTTTGTAATATTATTTGTGTATGTTTTTGACTACCTCTGGTGTGAATATTTTTGGTAGATATTCTCTTCACTCCTGTCTCCTCTCCCCCTCCCAATGTTTTACAGACATTAAGATATGCAGCTTAATATCAAGTGATTTAGTGGTTTTTGGGTTTTTTTGGCAAGGGGATTTGTAACTGAAGGAAAAATATTTACAGATGCTTAGTGCTCCTTTGCATTGTTAGTTTTTAGCATAGCTAAGGTGTTTCTTAGGTTTGCAATTAGGCCTACTAATTTACTAGCTATCCCCACTCTATCAGGCTGCATTTGTACAGGAGGAATTAAATGTGGGGAGATATTTAGATAACAAACACACACCTCTATATCTCGTCTTACCAATTTTTAAAAGATTATGTTGCAGGGAACGTAAAATGAAAATAAACATTCGTTATCGTTAAGGTGTTGGGTTTGGTTTTTTTTGTTTTGGTTTTTTTTTTTTTTTGAGTTAGTAATTCAGTACAAATTGTTCTAAATATATACTATAAGCCTTGTCTACAGTAGACCTTTCTCATAAAGTTTTTCCTCAATGACTACAGCTCTTCCTGTTGCTGCTGTTGACAGTTCTAGTGAAGATAAGATACTGGTAGCTGCTGGCAGTTTGATCATTGTGTCATATTGACCTTCGCAGAGCACCTTTGGAAATCATGATGATTAAAGTGTTGGCAACTGATGCACATCTGTTGATGGGTAGCAACTTTGGGCTATTAAGAGAAAGTGTCTTCCAGAATGCAGCAATTTAATAGTAAACAAAATATTTTCAGAACATTGAAAGTATAGATGAAATATGTCTTAATGTTGTGTAGTCATACTCCAGAAACTGGGATGCAGACCTGAGATGAGTAAAGTAGTAACATCAGAATTTTTCTTAGCTAGTTACAGCCTACGTATACCTTTATTAAATAAAAGCTCCCTTTAGTTGAAACATAACAAGGATAACCAAAGTTCATTGGTATAATTATTTTCAAAATGTTTAGGGTTTTTTTTTGTATTTTTCATGTACTCAAAGAAAGGGGGGATATGGTGGAATATTACCAAGTTCTTAAGTTTTGCTTTATGGAAGAACACTTATTTTTATTTCCTTTAAATATATGCAAATTATGAAATTAGACTTTGAGGTTACCTGCATAACTTTTTTGGAGTGCAAGCTATTAAAAAAAAAAAAAAAAAAAAAAAAATTACTGTTGGTTTGCTTAGTCCTGTAACAACATAGATATATTTTGCCTTTATGGAAAGCAAGATTTTGGTTATGAATGATCTCAAACAGTAGTTATCCATGAGAAACAGTTATGGGGCATGGATTTTTAATATTTTAAATTATTCTGTACTGGGGGACAAACGAGCAAAAATGCACTGTGTACAGAATAGAAGTACAAGAGAATTGTACATTTCGGTAAAGAACTGAGCTTCTGTTTTAAGCTAATAAGCAGTGGAAGTACATGAAGATGACCCATCAAATTATTATTTTTTTTTACTTTGATTGTTTATTAGTATTAAGTGAGTCCTGACTAGCTCTGATTGACATTTACCAAGCTAGATAGTGGCTGAATTGAGAAGGTAGCAAGTTGTGATTTAACTTAACCTAGGTCAATTCAGTTTTCTCCCCTAGCCCTTTTTTCCTCAAGCCTCAGTATTGCTTCCTAAGCTTTGTCACTTTGAAGAGTCAGTCCTGCTAACTTAGTTTCTGTTGAGTGAATTGAAGAACCACCTGAAATAAGTGGCATGTAGTATCTTCCAACAGGTTCAGCAATAACTTGTTGTATGGTGTGTTTCAGAGAGCCCAGTTCTCCATCTAGTTTGTTTTGTTTCTTTTGCTGCTGTGTTGGTGAGAGGTGAAAGCAGTCATCCTACCCATATAAACGAGTACATTTGCAAAGATGACAATAAATTAATATATCTTTGAATAAAAATGAGATACTATAATTTCTCTGTAACTTATTTTTATGTGAAATTGCGGGAACTTTAATATGATGTGGAGAATAATGGTGTTGTACAGGCCTTCACCATTAACTAAAAGATAGTTGGATTCCTTGAAACGTAAATGTTAGAATGATTTAAGTGTGAAATTTGCTTACCTTTGAAACTAGCTTAGATTTTTGAGCTGGTTTGGTATATAAAGTTTTCTGAAGGAATTTTGCTTCAACAGATTTTGAGGCTTCTTAAAGCATGATTTGACTCCAGATGTTAGTGAGTGCATAGGTAGTGAATGCTTTTATTGCTGAGAGTTTATCTAAGCTGGAGATGGGATAGTGGGTGGTGGAAAAGATGGAGTACATCTTTATTCATATGCAGAACTTAACTAGTCTGCCTTTTCTTGTCTCCCAAGGTTCTCGGCTCTTCTGGTCTATGGCCCATCTGTCTTCTGGCTGTTTCTATACCTTTTTTTACCCATTCCTGTCTCTTCTGTGCCTTTGATAGTGCCTTGTGCTCTTACTCAGAGCCTGGCATTTTAAGATTGGGAAGCATGATTTTGAACTACCTTTTAGTGTGTCTTCCCTTCTCCCTTCCCACCCATATCTTCTGTGCTCTAACTCCGTAAATATCAACAGACTCTTTCATTTCCCTTCAGTTGTATAATTGACAGGCCAGTTTAAACATGTGTAATGTAAAATGCTTGTGTCGACAAATAACATAAAACCCTGTTAGGGCTGTACAGTCAAAACACTCAAAAGTTAGGCAGTGCCAGAATCAAGGTTGCCTTTGCACCCTTACACAGTCAGTCCCCTTTTGGAAATACATTTCCCATAGGACCCTCATGTCATGAATGGTGCTCAGTGATTGGGTAGAGACAGAATATAGGAGCACTTGCTAAATGAGCGTAAAAAACATTCAGTCTGTTGCATGCCATTCAAATCTGTACTGAACGCAGAATTATAATTTTCCTCTTGGGCTTTTCGGTAATATTCTTAATGTAGTTTCTGAAATCCATTAAACGCTGTAGAGCTATTTTTGCAATGCTTTGTGAGGTGACGGTTTTTGTTAAAGGAGAAACTGAGATAAAGTTGAATCTTGAGTGCCCTGGTTGAGAAGCCTTACTTAGTATTCTGCAGCCCTTCATGTTTGAAGCAGAACTCCATTGATCTTGGCTTCAGTTGTGAGTGCTTGGCACTTCTCCAAATCAGACCCTTAGTATCTGAAGTTAGGCACAAACAATAGTTGCTTATGGAAAATATTGGTTTTTTGTGCCCTATCTGGCTTCTTGTGAGATGTCTGTCATAGAAACAAAGTTAGAATTACTTCTTCGCAGGGCCATTCAGGTACTTTACCAGGGCCTATCTCTTTCTGCAGTCTCTATCTTGTCTTATTGATTATATACCTTCCAACTTGGCAAACAATTCAAGGTTTCTCCTGGCAACATCCTTGCTCGCTACACAGCCCTGACACTTTTAAGCCACAAGCTGGCTCTTTTAATGAATGTGGCAAGGGAAGAATATGTGGATCTGGAACTGAAGACATTTCATGATGCATGTAATTCAACTCTATTTTCAAGGTTATTTGCCACAGAAAATGTTAGAATTAGCTTAACTTTTGAGTGCTCATTATTTGTAATCTTACGATTTGCGGGGTGTAAATATTTCATTATTTTTTATGAGACAGAATTTGGGTGATTTAAAACTATACATTTTCATATGAGTTGTTGACAGGTTTGGGATCTGCAGCTCAGTCAGTCTTCCATTCCTGGAGTAGTGGATTTTACTATTAACAGTAGCAAGCTGTTCTGTGAACCTGCCACTAGATGGAGATGGAGTTGTTTCACCTGTGGACTTCCCAGTCATTTGGTAGATGGCCAGGGAATGGGGAGACTCAAGAATCATGACTTCTATTCCAGGATGTAGAAAAGTGTGTCCTAGTGGTCAACTAGTGGTGCTCTCTTGCTATTTTGGCCATAGCTCCTTGACCCTACTTTCTTCTCTCCTTAGCTCTCTGAATTAAACTGGCTGTTTATTTCTCCATGCTATTTGGACATTGTCATGGGAAGCATTTGGATAACAAGAGAGTAAGCCTCTATGCTCTCAGCTCTGGAGCCTGGCCCAGGACAGTCCTGGCTGGCAGATGGGAGGAAAAATTCTGAGCAAACTCCTATTTTAGCCCCAAGAAACTGCATCCTCCATTGCTTTGTAGGGGTGCTGGACATGCCGTTCAGTAGTGTGCCAGAGCCCTGTGGGGATGGAGCTTGCTGGCATGGAAGATTTCAGCCTCAAATAGATTATGTTCTGTAAGCAAAGTTGGCAAAGTTCTCTATAAACAGTTGCAAATGGGCTTTTAACTATCAGTGTTGCTGGCTTGGTGCTCATTTAGTAGAATTTAATCTTTGTACTTTTAGGTAAATTCTATATATAAAATACTTTTTCTTGTAATCTCCCTTTCTAAGAAATGTACTTTAAAGGTATTTTATGACTGAGTGTTTTTGTGGGGGAGAGGAGAAGTGTCCATATCACTTCTAAAGAGGTGTCCATGTTCTTGGACACACATTATTTACACCAGAAAGGGAAGGGGTAGAGGGGTAACAGATGCATTAAAGTAGAACTTTAGACTAGTGTAATCTACTTGAATCTGGTGTAGATTTTTATCTGTGCAAATGTAAGAGGTAAATTGATTTAGGTGTGTCTTTTGTCTGTAGTTTATTTTAGAGTGGTGGTTTGTTTCAAATAAGCAGATTACTACTTGCTTCCTCCTACCTAGCAGCAAAGCACTATGATGCATTGTAGTGCTACTGTGTATAGGTAGCTGAGCAGCACCATATGTCTGTCCATGTTAGATTCTACAGAAATGTTCGTTTGTGTAGAAAAAAGATGCAAGTACAAAAAAAGTAAGTAAGATGTGCTGTGTATCCAGACTCCAAGTTATTTCTTGAAAAATGGGACTTTTGCTTCTATTTAGAAAACAGTACCTATTGTCCAATTTATTTCTATGTACACCCACACTATTTTGGTATGCACAGTTTTAGGCATTAAAAATTTGATTTATGGCAAAATGTAACATTAACCTTTATGGACTGAATCTCACCAATACATAAATCATATCTTATTTTGTAGGTATATTTTCATGAACACTTTAGCTACAAATTTACAGGTGGTTATATGGAGTAAATAGAAGAGGCTGTCATTTCAAAGATGGATGTATATTAAAATAAGTGCAAGTCTACAATTAAAAAAAAAAATGAAATGACAGATTTCATGACAACTCAATTCTGTTGAAGAGGTTAGTAAAGATGCAACACTAAGCAGTACTTAACTGTATGAAAAAATGATTTTTGTGGTGAGGAAGAGGCAAAAGGGGTATTTCATTTTGATATTAAAAAACAGTATTGACAGCATTTGGTACTAACAAGGGTAAGAGCAGAAAGACCTGGGGTGTTGTCTTTAAAGTAGTTTAACTATAGAAATAATTCAGAACAATTTTGCAACATGAAGCTGGCAGCATAAAGCAGAAACTGGGGGATTTGTGTGTGGATTGAAAAAGACCTGCAGGTCTTTACTCTTTCCCTTATCTCTCGTTATTGGTAGTCTGTGAACACGTTAACTAATGATACAACCAGAGCAGCATTAGATAGAAGGGAAGTAAAAAAAAAAAAAAAAAAAAAAAAAAAAATCTTGTCTATGCTAGGGTTTCACTTTGAAACTTCATAACACTGGTGCAACAGTAAATTTTCAGTAAGGCCTCTGTATATGCAACAGTGCATGCCTTGATTACGGGTGGTTTCACCTCATGCCTTGATTATGGGTATTGTCCACTGTTGTGAAATGTATGTTAGGTTTCTTTCTCTCAAAGGCTTTCCTGCACTAACATTAATTTGCTAGCAGCAGATGCAGGTGAACTGGTTCTGAAGGCTGCCACACTGTTAAGAAACGCTCCTTTTGACATGTGGAAGAGGCAAACAATTTTTAGTTTACAAGATGAAAAGAATTGCTTTTTTTTTCCGACTTTCCCTACGAGTCTAATGTTGGAGACTTGTGTAAGAAAGTTGCAAGTCT
>JAGPOW010001296.1:77363233-77379410 GCA_030014935.1 Caiman crocodilus | reverse complement strand
TTTTTTTTTTTATTTAGTTATGTTAACTTAGCAGGAATCACTGTGTAGTCTGAATGTTTTATTGTCAAGTGATCTCTTTGGGGTGCAGACAGTGTGTGCTGCTTATTTGTAGATACTTATGATGTAACTTTTTAAATGTGAAATTACATCAGCAGAAGAGCTTAACATATTCTACCGGTATTTGTGGTGGGAAAACCTGAAGTGATGCAGTAAGCATTTTAGATTATGTTTTGGCCAAGAAGATCAAGTTTGAATTGAATACAAACTAACCAGTTTCAGTTTGTGAGAGGCAAGGATTTTTGTGGGTAATATCTTTCTTAGATCAGCTGTATGACTTGGGCACTTTTTTTTTTTTTAAATGCAGTGCATTCTTCAGTTCAGTTTGTGCATTTCTACCATGAGAAGTGATTCTATGGGACAACTAGCCAATTGCTTGTTAAGAATGAAGGGCAGGGGGCATCTGGGGACAGAGGCTGGCATCTAGCCCCCCCCCCCCCTTCAGGCCCAGGCCTACTCCCCTTCTTTCTCTCCTTCCCCCTCCCCCCCCCCAGCTTCAGAGCTGGGGCTGGGCTAGCCTCCCCACTCCTGTCTGCTCCGTTGCTGCTAGCTGCAGGGCTGGGAGAGCATGGCCAGCGGTGCTGGCCTTGTCTCCCCATCTGTCTGCTCTGCTTTTGTGGCTTGCGGAGAACAGGAGAGATGGAGTTGTCTGGAGTGGCGGTAGTTGCCGGCGGCAGCATCCGGGCTGCCACTGGGGCGCTCGGACTTCCGACTTGGCAGGTGGGTAATTTGTGGATGGAGTGAAATTAACTAGGTACAGATGCATGTTGGTTGTAGGAAGTTTTTACTTATGTTGCCCTGGTAGCAATGTGTGACACAGGCAGAGGCTTTGTTTTGGTTACAGTTGCTTCGGTTACAGTCAAGCATGCGTGTTCAAGCTACAGTTACGTGGGTATGATGGATGAGGTGCTGTGAATGAGCTACTGAACCTGCAGGGGGTTTTGGGTACATCAGGACAATCGGTGACGGGGAGTCATTGGCGGGTGATCAGTCCGCCAAGTTACTCTGACGTGTGCTCAGAGTTCTCTGACCAGTGCGGAAGTTACACAGACTTTTATTGAGGAACGAGCCAATGAGAAATTGCCAACTGTATTGGCTCATTTACCCGTACCCAATTACTTTGTATACGAAATGAGGAAGGCTTAAGTTTTTTGTTTCTTGCTAGTGACGTGGGCACAGTTTCTTTTCGTTGTAACGTGCCCCCTTGCCCATGGCACAGCAGGTGACCACTTGGTTTAGGCTAGAGCTCATTCTCATTGTCATACTCGTTGTCACTGGGGTCTTTTAATGGCAAGCAGGTGTATACAAAAGCAGATAGAGAAATAAGCTTGTTTTTAAAATATTGGATAAAACAACAAATTATACTAAGACCAATGCCAATAGCATAGAGGGGTAACAACAAACTAATTAGGGGCGTTGACAAATATACAAGCCAAGAAGAGCCCTCCCATCCAAAATAGTTGAAAATGTTGGATAGCCATCCCTGACCAAGACCTGCAATGCGGTTTGTGTCTTTGGCAATTTTCCAGACTGTTTCGACTTGTTTGCTAAGGGGAAGCGAGACATTAGGGATACTAACACAGCAATAATTGTTAGAGAGGTTGAGAAACTGGCATAGCCCTCATTGATGGATGAGCATGGCTTCTAGGGCGAGTTGGCTTTGCATCGCCATGTGCGAGGTGGCCTGTAATTGTTGGTTAACCAAAGTAAAACTATCAGCAGCTTGATTGGCTAACTGCTCAACTTGTTCTGCCAGCTGAGCTATTGCTACTCGCGCTCTGCCAATGCCGAGTCCGCCCCATACAAACGAGCTTTCTATAACCCATTGAGCATATTTAAAGGCCCGCTCGCCACCAGTAAGGGTGCTCCAGGTGGCTGTTCGTTTATGATGGCGGCATATCATTGGGCTGGAGGCCTGAGCTATACTGGTGTAAAGGGGGGGACAAAAAACTACTGTGGCTAAAAAGCATTGGATACCTGACAGGGTAGCTGGTAGGGTTGTGTATAAGCGCCTATCTGAGCAAGCCCGTAGCAGCCCTCATGGGACTGGGGTATATATGTTGTTACAGCTTTGTTCTTTCTGCACCGTTTTTCTACCTCGTCAGGTAGGAAAGAAGCGTTAACGGGTGCAGATATGTTATGGGACCACTGGCTGAGCCTAGCTGCTCTCAATATGGGGTAATAATATGAGTGCTAGTCAGTGTTGTGCGACCCGTTAACAG
The DNA here is from genome assembly GCA_030014935.1 of Caiman crocodilus. Lineage (NCBI taxonomy): Eukaryota > Metazoa > Chordata > Crocodylia > Alligatoridae > Caiman > Caiman crocodilus. The sequence goes on along the minus strand of JAGPOW010001296.1, from coordinate 77,377,131 downwards.
CTAGTGACTCATTCCAAGAGGCTAGTGGTGTGGCGGTTCGGAGAGTGGTAGGCACTGGGCCTTGGTTATTTGACTGAGACGTACTTGCTGCTGGGTTTGGGGGAAGTGCTAGATACCAAGTGGGCGTGAATTTTTTTAGGATTCCAAGTTAACGAGTTATCGTCTCTGGCCCAATTTACCCCTTGCATGTGGATTCCCCGTGGTATTTCGGAACAGTTGATTGGCATAGAGGTGATCATATTTGGCAGACTAGTGACATTTAGCTGTTGGAGTAAGCTTTCCCGATTTGTAAGACCCACTGAACAATTAGGGGAGTTCGTTCAACTCCGTGGCGCTCAACAAGTTTGCATGCCTCCGTAACGTTACCTGGCACCTTCACCTCCCCTATGATCCCCAATCAAACGGAGTGGTAGAAAGACGCACTGTCATGTACAAGGAGCAACCACACCTCCGGGGAAGTGGTAGCTACAAAAATTGGACAGAATTTAACCATGATGTATTAATATCGCTCAATGAGAACAAACCTCTGTGGAATGAATCCGAGCCTCAAAAACCTCAAGCATGGCAGCCAAAGTTCCCGCCAAATGGGTTAGTCTGGATCACAATCCCATATCTGCGGCAACCACACCCACGAGTACACAAAGGAGTTGTATGTAAACCCGAAATGTACCCTAACACTTACTCCATATACCTTGATGAGAATAAAAACCAATCACCAATTTTAGCTCATCACAATTGGCTCACCCGTCGCTCCACACTCCAGACAAACTAACTGTCATAAACCCAGTTACTGCTCTCATTTTATTTTCCAGGTCCGGCAGTAAGCACGACGGCCACATACAGCAGCAGCCCTACCACAAGGACCACTGGAACATTGATTTTTTTAATTCGCTTTTTGTAGGTAAAGTGTAAGAGGCATGGAAGTCTCTAAGTGTGTCGTTCATGGCGCTAGTGGTTAACGCCAGAGCATTACGGTACCCCTGCAGGCAAACTATCCACTGTACATAGCTCCCTCAACGCACATGTTTAGGAATCCTTCACTGTCAACAATTGGGATAGAATAGAACATGTTCTTAAGGTCAAAGATCGTTCCTTACCAATTGCCCTTTTGGAACTGTGCCATTTTGAACAGGCATTGTGGTAGCATGTAGGCGTTGGGCTGCATGAGTGGCTGGCGCCGTTTTATTGGCCTCGCGGTAGTTGACCACCAGCTGGACTTCATTGGGTTTTCCAGGTTTGGCGATTTCCCCATCCTGGTGACAAGTGAGTACTGGACGCTACTGGTTTTATGCATCCCTGTTGTTTGAGTCATTGTAGGAGGGTGACAAGGGCCTCTCGTAGGGCCCTTGTTTGGTTGGGATTGGCTTATAGCACCACGTGGCCGTGTTGTGAAGTGTAAGTCTGTGCTGATCCATTTCCGGGACAGTGATCGGAAGAGCCTGTAACATTTGTTCCTTCAGTTCAAGCGCTCTGAGTCCGGGGATCCCCAAGATGTTGATGCCCCCTAGGACTGCTTCCAATGCGTGCTGGTGTCTGATCACTGAAAACTTTACTTTTTGTTGTGATGGTGACGGCGTTTAGTCCCCGGACCTTGATGGCCTTTTTATGTGAGGTGTCATCGGGGTGATAACATTGACCTGCACTCCAGTGTCTAGGAGGAAGAGAGCTTTGCGTTGTATAACTGGGTGAGAAATGTCGTAGACGGTAAGCTTGGCGTAGGGGTGAGGGTCTGCAGGATCGGGTTTGAGCAGGCTGCCGGTGTGACCGATGGCCATTACTCATTTTTTGGCTTGTCTTGGTACTTGAAACCCAAGAGGCGCAGCTGCTGTTTGGTGAGCCGAGTGTTGTTTAGGAGGAAGCCAAACATGGCCCTCTCCTCCGGTGTTCTTGGTGGTGGGGCCTGCGGTTCACGTGGAGGGTTAGGCTGGCGCCGTCCTGGTTCTGGGTATCTGACCGGATACGCCATAGAACGCAATTCTGCCTCGCCGGGGGTGGTTGTTGTAGGGTCCATCAGGGCCTGTAGCCGTGGCAATTTGCTTAAAAGTTTCCCAGCCGGCTGACTGGCCAGCAGACCCAGGAGAAGCCTGGGAGTTATGGCTTCTTTTCCCCCGTAGACCTCTATACACTCCTCGATACGGCCCATGGTGGCTGGGACTTAGCCAGGGTTGCCCAGATGACGATGGGGCCACGGTGCATTACGCTGGTGTTGCAACTGATGTGCCTGGGGAATCCAGGATGCGTCGGATACCCAGATGATAGCCTACAGCAGCAGTTCCACTGAGGGCTTCGGCGGTCATCCATTATGCCACGTGTAAGATTTTTGGCACACTTGACCTGCAACGGGCTGGAAGTGGGATGGGCCAGTGTATGCTGCCCATCACCACGTTTAGATCTGGTAGCGTTTCCTCTGCTCCATGAGGCTTGGCGGGTTAGGAAACTGGCCTCATTTAGGTCCAGCAAGTCCGACCCGTACTCCACCAACAACCGTCCCAACCATATTGCCAAAGTTTCGCTGGTCTTATTTTCGATTCTTTATATAAGTCCTGCATTTCAGGGCATGTATGGGTGCGGTACGTAATAGTGGTGTGAGTCATCCCCTGTGCGTCAGTTTTGTGTTTTAATAACGCTACCGGGTGGGCCTGAACTGACGCGGAGTCATGGTTGACTGGGAGGGCTGGGTATAACTTCCCTCCCCCGTAAGGGGGTGGATCTATGGCTGGTGTCACCTCAGGGCAGAATCGCGCCTCCTCCTCCACTTCGGGAGGTGGGGATGTGGGCAGTGACACAGCGGGCCATCCCCCTCTGTAAGAGGGCGGACCTATGGTTGGCACCACCTCAGGAAATGGATTCACAGGTAGTGCCACTTCAAGAGGTGGCCATCCCCCTTGGGGAAGTTCCGCACGCTTCCTGTTCTCCCCAGTGCCATTTTCAGGCAGTGACTTAGGACCTTCCTTCACTGCCACTTCCGCGGCTGCCTTTCCAGCTGTGGCCAGTTGGGCTTCTAAATCCACATTCTCCCACAACAGGCCCGTAAAGGCACGGAACAACACATTAATTATTTTTCCTTTGTCCCACTTTGGGCCTGTCCACTTGTTTGCAGTGCGGCCCGCCGCCTCTAGATTTTCACGGAGTTGGGTGAGCAGCTAATGGCTGCTCGATCCGAGCACCAGGGTTGGGCAGTTAAACTTGTCAGCTGGTGTCGGCTCCCCGCCCTCCTGTACATGTCGTATACAGCGGGTGTATTCTTGGGCAGGGGTTGGATTTGCTGCGCCCATTGGTTTTACTCGGGCCAGAGGGATCGTTTCCGTTACTTCCCGGGGCCAGTATAAGACCTGCTCATCGCCCATAATGCACCCGAATGCCCTGGGGGTTAGATCTGTCACCCATTCTTTGGTGACTCCCTTTTAGCGAAAAGTAGCCTGTGTGGCACCTTGACCCTGCTCCACCCGCTTGGTGATAAGCAATGTGCATCCACAATGTATCTGTGTTATCTACGCGGCACCCCCCACTACGCCAGGGACAGTTCTTAATTAATTCCGACTCCATCGCATTTCCCCAAGATCCTGTTCGTGACGTCATGTCTGGAGCAGCGGTAGTTGCCAGTGGCAGCATCCGGGCCACCACTGGGGTGCTCGGACTTCCGACTTGGCAGGTGGGTAATTTGTAGATGGAGTGAAGTTAACTAGGTACAGATGCGTGTTGGTTGTAGGAAGTTTTTACTTATGTCGCCCTGGTAGCGATGTGTGACACAGGCAGAGGCTTTGTTTTGGTTACAGTTGGTTCGGTTACAGTCGAGTATGCATGTTCAAGCTACGGTTATGTGGGTATGACAGACGAGGCACTGTGAACGAGCTACTGAACCTGCAGGGGGTTTTGGGTACATCAGGACAGTCGGTGACGGGGAGTCATTGGCGGGCGATCAGTCCTCCAAGTTACTCTGACGTGTACTCAGAGTTCTCCGACCAGTGCGGAAGTTACACGGACCTTTACTGAGGAAAGAGCCAATGAGAAGTTGCCAACTGCATCGGCTCATTTACCTGTAGCCAATTACTTTGTATACGAAATGAGGAAGGCTTAAGTTTCGTTTCTTGCCAGTGACAGGCGGTGGGGGCAGAGGGGGGCTTAAGTTTTTTGTTTCTTGCTAGTGACATGGGCACAGTTTCTTTTGGTTGTGGCAGGGGTGAGCACTGGTGGCCCCACCCCCCTTTTGCCCACTCCCTCGCTGTTGCCTGCAGGGACGGGGCCCAGGTCCAGCACTGCTGACCCATCCGCCCCATTGCCACCGCCTGCCTGGGTCTGGGTGGAGACTGAGGCCCAGGGCCAGGCTCACTCCTTCCACCCTCAGCCCCACCGCTCCAGAGCCAGGGCTGCTCCCCCATTCCCACCTGGGGGGCTTGCGGGAACAGAGCCCAGTGTCTGGGCCTGTGCCTCTGCTCCCCTCATGTGCCCCCCGCCCCTCCCCTATCCAGGCCTGACTCTGTTTCCCCTCCCCCTCCCTCCCCCGGTGCTGCCACTGCCTCCTTCATAGACTGTGGGGCAGGGGGTAGCTCAGCTGTACTGGTCTGGATCCCCTCCCCCTTCCTCTCTGGCCCTGCCATTATGGTGGCACTCCGTTGCCTGCTGTCACTTTATTTGTACTCTGATTGATTGGCTGCTGAAACAGGCAGTCGGAGTGTTAATAAAGCATTACAGATAGACTGACTAAAGCAATTTATTTATCAATTAAGATTTATTAATCTTATTTTATGTAATATGAAAATAAGGAAACTAATAGATATATTAATTTCCTTATTTCCATATAATGAAATATATTATTACCCATACTTTTTGTATTGTGTGTGTGTGTGTATAAAATAAATAAAAACTGGACACAGTAAACAATTCTGTTGATTTATAATCAACAGAATTATTTATTATATCCAGTTAAAAGTTACTATATACAGCTGAAGGCAATGACTCAGATTGTAGAGATTTTATTAGATGACAGTACAGGAAAACTAGAGAACCTTGTTTGTGTTTTGGATCTTCTGAATTTCAAGGGATTTATTTCCCCCCTTTCAACTTAATTCCTAGTACATGTGCTCAGTGTAATTGGGAGACGGTGAACCTGGAATCCATTATATTGTAATTTAAAGGTCACTTCATTTCAGAGCAGAGCTGCAAAAGTAATTTTTTTTTCTTGAGTGAAGGTCAAATAACTGACACTAAACAATTTGGAAGCCACACATGAATTAGTTGATTGATGCATGCACATATACAGGATGCTAACAAGTGTAGGTAGATGGATATAGATGTGCCTACAAGTGTAGATCAATTTGTATTATCTACCTATCTACACTTGCATGCACATCTAGTCATAGGACTTTAAAATCTAAAGGCCTGAGCAAGACAGTGGGTAACAGATAACAACTTTTTTTGTAATAGTTCATAGGACTTTAGATTTTAAACCTTCCTGGAATACTGAATTGGTTAGCAAGCAAAAGGAAGAAACTTTAAATATACATTTTGTTTTTAGTTGCAACTAAGCTATGATTACTACAAAAACACTTCTTAATTTAAAAAGAAAAAGAAAGAAAGATCTCTCACTCACAGTGTTCATGGTAGTCAGTGAAGAATTAAAACTGTGTCAAACAAACAAATGTTTCTCTTTTAGGCGGTGAGAGAGAAGGGACAGGGATATATACAGATTTATTTATTTATTTATTTATTTATTTATTTTTGGTATATCTGTAGATACAAAATCTGTATTTCTATGTATGGAGAAGGGGACCTTATTTTTCTTTTTAAAAAAAGCTGTTTAGTAGCTGTAACTAAAAAGAAAATGAGTATTTAAATAGAGGTGCACTGATACATCAGTCTGCTTTGAATTGGTACCAATAATGAAAATTGATTATATTGTAAATTGGACTGAGGTGGCCAATTCTTTTTTCATCTTTTTTTTAAAAAATTTAGCTGTTTTTTTTTTTTTTTTTAAATGGCTGTGTATGCATGCAGCTGCAATGCAGGCAGTGAGGAGCACAGCCTGGCAGCTTGGAGCGCTGTGTGCAGTTGGTAAGTCTATTGTGGTAGAAGGGGAGGGGGAAAGGAAGGGGCATGAAAGGGGGTAGATCATTGCTCCCTGCAATAATGGAGGGAGTGGGACAGGGGCAGGTGCTGTTTATTCAGGGCAGGGCATGGGACAGAACCGCAGCTTCTCCGGGGGGGGGAGGGGTGGCTCCTGCCACTGTACCCTGGGAGGGTGTGTGGAGGGGAGGTTGTGCCTCCCGGTCTGCATGGTGGGAGGGCTGGGCAGGGCAGGCTGCAGCTGCGCTGGGCTCTTCCTGGCACATTGGGTGTAGCGAGGGAAAGGGTTCATAAATGCTAGGGTCAGAAGGGACCTCTGGATCATCGCGTCCGATCCCCTGCCTATGGCAGGAAAAAGTGCTGGGGTCATGTGACCCCTAGCCAGGTGCTTATCCAGGCTCTTCTTGAAGACCCCCAAGGTAGGGGAGCCCATTCCAGATTCTTGCAACCTTAGCTGTGAAGAAGTTCCTTCTGGTGTCCAACCTAAACCTCTCTCGGCTTGTGGCTGTTGTTCCTGGTTATTCCAAGGAGCGTCCTGGTAAACGGAGCATCTCCTATTCCTTGCTGTCACCCCTGGTGAATTTTATATACTGCCACAAGATTACCTCTCAGCCGTCTCTTGTGGAGGCTGAATAAGTCCAGGTCCCTCAGCCTGTCCTCATAGAGCCTTCTCTGCAGGCCTCTAGCCATATGAGTAGCCCTTCTCTGGACCCTCTCAGGGTGTCCACATCCTTCTTGAATTGCGGCGCCCAGAATTGGATGCAGTGCTTCAGCTGTGGCCTGACCAGTACCACGCAGAGGAAGCATCACCTCCTTGGATCTGTTCATGATGCACCTACTAATGCATGACAGTGTGGCTAGCTCTGTTGATTGTCAGTGACAACTCATATTCATCTTGAAGTCGATGACTTGATCTCTGTCTGCTGCTGTGCTGCTGAGAAGGTCACCTCCCAGCCTATATGTGTGCTGGTAATTCCCTCTCCTGAGATGCAGCACCTTGTACTTGTCCTTGTTGAACTGCATCCTATTATTCTCTGCCCACTTCTCTAACCTGTCCAGATCTGCCTCTATTCAGTTTCTTCCCATCAGTGTATTTACTTCGCTCCATAGTTTGGTGTCATCTGCGAGTTTGGACAGAATGTTTTCCACGCCCTCATCCAGGTCACTGATGAAGATATTGAACAGCACCAGCCCAAGACCTGAGCCTTGGCAGACCCCACTATCCACATCTTTCCACGTCAATATCGACCCATCCACCACTGCTCTCTAGGTACGACCCTTAAGCCAATTAGCCACCCACATGACTAATCGCTTATGGTGCAGTCATTCAGTGCATTTGAGAATAGATGGGATACCATGTCAAATGCTTTCTTAAAGGCCAAGTAAATGCTTAGACGCAAGAGTCAAGGTAGACCTCATTTAGTGACATGGTCCACTGGGGCAGGCAGCAGTGGTACTAGGAGTGAGGCTACATGTGAGCTACGGTAAAATTTGGGGTGCCTGCAGCCCTCTTCCTGACCCAGCCCCCCACTGGGAAACCTGGCACATCCCTGGCCCCAGCCTGCAGCTGCAGCCCACTCAGATCCGGGGGCACATGGCTCCCCTCTTCCCCCCACCCCGGGCCCTCTGGGGTGTGCGCAACAGTGGGAGCCCCCCAGATGAGCCATGGCCCCGCCCCACTCTGGCTTGGCAGCCCTGCCCCACTCCCTCATTGTAGGGGCCTTCATTTCCCCACCCCCCCATGCCCCTTCTCTCTTCCCTCTCCTTCCACCACAGCATGCAGCTGTATTGAAAATCAGATTGGTATTGGCCAATATGGCTCCTTAAAAATTGGCAATCAGTATTGGCCTCCAAAATCTCTATCGGTGCACCCCTATTTTTAAAATTTCTTACTTTTTCTTGATAATGAAAAAGTATTTGAGTATTTCAGGAGTACTTGAGTATATCAGGAAAGCTTAAAATCTAAAGTCGTAAGAAGTGTTAGAAATATAGGTGCCATCTGTTGCCTCCTGTCTTGTTTGGGGGGTGTGGAGGGATGGGGGTGTATGTGTGTGAAATGTTCTGTATAAGTATATTTGACCATTTTCACAAAGTTACTGATTCTATTTGCAATTTAAAATTTTACCTTCTACATTTTGTAAAATGAATACTATAGGGGTGCTATATTTGAAGTAAGGCATTTGTCTTTTCTCAGCTCTGCAGCCTCCAGATATTTTCGTTTGTTTGTTTTTATAGAACTTTAGGTCCCTGTGGTGTTTCACTGACTGCAAATGCGATCCTAACTGGAGATACCGTAAATCCTAATTCTTCAGCAAACTCTGGGGGCACTTAAGTTGAATTCTACATGTGTATAAGGGACTTCCTTTTGTTAGTAAACAAATTGAAGGTCCTGCTACCTTATGTAAATGTAGGCTTATGAATAAATATTCATAGAGTTGAGGGCTAAGTTGCAAAAAGAATAGCTACAGAAAGAAGAAAAAAGTTTCAGGAGGTCAAGAAGGAGATTGAAGGATTCTGTCTACATATTTGTGTTAATTTTTATATCAGAGTGCATCAAAAACTTCCTGGGGTTTAGGTTGTAGCCGTGTTGGTCTAAGGACATAGGCAGACAAGGTTCCTTGGGTGAATTTGATATCTTTTATTAGACCAACCTGAATAGTGGGAAAATAGTTATTAAGCAAGCTTTTGGGTTCAAAAACCCTTTGTCAGGCTAAGGAGGTTTCAGCAGTTGCACTCCTGCTGATGTAACATATCTTAAGAGATCCTTCCACACAAGGCAATATCAAATCTTTTTGGACAATATTTTCTTCCCTTCTTTGTATGCACTTGCATCTATTTGTTCTTTTTTTCCTGTTGCTTAACGCTGATAATATATATGACCGTAAACTGCATCCAACCGGAGGGTTTGGTAGCCATGTGGTAGAGATACTTGTGGCAGGATAGCTCCTATAAAATACCACAATGTTGCAACCTCCAAAGTAAGGCAGGTATAGGGTGCTTCAAAATCCTGGTCCTCACTGCTTTGCGGGTACTCCTTGGTTGGATGAAGGCTAAGGGACATTACCATGAAAGAAACGCATTCTTCCTGAGGTGTTAGGCAGTCGGCAGTAGTTCTTATTTGTTGCCCTCTGGCAGAAGCTACGTTTACCCAAGGTAGCCATCAAAGCACTGAATGTCTAGACTGAATGTGGCTTTTGGATTCTGTCTCAGTGGTCAGGAGAGGGGGATGGTAGGTCTTGGGCAGCCTCCACTCCTCCATATTTTTGTTTTGACATGAGTGTACATCAAAGGTCTTGGTGTGATGGTCACAGGACTCTGTACAAATGGATTCATGAGGCACCTGATTAGCCAGCTTATGCATGCACTATGATCCAGAGGATCAATGGTTGCCTATTAATACTGATAAACACTTCAGTCTGGATAAGAGTGAACAATGTAATATGCTAACTTACCAAGATATGCATTAAAATAACAAAAGTTGACTGTTCACAATGTGAGGTCAAATAATCTGAACAGATAAATATTTAAGTACAATTCTCCATGATTTAAATAGAACCTTTTCCTGTTTTATTGGTTTCTTTGAAATATGTGGCTTGTGCATTTGTAAGTTGCTAACAAATGGCCTGATCTGCAACTATCACACAAATACAATTCCTAATGAAATCCACATGACTTTTCTCAGTAAGGAGCATGTTTCATTGAGAAATTCATAGTAAAAGCATGTCTCCCTGTCCTAACATTAATGTAAATCTGAAATGGAACTGTAAATCTTGAACTGACTATCTCTGGTCGGATTCCATTTCCTTCAATTCCACACACTTTTTTTCTACTCAAGCAACAAAGGCAGTCTTTGGTCTTCATTTACTTGTGTAAATTCCAGTAGCTGTAAATTAAATTGCTGAAGTATATACAAGAGTACCATCCTGTGGTATTAACTAAATTAAAATGCTTGAGAAGTGAGATATCCGTTTGTCTAATCTGACTGGGTGACAGATTATAAGAACATGCATGCTGGTGCAAAGCTCTTTTGCTGACTTCACTAGGTGGTAATCCATATATTTAACTATTAAATTTTCCTTGCATGTGTTCTAGCTGTTTTCGGAATTTTGATACGTGGTGGAATATTTTTGGAGTTAAATTTGTAGTCGGAATTTTGAGGAAATTTGGAGTTGGACCAGAAAATAGGTTGATAGAATTATGTTCAACTAGTCGGGTATTAGGAATGTGACAGGCATGGTCTGAACCTCACTAGGGCCCTTGGCAGAAGTTAAAGGTGCAGTTGGCATCTGCGTAATTTTATGCCCCATCCCAAACCATGCATCCTGCCATACCACATCACCTGTGCATGACAGAGGATGTGTGATGTTTGCTATGGAGCATAACATTTCCTCTGATTCCAGTCATATGATCACTGGTGCTGGGGCTGTGCCCTGATCAAGATGTGGCTTTGTCCCAAACTCTGAGCCCAATTCCTGCACTCACTTTCACAGAGCAGCCCTTGGTTTAAAAACCACACATTCAGCCCAGCTGGGCCACGCATAATGTCTTACAGCTGGGGATACAGAGAAATGGGATTGGACTACCAAGGCTTTTAAATCACTGCATTTTGAGTCCAGCTGCTCTTGAGATTTTCAGATCAAGTTGAACCAGATGCTCAGCTGAGCGAGCATTAGATTGGCATGGGGCAGCCCTGGATCTGACTCATGCCATGTGCTCAAAGTAAGGAACCATAGCAGCCAGCCATAAAGATGTTCCACAATATATGTGGAACACTTTCTGGGCCAGGTTTGCCCTGCTGTGGCATCATAATGTGGGGTATACATGTAGTATGTTACAGTTTAGGTGAGATATTAATATCTTAATCTCCCCATAATTATGACATGCCAAGGCACTAGGGAGTGTCGAAATGAAGCACAGTACACATGCTGAATTTGAAAACACATGTATATAGTTGCCTTACAGCTTTGCTGTGCATGCAGCCCAAATGGAAAATTTATTGATGTACACCCAGTTCTACTAAAATAGCTACATCTGTTTCTGGATTTAGTGTACATGGAGCAAGCATGCACGTTTGGCTCTCCCCACCAAAATCCAGAGGCTGAGTCAGTGTAGACATGTTGAATGTGTCTGATGTAGCTAATTAAAATTATGGTGCATAGTGATCACATGAAACAGTACTTGGAGCAGTTTGCATGCCATCTGACCAGGGGTTAGCAGCCAAAGGCTTCTGCCCATTAAGAGATTAATTCTGACTTGATACAGTCTCCTTGTTGGCCTCATGTACTTCCCTCTGTTCACCCATTAGGAGATGCAAACTGTCTATGGGTGCAGCTGGAGCAGAGGGTGTGAGGCTAATAAGGCTTGAAAGTTATGCCTCCTTGATGGCTGGATTGCAAACGGTGATCTGCCATTGGTAAACGGTTGCCAGCCTCTGACCTAGATCTTCCAGCATCTTGGTCTTTAAAGATCATGGGTGCTTCCAGTTAACCTATTTAATGTCATGAATTCCAGGGATTGTGACCACAGATTTATAGCATGGGAAGTGATGGAAGTAAAATATGCTTTTACTAAGTTGTTGAATAGTACTTTTGTTTTCAGTAAAGGAAAAACTAAATCCCAAAACATTCTTGATTTGTACTTCCAAAGTATTGTCATTCCAGCTTCATAGAAATGTAAGCTCAGTATCTACAAAATGCAAAAATTACAGTAAAAGCTCTGTAATCCTTCATCCCCTGGGAATGAGGGTTGCTGGTTGATCAGCTATGCTGGTTAATCAACTGTGGGCTGAGGACGGGGAGGAGGAGCCCTGTACAGGCTGCTTTGCCCTGGGCTATGGACCGAAGAAGTAACGAAGGAAAACTCGGCTCGAGGTGGCAAAACTGGAAGTCCCCTGGCAGTGGTGCTTCTGGTTTTGCTTTTGCTGTGTCCGTCGGATGACAGTTAGTAGAGTCTTCCGGCTAATAAAGTGCCGATTTAACTCAGCTCTTGCTGTATATAGTTGCCTTCCTTACTTACCTCACAAGAAGTATATAGTTGCCTTAAATCCAAATAAGTGCCACTGATCTATTTAGAAGACCACTAGGCAGTCTAAAATGCAACAATGGTAAATTTGATGTCTGTACTTGAATAATGGTATAAACAAAAAAAAAAATCTGATTTTCTCTTTACAATAAGGTAGTTATCCTTCCTTATGTGAGAGAAATCTGTATTTGAAGCAAGGGTGAAGTTGCCCACACCAGGCACTACAGAGTAACTTTAAATCTTGGGCTAAATGTTAGCTGCTTAAGCATTCAAATAGGGGTGGGAGAAATGAGACAGATCAGAGGTAGCAAATCCATCCACATTTCTTAAAGCAGCAGTTTTTAAAACTTGCATCCTAAAAATATTAATAAACTGAACATCCTGCTGCAAGCTTTGATTGGCAAAATTGGCATTAAATCTTGCTTTTTCTAAAATTGATTCTGCAAAAAGTTGGAGCCCAGGGCTACCAACTAAGAACTTAAGTTGAGGTATACAAGGTTTAAGTATTCCTTTCATTAGTATGAGAAGGTGAAGGTGTTTTGAATGGGGAAAGGAGCAAAAAGGTGTCATAACACCAAATCTGTGTTCATAAAACATGAGCTAGATAACTTGGTTTCGCAGATTTCATAAATTATGGGGAGCTGGAAGGGACCTTGCAAGATTAAGTCCAGCCCCTCTGCCATAAGCAGGAAGTTTGTTGGGGTCAAATGATCCCAGCAAGATGGGCATCCAAGTGCCTTTTGAATGAGTTTAGAGTACTCTGGGTGGAGTTCACAGCTTTTGATGATTTTGTTTGTTTGGGGTTTTTTTTTGCTGTTTTATTTTTGTCTTTAGGTTTATTTTACAAAAATGATACTAACTTTTTAAAAACTGATTGGTTCATAGATGTTAGGGTTGGAAGGGACCTCATTAGATCATCGAGTCCAACCCCCTGCACAGGCAAGACAGAGTGCTGGGTTCAGATGACCCCAGCCAGATGCTTATCTAACCTCCTCTTGAAGACCCGCAGGGTAGGGGAGAGCACCACCTCCCTTGGGAACCCACTCCAGATTTTGATAACTCTGAAGAAGTTCTTCCTAATGTCCAGTTTAAATCTGCTCTCTGCTAGCTTGTGGCCATTATTTCTTGTAACCCCCAGGGGCGCCTTGGTGAGTAGAGCCTCCCCAATTCCCTTCTGTGCCCCCGTAATGAACTTATAGGCAGCCACAAGGTCAGCTCTCAACCTTCTCTTATGGAGGCTGAAGAGGTCTAGGTGCTCTAGTCTTTCCTCATAGGGCTTGGCCTGCAAGCCCTTAACCATACAAGTTAACCATACTTGTATGCCAATCCTTCTCTGCACCCTCTCCAGGTTATTATCCACATCCCTCTTGAGGTGTGGCACCCAAATCTGGACGCAGTATTCCAATTGTGGTCTGACCGGTACCCAATAGAGGGGAAGTATCACCTCCTTGAATCTGCTTGTCATGCATCTGCTGATGCGTAATAAAGTACAGTTAGCTTTGCTGATGACTTTGTCACACTGACAACTCATGCTCATCTTGGAGTCCACTAGGACTCTAAGATTCCTTTCCACTTCTGTGTTACTGAGCAGGTCATTTCCTAGGCAGTAGGTGTGCTGGACATTTTTCCTCCCTAGGTGCAGTACTTTGCATTTCTCCTTGTTGAATTGCATTCTATTGTTTTCTGCCCATTTGTCCAACCTGTCCAGGTCTGCCTGTAGTTTCATAGTAACTAGGGTCAGAAGGGGCCTAGAGCAGGCCATCTAGTCTGACCCCCTGCCAATGGCAGGAACGAGTGCTGGGGTCACAGGACCC
>JAGPOW010001296.1:77346161-77356728 GCA_030014935.1 Caiman crocodilus | reverse complement strand
GATGAGCTTGTAGGCAGCCACCAGGTCTCCCCTCAGCCTCCTCTTGCTGAGGCTGAACAGGTTCAGGTCTCTCAGTCTCTCCTCATAGGGCCTGATCTGCTGCCCTCTCACCAAGCGGGTGGCCCTCCTCTGGACCCTCTCCAGGCTGGCCACATCCCTTTTGAAGTGTGGAGCCCAGTACTGGATGCAGTACTCCAACTGCAACCTGACCAAAGTCACATAGAGGGGGAGTATCACCTCTCTGGGCCGGCTTGAGATGCACCTTTGGATGCATGACAAGGTATGGCTGGCCATGCTGCCTGTGGTCTGGCATTGGCGGTTCATGTTCATCTTGGAGTCAGTAATGACTCCAAAATCCCTTTCTGCCTCTGCCTTCAAGAAGGGAACTCCCGAGCCTGTATGTATGCTGTGGATTCCTTCTCCCAAGGTGCAGCACCCTGCATTTGTCTACGTTGAACTCCGTCCTAGTCTTATCTGCCCACTTTTGTAGTCTGTCTAACACTAGTTGCAGCCTCTCTCTCTCCCTTCAAGTGTGTCCACCTTGCCCCACATCTTAGTGTCATCAGCAGACTTGGACAGCATGCTTTCCACCCCCTCGTCCAAGCTGCTGATGAAGATGTTAAACAGTGCGGGCCTGAGGATCGAGCCCTGGGATACTCCACTGCTCACATCTCGCCAGGTTGAGTACAACCCGTCCATCACTACTCTCTGGGTGCGCCCCATTAGCCAATTTTTTACCTATCCAACTATGCAGACACCAGTGCCACAGTCACTTAATTTATTGATGAAGATGGGGTGAGAGACAGTGTCAAAGGCCTTCTTGAAGTCTAGAAAGACTATGTCTACAGTGACACCATCATCCAAGGATTTAGTTACTTGGTTGTAAAAGACAATCAGGTTGGTCTGGCAGGACCTGCCTTTGGTGAAGCCATGCTGATTGCCTCTGAGCATGATCTCCCCTGCAAGCCCCTCACAGATGTGCTCCTTGATGATTGTCTCCAAGATCTTCCTAAGCACCAAGGTGAGGCTTACAGGCCTATAGTTACTTGGGTCCTCTTCCTCCCTTTCTTGAAAACATGGACCATGTTAGCCAGTTTCCAATTCCCCGGCACCTGGACAGATGACCATGAATGTTCATATAGCCAGGCAAGGGCTCCGTGATGACCCCTGCCAGCTCCCTCAATACCCTTGGGTGGAGGGCATCTGGACCTGCAGATTTAAAACTGTCTCGCCCTTCCAGAAGAGCCCTAACTACATCTGCACTGACTGAAGGCTTGATAGAGCTATCCCCAAGATTGTCCATACCTTTGGTAGATAGGATATCCCGGTCCCTGTTCAGGGAAACAGGCAAGGAAACTGTTAAAAATATCAGCTTTCTTGTCTGGTGTGTCCACCAGATTACTGTTTGTGCCTTGCAATGGCCCTATATTGCCTGGTGCCCTCTTCTTGCTCCCAATGTGCTTGAAAAAGGACTTTTTGTTGTCCTTAATCCTGGATGCTAACCTGAGTTCCATCTCTGCCTTGGCCTTCCTAATAGCCCTCCTACACTCCCGGGCTGAGGAGGAATACTCCTCCTTGGTGATAGTTCCTCCCTTCCACTGGTTGTACGCCTCTTTTTTTAGTCCTTGGGCATTGCTGAATGCCCTTGCTGAGCCAAGGGGGTTTCTGAGCACTCTTACCCCGCCTTGCTTCTCTCAGGGACTATTATCCTTTGGGCCTGGAGGAATCGCCCCTTTAAGGTACAACCATCCCCCATGGACTCTCATCTCCTCTACCTCCTGGACCCGTAGTGCCTCCCCCACTAGTCTCCTAAACTCATTGAAGTTGGCCCTTCTGAAGTCAAGGGCTATAGCCTTGGTGTGAGCCCTAGATGCCCTGTGTTGGATAGTAAAATCCAGCAGGTGACGATTGCTGTTGCCCAGGTGGTCAAGGACCTGAAGTCCCCTTACCACGTAATCTCCCATGGCCAGGACCAGGTCCAGAAAGGTGTTTACCCCTAGTGGGGCTGTGCACTTCCTGGATATGGTGAAGGTCCTGTAATTCAGCCAGGAACCTGTGTGAGTGGTCAGACCTGGCTGTCTGCTCCTCCCAGCAAATGTCTGGGTAGTTTAGGTCACCTATGGCAATGACACATCCCTTGACCTAACCTCCTCCACAAGCTGACTGGAGAAGTCCTGGTCTAACTTTCCCCCTGCTTGGGTGGTCTGTTGTAGACACCCACCATAAGGCCCCTTTCACCACACCCCGCTTTGATTCATAGTGTTTCTGCCTGACCCTCCTCTAACCTGAAGCTAATTCTTGATGATGTGAGGTGCTCTTTGACAGAGTGCAACCCCCACCATCTTTCCTCTCTTTACTGTCTCTTCTGTATAGGGTGTACCCCTGAATACTCACTGCCCAGTCATAGGTAGGGTCCCACCAGGTTTCTGTGAGCCCTACTAAGTCTGGGTTCTTACTTTCAATCAGGAGGCATAGTTCCTCCTGCTTACACCCCCATACTATGGTCATTAGTGTAGAGGCACCTGAGGCCTCCTGAGGTTGTTCGTGCCTTCCTCCCACCCCCAGGACAGTTGTGGCCCCCTGCTCCTTGTACGTTGATGCTTACCTGTGCTTCCTTTCCTCTTGTCACCCTGCGTGCTGGTGAAGCATCCTTTCCACTTGAAGTGGCCCCTTCTGCCCGCTTTTTAAGCTAGGATTACAGCTTGCGCTTTAAGATAGGTTTACATGTCCCACAGTGTAAAGTAAATTATGCCTTTTATGGCAGTGGACTTAAGTAACCTAGAAAGAAATAAGGATTTTCTGGGTGTAAAATACCCAAGGGAAAATCTGGAGCAGATGTCAGTAAACTAACCTATTATGGATTTATCTGTCCAAGGCTAGAAAGCCAGGAAAAAATTATCAATACTCTTCCACACTGTACAAAATTCCTGCATATTTCAGTGTGTGCAGAAAAATCTTCTGATCATCCATAAAATGTACAAGAGCAATTGTATGTTAAATATTTTTGTAAAAGCCAGGTAATTGGGTAAAGCCAGTTTTTTGTTTTTGGCTTTTTTTTTAATGTGAAATATCTGTTGATTTTTCAAATTGAGAATGGAAACCCTTGCTAACATTACTGGTTCTCTCTATCAGCATATATGACTGATCAGGGAAATATTACTGTGCATCCCTCTTCCTGTAGGAGAATGCTATAGAACATTTTTTTCAGACTTGTCTGTACTCCTAATATATCAAGCCAATAACTATCATTGGGTTAGTGATCTATCACTAACTATATTCATGAAAACCATTTGTGATCATCTTGGTAAGGAAAGCGGCATACACATTTACTCTCTTCTGAGCAGTAACTTACTCAAAAGTGAGCTTGAAAAAGGCTGATGCTGCCATTTTGTACATAGCTTGACAGTTTTATGTTTTGCTGATCTTGAAAATTTTCATTTCTTTGTGCATTTCATGGAGTGAGCAATTGGGTACCAGGAACTAAAATATTTAGGGAGTCTGTGTGTGTATTTGTTAGCACAGTATAGGCTTTAGCTATTTCCAAAGCCTGTGTTCTGCACAAAATGTTTACATGTATCACTTGAAGACGCACTGTACTTCTTGTTATGTAGCAGCACAGCATCTTAGTGCACTCTCCTTAATATATGAGGCTTTTTGGTCAGCAAAAAGAGTACTGGCTGAAATGAATATTCAGCATAAAATTTGATTTGTAGATATAGGTAAATAAGCTAGTTAAAAACCTGCTGATGCTGAGAAAAATGTAAGCATAGTATATTGGAATTTTCTGCATATGTAAATGTTTGTTATTTGAATATCTTACTGAAAAGTTACGTGTTGTATGTAGATTCCCTGCTTTTGAGAAACAAGTTTACCATGTGGATGTAAACACTTGCTTAACTCTGAGAGAAATACTGTGCATCTTTTACAGCAGCATTTTCCCTCATGAGTGGGCTTGCCTGAATTTTCAAATTAACTTGGATTTGGTTTGGATGTGAAGTGTAAGTGTTGTAGCTATTCTAGAATAACTGTGTGTGTACAGTCTTTTACTTTGGGATAAGGCTGTCTACCTATGGTGTTAATTCAGACATCTTATTCCTGTAGCTGTTTTGAAATGCTTCTTGTATGGACAAGTTCTAATGGCTAGGCACAGATATTCAGTTTCTCTCAGGTTCTCCAGAGAAAAGATATTCCATTTCTTTTCTTCTGAAAGAAATTATTACTGTATAGACGAGGAGTGTAACTCATCTGGTCTCAAAGGCTGGAGATGAGCTTTCCTAAGCTGGGTTGTGAGTCACACCAGTACTGACCTAACTGTGGAGTGCCTGTGGTGACATGTCCAGCCTGCATGTCCATGCCAACCTCAAGTGCTGTGCATTTTGCATGCGGTGTGTGGGCTGGTCCCAGCGCTGCATACAGTAAAGCACATTGCACCCTGGCAACATGGGGGAGGTGTTCCTACAATCTAACTTTTAAATCAGTACAGCCTAATCTGAATAACTCTATTTTCACTGCTGATTACTGAATAAATTGGCTTGAGACTATAAAATTAAGTTGACTGTTTATGCTCCTGTAATGTTTAAATGAAATCTTAACTTTGTATAAAATTTAGTCTATTTTAAATAATGCTAGTGGCATGTTACCCTATTTGAACTTTATAAACACCTCTAGACAACTTTGTTATTGAAAATTAAAGTATTGATCTCTCTGTCTCTCTCAAGTAGTCCTATTGAAGTCACACTTAATATTAATATGAGCAAAATTAAAATATATACAATGATTGGCAGTGAAAATCAGAAAATAGTGATTTTTCAAGTTAAAACCTCACAGGTCTTTCCAGGACTAGAACATGGAAAATCTCTGCTTTTTGATAATACAGTGTTTAAGAATGTATGTGTGTTTGAAGCATTTGGTAGTTTTCTAGATGACAGATTTTTAAAGTGTTTCAATATAACGTTTAGATTTTCACTGTTGACAGTGAAAACTATAGCTTCTTAATGGACTTTTTAAATTCAGTTTCATATATACAGGTGCCTACAGTTATGTAGCTAAACTGGGTTTCTCTTGAAGAGAGAGGCCCTGACAGATGTTCAGCTAAAGGCACTGTGGGATTTGATACATGATCCCAACAGTTGTGCTTTCTTCCATTCTATACATGCATGGCATGAGATGCGATTTGTGAAATCAGGGATCAGATCTCAATTGCTCATAAAAAGCCTGGGATCATGACTCCTATAGCAGCAAGTAGCAAGCCAGTCAGCTGATTTGGGGCTCCCAGCCTTGGGGGTTCACCAGAACCAAGGGAAGGTATATCTGTTGTACCCCAGAGTCTGGGAGCCCCATCAGCTGGTGCTTGGTCACACATGCAGTTTAAGGTATAATGGGAACTAGCCACAAAGTTGTTGTTATACATATTTTGTATAACTTTGGCATATACCTTGTTTAATCGCACCTTTAATTACATTTAACATGTGGCTGATTTATTGCTTAAGATGTGATTAATTAGTTATGTCTTAAGTGTAACGTCTTTCAGGAACCTACTGTTCATACACTAAAGCTTCTAAATGCCAAAACATTTTGTCTAGTTTGTCATATTGTAAACCCTGGTGGGCTAAAAGCTTGTTTGGGGAAGGGAAACTACAAGGATCTTTTAAAAGGAGATTTAAAAAAAAAAAGTCTTCTCTAAAACAGCGGGGCTAACTATGGAAGAGCTGCTTATGTCATCTCTTGCTTTTAGGGCTTCCACTGATCTTTGTGCACTTAGAAATCATAAGTGGCAGCCTGGCTTTATGGCAGGGGCGGGCAATTATTTCGGCCAGAGGGCCGCTTACCCAGTTTTGGCAGACTGTTGAGGGCTGCAAGTGTCCTGGGACAAATGTCCCAACGCCATCCCCTGTGGGGCTCAAAGTGGGGCACAGGCTGGCAGGGGTCCGTGGAGCTGGGCTGGGCTGCACCAGCAGGGAGAGGGGGGAGCTGGCTTGGCTCCATAGAACCCCTGCCAGCAGGGACCATGTGCTCCTGCCACCTTACTCTGAGCCCCAGTGGTGCTGACCCTGGGGTACTGGTGCAGGCCCTGTGCTTCCGCTGGCTCCCTGCCCACTCATACCTAGTGCCCCCCAGCCCTGCAGTATTGGTGGGGGGGCAACGCACAGCCCTGACCTCCTGCTTGCTAGCAGGGAAGAAGCTGGTGCTGAGCACGGGGAAAAGCAGCCCCTCACCCACCCCATGGCCAGCGCTCCCTACTGCAGTAGCTCACAGCCTATGCAGGGCTGTCCAGAGCAGGCACAGGCAGCCCCAGGCCAGCTGCAAGTGGCTACAGCGTGAGGCACTGGCCACACGGTGAGCGAGGGGCCGCTCTTCTTCGCACTCAGCACCAGCTTGTAACCTGGCTTCACTGCCAGCTTGGCAGTGGGGCCAGGTTATAAAGTGGTGCTGAGCACGGGGTGGGAAAAGCAACCCCTTGTCTGCCCCATGGCTGACGCTCCCTGCTGCAGCTGCTCACAGCCTGTACAGGGCTGTCTGGAGTGGGCACAGGCAGTCCCATGCAGGCTGTGAGCAGCTGCAGCGCAGGGTGCTGGCCACCAGGCAGGGAAGGGCCTGCTCCCCTACCTTCCCCTGCCCTGCCCCTACCACCTTACCTGCAGTTCTGGCACAGGGCAGCCACGTGCTCCCAGGCCAGAAGCCCCAGCTGGGTCTTCAGGCTAGCGGGGTGGGGCCAGGTGGGCCCTGCTGTTGTTGGAGCCTGCTGGGATTCCCCTGGGACCTACTGCTCTTGGTTTCTGTCATTGTTTTATAGGAACCAAGGTCAGAGAAATATTAATTTTCTACATCTTTTAGGGGCCCTGCAGGCTGGATAGAATGGCCTTGCGGGCTGGATATGGCCTGCAGGCCGTATTTTGCCCACCTCTGCTTTATGGGAAGTAGGTTATAAGAATCAATCCCAAGAATACTCTGAAAAATACTTTGAGGAGCCCTGGAGTATCTGTTGTATAAAATATAGTATATTTTGGTGCACTTTTATGTTGCTGATTTTAATATCTGTGCTGTGTGTACATGTGTGAAAATAACCACAGGTTATAGATGCTGATCAGCTATATACTATTGCTGGATTTCAGTGCAATCCAAATACAATTCTACTTGGTA
Source organism: Caiman crocodilus (assembly GCA_030014935.1). Taxonomy (NCBI): domain Eukaryota; kingdom Metazoa; phylum Chordata; order Crocodylia; family Alligatoridae; genus Caiman; species Caiman crocodilus. The sequence continues at coordinate 77,349,588 of JAGPOW010001296.1, read as the reverse complement.
AAGTAGTGTTCCAAATATGCTTTGTAACCTGCTGTGAAGTATAGTAGTATTTAAGTTAGCCTTGTGATTTAGAGGACTGTAATAAAGCTAGGTAAGCAATATTAAGTGTTTAGGCTTTCTTTTAAAGTCCTTATAAGCAAGAAGAGAAGACAAAAAGATTTGGTAGGAAAGGGCTACAGACCTGCATAGATAAATAAGTGCCTCATGTAGGCTATAAAGAATAAACAGATGGAAAAATAGAACTGATCATTAAAAAAAGAATATCTTTACATCATAAATGAATGCAGGCATTAAGTATGAATGGCCAAAGGGTTGCTTGAGTTCAACCTTGAAAAGAATACTGACAGTAGAAAAATGTCTTTGGTCATATAAATAAGAAAACTAGAGAAGGAAAAGTGAGGCCAGCATATGCTGAAGATGAGATAAATATCAAGGACAATTCTAGCTGTGGTCAAAACGCTTGCCACATGGTACTCTACTGATGTACTCTGTCACATCTTCATTTTTTCTGGGCTAAGTACAGATGGTCAAAAAGCCCAAGGCTGAATTGATTCAGTCTTCACAGGTTAGTCTAAACTGCCTATATTGAACTGATAAGCAAGTGAACAGACATTCACTCTTGATTCCAGAAATGCAGCCATATGCTTGGAGTGGCCTGGATGAGAAGATGGGGGGCGGGGGGAGGCGCTAGAGCATGCCTCCCTGCCTGGCTGGAGCAGACATCTTGGGCCACAGCTAGCGGGAGTGGGGAGTTGCAGGGGAGTTGCAAAGCATCCTGGGATGCTGGGGGACTATAAGTTGACTTGAATCTGGACAGAACTTCAATTTAACCTAAATCATTTAAACCTGATACTACATCCCTCCAGGTTTCTTAAACTGATTTCAGCTATTTTGAAAGGTATGAGTACCACTGTAATGTATCGGTTGGACCCTGTTTAGGGTAGTGTGTGCAATTCTGGTCACCAGAGTTCAACCCCCTGCCTCTTAAAAACAAACAAACAACCTCCTACTATAAAACACCCTTAAACTGGAAAATAATCCAGGAAAGACCACTAAAACTTTATAAAAAGATTAAAGGTTTGCTTGTTTAGTTGAGTGAAACTGATTGAGAGGGGATATGTTCATCCTCTACAAGTGCATAGTTTGTTTGATATACACAGTTGTTTTGCAGTCCTCAGGTTGGGTTTATAAAAGTAAATTCTTTCTAGTATGGAAGGTGTTTGTAATCATATGCTACAGTGTTTTTGTTTGCTGTCGGATGGGGACAGGAAAATATCTTCTCCAGCCCCACCCCTTTGAAGCTATGAAGGCTGTTTTGAGTCTAACAAGGGGTTCCTTTAGTTTAAAAAAATAAAAAAGGGCGGATGTTCCTTGATTCTAAAAAGGTTGAGAACCACTGTTGTACGTAGGGAGCTTATTAGCAAACAGTGTCTAGAGAGCTACTGTGGTACATGCCCAGAACTGCTGCCAGCATGGCAGGGCTGAGCTATCCTGTCTTGTATCTCACAACATAAGCCAAGATGCAAAACAGGTTTAGGTGTTCCTGCATCCAAATTCACTGAGGGACCTGATCCAGTAGGCATGCTGCATACACTAGCTAAACACTCAGTATAATAAGCTCTCTCACTTCTACTCAGAACCATAATGGGAGGCTGAGAGAATGGTTGTGGCCACTTCAGTATATACTAGACTAGTGGTTAGAGCAGTGATTCTTTGACTCTTTTATTTTTATTTGTGGACCTCTACAAAATTTTGAATACAGGTATGGACCCATGTGAATTGTAAGTGTGGGTATTCACATACTTTTGATTGATCGTAGTGATCTTTCCCAGACCCCTTATACATAGTTAGTGGACCCCCCAGGGGTCTGTGGACCACAGTTTGAAAACTACCAAGTTAAAGCACCTGTTCAGGAAGAGGGAGAATTGAGTTAAAACTCACAGCTTTCATCTCCTGGGTGTTCTAACCACTAGGTTGTAAGCTAGTTTGCATGGAGGCACTTATTGAAGCTGTGCCATTGAACAGAAAATACAAAATTCATTGAGGTAAAGAAACTGTATGAGAGTGAGGATAACTCACCATGTAACCCAGTGATGATGACACGCATGGTGGGATGGGGAGAGTGAGGCCTGGGTTTCTGTTTTCTGGTCCCTGGCTTCCTCTGCTTTGTCCATCCTCCTCTATGAGCACCCTTATAACTGGGCTTCAGGTTGTGAATACCAATTTCACATAGACTTAGAACCTCAGGACTGCATGTAGGTGTCTAATTTTTGTATAGTGGCAGATTTGATGTTTTTTGTCTCCCTGTCCTTTCCCCCTTGCATTTTCTATTGTTTGCCTAATGGGTCCCCTTCTCTTTTCCCTGCCTCTTCATCCCTCCCTTGCCCCAATTCTGTGTCCTGGCTTTTGGGAATCCTGTCCCCAGGTGCCTGACACTCTGCAAAGGAATTTAGAATTAGGTGTCTAACTTTGAGTTTGAAAAGTCTTCTTTAGGAGCCAGGTAACTGAAGGTTAGATGTGGAAATACTAAGATATGCTCCTCTAAATCTGGTCCCTAGTGCTTCATTAATACTTTCCGATCACTGCACATTGCCATGGAGACATTAGCAGAGGCATGTTCAAAGATGACAGTTTATTGAAATAGTGCACTTAAACATGGCAAAGTCTATGTATGACTTTTCTTAAACATGTTTTTTCTTTCCTCTTAGTGATCATCCCCCTATCCTGTTTTTCACAACTATTCCCATGCAGGAGAGTGCAACAGGTACTTAGAAACTCTGTATTCTACAGCTGCATAGCAAACAAGAGATTTCCAATATCTAATTCTTTTAGGCTTTGGTTACATCAGTACAGATTCTTTGCCAAGTACACGTAATCAGGAGCAGAGTGTAGTTGTTTTTAGGGTTAACAGCTGTAGAGTAGAGAAGTTACATGTGCGTGTCTTTTTTTTTTTTTTCTCTTGGTATAGAGAAGGCACTGTGGCAGGCTGTGATGGCTGTGAGTATGCTGCATGAAGTAATCCTGAGTTGTGATTTAGTTTTAAATTGCATTGATTGGTATAATCATATACCTAATCATAGTATCTAGGGTCAGAAGGGGCCTAGAGCAGGCCATCTAGTCTGACCCCCTGCCAATGGCAGGAATGAGTGTCAGGGTCACAGGACTCCAGCCAAGTACCTATCTAATCTACTCTTGAATATGCCCAAGGTAGGAGCAAGAACAACTTCCGTAGGGAGCTGGTTCCACATCTTGGCCATCTTAACTGTGAAGTAGTGTTTCCTAATGTCCAACTTAAACCTGCTCTCCAGTAACTTGTGACTGTTGGTCTTAGTTACCCCTGGTGGTGCCTGGGGAAAAAAGAGCCTGCCCTATTTCCTGCTGATCTCCCCTCAGCAGTTTATAGGCTGCCACCAGGTCCCCCCTCAGC
>JAGPOW010001296.1:77319240-77331454 GCA_030014935.1 Caiman crocodilus | reverse complement strand
TATCCAGCGAAGGGTGGGTAAAGTATCTAGTGGGGCTAAGGTGTTGGACTTCAGAAGGGTCAACTTTAGCAAGCTTAGAAGGCCAGTTAGTGAGGGGATACAACTCAAGAACATAGAGCATATGGGGGTCCAGGAGGATGGGAGGTATGTCAAGGGAGTGATCCTTGGGGCTCAAAAAGAGTCTGTCCCATTCTGTAGGAAGGGAGGTAAGGCAACAAGAAGCCCCCTTGGCTGAACAGGGAACTCCAGGAGAGTCTGGGGGCAAAGAAAGAGATGTATAGACAATAGAAGCAGGGAGTAGCCACCAAGGAGGAATATATTTCCCTGGCATGCTATTGCAGGGAATCAGTTAGACAGACCAAGGCTGGGCATGAGCTCAGGCTGGCTTCAACAATCAAGGACAATAAAAAGTCCTTCTTCAGGTATATAGCAGGCAAAAGGAAAGCTCAGAGCAACGTAGGGCCCCTGCAGGACAAATTACGGCAGTTGGTGGTTGACGTGGGGGGGAAAAAAGCAGACCTCTTCAATGAGTTCTTTGCTTCAGTATTTCTGTGTACTGACCAAGCCAATTCCCCCACCTCGATCACTGATGGTTGTCCACACGGCACCAGTCCACCTACAGTTAGTTCTGAAATAGTTAAGGAGCTCCTGGAAGAGCTGGATGGGTACAAGTCAGCAGGCCCAGATGACGTCCCATCCATGGCTGCTGAAAGAATTGGCCAGTGTCATAGCTGAGCCGCTGGCACAGCTGTTTGAACACTTACAGTGCTCCAGCCAGGTCCCTGAGGACTGGAGAAGGGCCAGTGTGGTGCCCATTTTCAAGAAAGGGAGAAGGGATGAGCTGGGTAACTAGACCAGTCAGTCTTGCCTCCTATTCCTGGGAAAATGCTAGAGAAAATAATCAAAGAACACATTTGCACAGGCTCAGCAGGAAAAACAATGCTGAGGGGAAACTAGCATGGGTTTGTCACAGGTAGATCCTGCCTGACAAACCTTGTAGCCTTCTGTGACCAGGTCACACTGCCTGGATGCAGGCCGAGGCCGATGTCATCTTCCTGGACTTTAGGAAGGCCTTTGACACAATTTTGCAGCCTATCCTCATTGTAAAGCTAGCAGACTGTGGAGTGGATGCCTACACGGTCAGGTGGGTGGCCAACTGGCTTAGGGACCACACCCAGAGGGTGGTGGTGGATGGTTCCTTCTTGGCCTGGAGGGAGGTGGGCAGTGGGGTCCCTCAGGGTTTGGTCCTTGGACTGATATTTAATATCTTCATCAGCGATCTGGACAAGAGTGTGGAGACCACTCTCTCCAAGTTTGCAGACGATACCAAGTTGTGGGGTAAAGTTAGTACACTGGAGGGTAGGGAGCAGATTCAGGCTGACCTGGACAGGTTGCATCAATGGGCAGAGAGACATAGGATGCAATTTAATAAAGCTTAAATGTAAGATACTCCACCTGGGAAGGAGGAACCCCTAGCACATCTGTAGGTTAAGGAGTATCCTTCTCAGCAACTTGGAGGCAGAGAGGGATCTTGGAGTCATAATTGACTCCAAGAGCAACATGAGCCGGCAGTGCAACGGGGCTGTCAACAAGGCCAATTGCACCTTGTGCATTAGCAGGTGCATGACTAATAGATCAAAGGAGGTGATGCTCCCCCTCTATGTGACACTAGTCAGGTCACAGTTGGAGTACTGTGTCCAGTTTTGGGCACCGTACTTCAAAAGGGACATAGGGAATCTCACAAGGGTCCAGAGAAGGGCCGCTCACATGATTAGTGGCCTTCGTGATGGACCCTACGGCAGGGTGGGGGGTTGAGAGAGCTGAATCTCTTCAGCCTTCACAAGAAACGGCTGAGGGGAGATCTTTTGGCCACCTATAAATTGATTAGGGGAGGTCAACGGAGAATAGGTTCACAGTAAGGGTGGCCAGGATCTGGAATGGGCTTCCAAGAGAGGTGGTGCTATCACCTAGCTTGGAGGTCTTCAAGAAGAGGCTAGATAGTCACCTGTCTGGGATCATCTGACCTCAGTCCTCTTTCCTGCCGGGGTTGAACACGATGATCCATTGTGGTCCCGTCTCACTCTACAGTCTGTGAATCTATGCTGCCAAAAAGCAAGGTGAATGTGAATTTGGATTGACTTATCCTTTAGTGACTTTAGCAAAATTGCTCCCTCAGAAACAAGGAGACAAACAAGTCTGTACTTCCTTTCACCCTTGACAACAGTGGTGTTCCTTGGAGAGCTGTCTAAGGAGTTGGGGAAGAACATTGGTTTGAACCAGTAAAGAAAAACCTAAGATCCATGTAGTTTAGTCCCATATCTCCATAAGTGACTAGTAGTAGATGCTTTAGAGCAGAATTAGCCAACCTGTGACGTATGCTTTAAGTGGCATGGGCAATCCCTGGTATGCAACAGATGGAGGGGACAGGTAGCATAGTGGACAGTTATGGCAGAAAGTGGAGCAGCGGAAAGGGATTGGAGTGGCATTCAAGGATGGTACAGGGCTGGTTTGTGGCATGCATGCCAAAAACGTGCTGCTTTAGAGGCAGAGTGTAAGAAATGAGGTGTGTGTTTGTATGACCTGCACTTTCCAAGTTACCTGTAGTATGTTCTAACTCTGTGATTTAATAGCCCTGGATGGACTTATCCTTTGTAAACTTATCTAATCCCTTTTATTAGTCTCCATAACCTCCTTTGACAAACAGAGAGGGTAAACGAGGCAATTCTGTAGCTGATGGATTTTATATAAAGCGTCTAGAAGTGTGAGGTGTGTTGCACACAATTGCTCAGTTCTCTTCTAGCCTCGTTCTGCAGTAAGAGACTGTAGCAGTCTGTACCTGTCAAACCTAGTAATCATCTTTGCATCATTTTTCATTTTCAACACTATATTTGCATGTGAAAGAGATTCTCATTTACATTTCTAATTTCTCCCCCCACAGTCATGACATCCAAAAACCAGCTTTACTTTAGTGCCTGCCATAACTCCTAAATAATTTTCATGCTGCTTTTTCCTCACTTGCATGTATTGTAGTGTTATGAAATAATCAATATTGTGTACAATTGGAAAGCTCCTAACAAAAATTAGTTACTATACCTCAGTTTGTTTACCACAACTGTTGTTATTTTGATATTTTAACAAAACACTCTTGCCACTGTTGGTAGAATACTTTTACGCCAATATTTTGTGAACTTTAAACTCGGTCAAGACTCTGGCATCTCATGAGTTTCCATGTAGCGAAATCTAGGAGCTCTTTCTGTTTCCCTAACTTACATTTTCTAGAAAAATGTTGTGCAAAATCCAGCATACTGAAAGAGAACAATGGAGAAATAGTGAGAGTTACTTTTTACTGTTGAAGTCATCTTCACACCACATCTGGTTATTCCCCAGTCCACTTAATTAATCTTGGTTAAAGGTTTTTGAGGATCCTAGGGGCACATCAATTTAGTGTGTTTTTTTGGGGGGGGGGGTTGTTTGTTTGTTTGTTTGTTTGTTTGTTTGTTTTTTAAGCTCTGAAATCTCCAATGGCTAGCATCACATCTAGCCACCTTTAACAATCCAGTCCAAACAACCACATGTCCACTTACAGCTTGGTTAACATAAAACTGCTTTTGGCACAAGTCCGGAGCAGGACCTGAATTTGCAGCTCTAGAGTCATAGTAAGATAGTTTAACCACGCTGTAACTGCACTGCTTTTGATCTTGCTAAGGTATTAAACACTTATTGTTTCTACTGGTGTAATCCAGGTGTGTATTCACTGGAGAAGGGAAAAAGAAATTGTGAGGGATTCCAAACCAAACCACAGTAGGAAAAGACCATTTTTTTTTTCTCTGTTAATTGATCTGGTGGGAACTGTCCTTCCAGCTTGTAAAAGTCAAAATTCTGAAGAGTGTATGCATCATGCCTTTTGTAGCTGATCAGGCTTCATCGCCAGGACCTGCATTACACTGAAGTTATAATTGCTTGGTTAAGGGGGTGTTTTTGTTTTAATGCTGTTTGCAGCTCAGTAATGAACAAGTGAGTCCCATCTGTAGCTCTGTCAAAACCCTGTTTGATCTAGAAAATAAGTCAGAGAGCAGTGATATTTCTAAGTCACTTATGCGGTATTATATGCACCTGTCATTGAACAGTTGAACAGATTGGAGAACTGTGGCCATTCTATATTTATAGCTAGCCTTCCCAAATAATAGTAATTTTCTTGTAGTAATGTGTGGCAGTGGACTTCCTTATCCAGAAGTTTGTTAGTCATTCAGTGCTACTGACTCGAATGAAATATTATCTAATAACAGCGTGCTTTGGGGCCAGGTTTGTGATTAGAAAGTGGGCATAAATGTTAGGCTATTAGATCAGTGCTTGTTCTAATGACGGGTTCTTAGACTGTAATGCTGTTGAAGCAGTATTAAATCTTTTTATCCCACTGATTCCTTCCTGTGTAGTTACTGATCCTCCGTAACTATCTGATTCTGTTCTATCTGGTCAGATCTATTATAGAATTGGAAACTGGTGGAAAGAGGACTACTACTACTTATTCCATGCTGTGATTCATGGTGCAAGTGATTGGCAATATGTTTTACTTATGTATGTGTAACAGAAGTTTGCTTGTGGCTGCCTAATTATCATTCAGTTTCTGCAGTGTTTCACTGTCAGGGAACAGTTTGTTTGAAAAGTACACAAAGTGTTTTGTTTTTGGTAACAACAGTGAAGGTGTCAGTTGCTGGTAAGACAATGATTGTATGAGTTGCTGTATGTAGTTATGCCAAAATCCTTTTTAAAAGAAAAATAATCCATGGATGCCATTGTATTTTAATAAAGATAATCAAAGCAACCAACTATACTTGTTCAGTTGATGTCCCCAAATATTTTGGTTCTTACTCCTAAATGTACCTCAGTATTGAATTAATATGCTTTTCATATTCTGTTAGTACCCTTCACTAATTATCTGAATAAAGCATTCCTATTGCCCAGTCTGTCTTATTTTTTAATGGTTTCTTATAGTATAGTCCATTTTATAATTATTTTGAAGAGTCTGTCTAATAATAGTTGTAAATTATAGTAATTATAAAGGGAGCTTACCAGTGATAATAGGGTACAAACCTCTAGTAACAGCTTTTGATCCATCTTTTTATATAAGAAATATCTACTTGAAAGTTTTAAAACTTGTTAGTTTTTGGTTTGGTTCGAATTATGTACATTTTTGACAACTTCTTCTCGTTCTACCTAATGTTGCTATTTTTCTCTTGTACTTCGTACATGAAGACCTTTCAGTACCCTGAGGTCTGATATTGTAAAGACTCTGGACTGCTTTGTGTATAAGGTCAATGCATATGCTTAGTTATCAATTAAATGCATGTACAATTGGGGCCTGAGTGAGCAGAATTTTTTTTTTTCCGGCATTATTATCTTATAATACAGTAAAACTTCTCTACTGTAATTCCCAACTTATTTTGGTAACTTTACCTTCCTGCATGTGTTTCCATAGCTTTTGCTTTGTTGCAGTTTGATTTTTGGGGTCTTCCCCACCCTGCAACTCCTTGTGGCTTAAAAACCCATTAACAGACGCAAGAGAGTGCAAGATGCTGTTTTTTGTGCCTGTGTAATGTTTTCTGCAGGTTTTCCTACTATAATTTAATAGAATAATTTATAATAATGGTAGAACTCCTCCCTGGCAAAAAGGTTTTCTTTTATGCTTTTCAGGGGTATACTAGAAAATTTTATATGGACCTCAAGTTTGATCTCTGAGGAGACTTAGTAGATGCTTGACTGGTTCAGCTTGGAATAGGAGCTAGGAATAGCATCACTCAGGGATTCTTCTGTCCTTTCCAAATGGGACGAAGCTTCCATTCTGCCTTGTCTGGGAAGGGTGGGAGAGAAACAACTGTAATCCCTTTAGCCTGTTAAATGCTTTATTCCATCTGGTATGTAATGATTGAGTTCTAAGGGGATAGAGACATGCTTATAGTAAAGTGAAGCTTCACTACAAGTTTTAAAAGCTAGTTGAATTCACTGAAGCAATTTGGGATACTTTATTTTGTATTTTATAGAGCCTGTAAACTTGCTGCTTGTTGAAGGAAAACATACTCTCCTTGCACACATGGAAAATTAGATCTTTGTGCAAAGGAATTTTGAAATTTAAATATTAATACTCCATTTCTTCTTGTTCAAAATGTTACTAAAACTTAATTCTACTTGAAGTATTCCACATGCAGTATTTTCAATATTGTTGTAAATTTATTGTGTAAAATAGGTAAAATTTGATATTTTGCTGTTTATCAGTACATTTCTTCAGAGCAGAAAACATTTCATCTGCTTGAAAAGAGCATGAGAGTTGTGGGATTATAAAAATTCTTGACAAATACTGTATTGGTTTCCGATGTTAATAGAAACTACAGTCTATTTGTATATTGGAAGTAGCAAATGATCTTCAGTGTTATGAGGGATGAGTTTTTCACTTCAAAGACATAGTACTGGGCTGCTCTCACCCTACAAAGAGATTTGACCAATAAAGCTGAAATGCATGACCTATGCTCCATAAGGAGTAAGGATTAAAATTAGAGATGCACCAGTACATTGTTTTGATTTATCGAATTGGCAATTGACTAGATCAGAAATTGGCCTGAAGTGGCTGATAATTTGGCTGATTAAATGCTCATGCATGCATTGCAGCACAGCATACAGGCAGCAAGGAGCACAAGCCCAGCAGCTTGGAGAGCTGCTTCCAGCTGGTATATCTGGTGTGGTGAAAGGGGACAGGGGAGGGAATTGGTATAGGGGGGCAAATCAATACCCCTCATGGTGAGGTAGAGAGTAGGGCTGGGATAGGCTGTGCCCAACAGGGACGGGGTGGGCATGGGACATTAGCTACAGTTTGTCTGGGAGGGTGTGGCGGCTGCTGCTGCATGCCAGTCATCTGGTGGCTCATCCTGTCGCTACTCCCGCAGCTGCAGCCTGCCTTGGCCCACCCTGTGCAGATCCAGGGGCATATGCTGCCCTCTCCCCCCCATGCCTTCTCGGACCAGTGTCAGGTGCAGCAGTGGAAGCTGCTGGATACATGGCGCACAGTGACGGGAGGTGCCCCACTCCTGGTACCCCCTGGACAAGCTGCAGCTCTGTCCTGTGCCTGCCCCACCTCAGCTGGGCAGTGCCTATCCCAGCCTGACTCCCTCCTTCAGCGCAGGGGGCGTTGATCTGCCCCCTCATGGCCCTTCCTTTCCCCTCCCCTTTCACCACAACAGACTTACTAGCTGGACTCGGCTGTATCAGAAATCGGATTGGTATCGACCAAAGTGCCTCCTTAAAAATAGGCTAGCAGTATTGCCCCTGAAATGTCATCTGTACACCGCTAATTAAAATAATTTGGTCAAAGAATAAGTGTTGTTTTTTGGCATAAATTCTTGCTAGTTCCCAATACAACAAAAACTATTTTGGGATTGGTGAGCTGCAGATGAGTTAGGATAGGACTGTCCAGCTTCCAAGTCATCAGGGATTGTATACTATGTGGGCCATACCATGTAAGCCACGGGCCACTGGGATGCTCCCTGCTTCCAGCCTCTCAACCTCTTCCTGCTACTTTGCTTGCCCACACGGCTTCCTCCCCTTCACTGTACTGTGCATAGTTCCGTCATGGGACCTCCCTCACCTACCCTGCCTGGATGTAATTTCCCCCTGTGCATGGCCTGTACGCAACCTTAGTTCCTTGCCCTGCCCTGCCAGCAGGAATCGGCTGCCAGAAGTTAGGAGGGAGCCCAGATGCTGCTGTGGCGGCTGGAGCGATTGGAGGGGAGTGGCAGTCAAGTGAAAGTCCGGAGGCCTTAACCTAATGCAGGCTACTTGCAAGCTGTAAGTTGGACAGCTGAGTTGGGATATTGAATATAGTAGACTGGATGCTGTCAGGAGTTAATAGATGCTCTTTTTTCTGATTTCTAAAAAAAAAAAAAAAAGTTTAGTTTTGTATTTATGTAAGGAAAAATAAACCTCAGGACATGACAATTGGAAAGCAAAGTTCAACTCTTTCATTTCTTTGGGGATTTTTTGCCATCTCAGGGTGTTAGTTTGAACATATTATATGGAGACAACAGTCTAACATTCTGCATAAAACCTATCAAAGTCTATTCTCTTAAACTTATTCATAAGAGGAGAGAAAAGCACTTAAAATGTTAACTGTGTCTGTGTACCCTGAGTGTAATGGGGTTAGAGGGGTGGGGAAGGAGGAGCAAAAATACATTAGCTTTTTTTGGTACTGAATAGTATTCATAGCAGCCAGTGTAAAATGCACTTCAAGCTAAGTCATTAAAATAAAATTGGGCTGTCTGCACTCTGGTTTCAAAATGCATAAAAACCAGGTAGCTGACGCATTTAAACTTTATTCTAGTATACTTAAATGCTTTGTAATGGCAGTGTGTGTGTGTGTGTGTGTGTGTGTGTGTGTGTGTGTGTGTGTGTGTGTGTGTACACGCTCATACTTTCACTTTTGGAGAATACCAACCTAACAAACGCACACATTTTACAAAGCTTCTTTTCAGTTTGTTCTTTCAGTTAAGTATATAATGTAATTCATCTTTATCTATAGCAATACATCTTGATATTAATTCACTTTCATATTATAATATAGAACATGTTTTTAGATTACAAAAGTTGGTGCTCAGACATGAGGTAATGTAAATTTTATGGTTGCTATACAAACATACCCATGTGTTTTTATTCATTTAAATCTTGAATTAGGCAGGGGTTCTGCAGTCTTCATTTGCACTAAAATAATGCCTGTGTACAAGGCGGGTGAATTAAGATTTGCAGTGTAAATATTTGTCATTCTTACATAAGTAATTTCTTATTTCTGGTGTTTTTAAGGCCAAATGTAAAATGTGGTTTGTGCGTGCTTCCTTGTTACATACTGTATGTATGATGAGGGCTTTTCTCTGGTACTTGATGATACACAAGTGTAATATTCCTGCTGTTGGGCTCAAAAATAACTGTTTTAGTATCATGGTAATCATATGGGAGGGTTAGACACTGTTTCTCTAAAAATTTTTAGGTGTTCGTCAAAACAAATCTGGTTAGTAGTAACAATCATTTTTAAGATTATATTTATGCCATTCTGTAGTAGAGAAATGTCATTGAAGAGAAGGTCTGTGCAACAAAAATATGTAGCAAAGTTAACTACATATTAAAAATTCTGTAGTATGGAAATTATTTTATTCCTTTTTGTTTTTTTGGAAACCACTTACAGAGATTAATAATTTTTTCTTTTGGTTTAGGTGACAAACAGCATGTTTGGTGCTTCAAGAAAGAAGTTTGTAGAGGGGGTCGATGGTGATTACCACGATGAAAACATGTACTACAGCCAGTCTTCGATGTTCCCACATCGGTCAGAAAAAGATGTAAGCTGAGCAAACATAGTTTTGTTCCTCTTACTGGAGTCGTCATGTAATTGTGATAATGTTTTGCTTCTACAGACTGTGTTTAATATGCAAATTAATGGTTTTGTTAGGTAGAAAAGTTTCATTGAGAAATTTTAGGATAACTTTTCTAATAAAAAAGAGGGAGTTATGAAGGTCATGTCAAAAGATGTGTGATTTAAACCCTTATCACCACTAGGGTTTGGGGGCTGGGATGGCGCAGGTGCTAGGGCACACAGTTGACAGCCCAGATGTCACAAGTTCAAGGCCATAGCAGAAGTGCTTATGTCACAGCCCCATGTGTTCTGCTAAATACCTTGTCACAAGAAGGAGGGACCACTGTGCTTCAACACTTTTTTTGTAAACTGTTTTAGAGATCATTTTAATTTCTAATATTTCAAAAATATTTTTTTGTGGATTAAAAAGCAGTTTAAATTTGGTTGATCGCAGGTCATCAGAGTTAGAAATGGCCATCTCACAGCATATGCATGTATGTAGTAATGATGGATCGATATTGGACATCAGGGAGAGTTACCTTAGATTAGGTTCAAATTCAGCTGAAAAGCTGAGGAAAGAACAAAACAATTTGGTAACATTAAAAAAAAAAAAAAAGTTTTTGAATACTGAATCTGTGTCGAGTGACTTTAAATTCTCTCCCTGTTGAAGCTGATTTGGTAGGTAAAGCACTTGAGGAAGCACAGAATGGAAAATAAATGCATTTTACATCCCTCTATGATTTGATTTATGATAACAGTAAAGTAACTTGTTTCTTAGCTGTATTGAATACCATTTCAAAACAGCAAATGTCTGTCTGTCTTTCTGTGGCATGCCCCCTTCCCCCCGGTAAAATCACAAGCTGTTTTAGATGTGATGCAGTAAGAAAGAAATAAGACATTGCTGAGTGAAGCATAGTAAAAAGTTAAGCTTTTTATTACAGTTACCATGCATCCTGTTTTCACTGAGAGTCTGCTGAAATATGGTCTGTATATGGACTATACTCCAACACTGAAATGCTGAAATACGGTCACCTACATTTGTATGTTACTAAAGGAATATTTGAGGGGGGTAATTTTGTGCAGGCATTATGACAGGAAGTATATCTTAGAGCAAGAGTGAGCAAAATGTGCCTGGAGGCCAGATGCGGTCCGTTAGGCCATCCTATCCGGCCCTCAGGGCCCCTAAAAAAATTGAAAAAGTTTATCTGTTCTGGGCTGCCTGTCATGTGGCCCTCGGCTTGCCAAAACTTAGTAAGAGTACCTCTGCCCAAAATAATTGCCCGCCCTGTCTTAGAATGAAACTGAGGGGGGGAAGAGGGTGTGGTCTATTTTTAGGGTAAGAGTGCCTGATGCCAAGGACAACAAGAAAACATTTGTCAGAAAAGTGGACAAATAGGATATTGAAGCTTGCAAAGATGACAGGAGATAATGGCGCTGTGACAACATTTAATGGAAAAACAATTTCCAGTAGATTTACAAGTATTAAATCTTAATTCCTACTAATGGGTACCTTGGCATCTTTGGCCTGTGACTTTGCTCATTAGCACTGTGGCTTTTCCAGACTTGGGCTCATGTTATCCTTAACTAGCATATACTGTGATGTTTATATTTATCCAAGTAATACAGGTAGGTTTTAATCAAAGTATGTACATAATTGATGCATATAATTGTATATTGTGATGAAGGGGTACACATTTAAAAACCACCAGGGCTAAGGACAGAAATTACACCTACACTGGATAAGTGATTAGAAACTGGTTCAAATCTGTAATGGAACAGAAGTTCAGTGTGCATAAACTGCTTTCAAAATGGCTGAAACCAATTTAAGATCAACTTGGATGAATGTAGTATCAGACTTAACTGATTTAGGTCAAACAAGTTCATTGAACTTCTGCCCCAGGTCCCATCCAGTTTCAAGTTTCAACTCATTGTCCCCCAGCATCCCAGGATGCTTTGCACCTCCCCATAGCCCCTCTGTAATGCTTAAAAATATTTCCTATTGGATTTCAGTGAGAATACCCCCTGAAGATGGTTCTTAGCACATGCTACTGTATTATCACAGTGCTGCTTTGTCATTTGAATGGGGAACTATTTCTGGATTTTTAGTTTTAATAGGCAAAATGAGCTAACTTTTAAAGGAATTCCAAATGGGCAAGTCTTATTCAGCATTGTAAGCATATAAGGGAAATGTTCAACATTTTGGACCTTCTAAGTAGTTTCCATTTTCAACAATGCTGAATACTAAACTATGCTGAACTAGGAGGGGAAAAACAGCAGAACTTTGGCGGGGGAGAGTTCTGATTGTATTCCAGTGATCCAGCCAACTATCATGCAAACAAAAATGAATTGAAGATTAAAGCTAAGTCTACAGAGAAAATATCCATTTAATGGTGTTAGAAATGAGTTTTTGTAGCAAATGATCTCTTTGGATGGCAGATATCACTAACAGAATAATGGCATATTGAAGTTGTTTTAATTTCTTCATTTGCGGTTTGCTTATACTGTTGCTTCTCTTGTTTATACACATTTTAATCTCAGAATGAAAATTCTATAAAGATAATACCTTAATGGGTATTCTTCGAAGATAATATTGGCGCAGTTTGCCTGAGATTCAACTTGGATTCCTACATTTGAGTAGGGTCAAATCCTTGTCTCAAAGAAGTTTCATAGTTTCATAGTAACTAGGGTCAGAAGGGGCCTAGAGCAGGCCATCTAGTCTGACCCGCCTCCCCCAATGGCAGGAACGAGTGCTGGGGTCACAGGACCCCAGCCAAGTACCTATCCAATCTACTCTTGAAGATGCCCAAGGTAGGAGCAAGAACCACTTCC
>JAGPOW010001296.1:77304232-77319140 GCA_030014935.1 Caiman crocodilus | reverse complement strand
CGTCCCCCGAGACCAGGACCAGATCCAGCAGCGCATCCCCCCTGGTGGGGCCATGCACCTCCTGGACCAAGTGGAGGTCCTGCAGCTCCACCAGGAACCAAGTGTCAAATCCTTGTTTCAATTCCATTCTTAGTGTTTCAGTAAGGTGAAGATAGCCATGTTCCCAGAAATATAGTACTAAATACATAAAAACTAAACCTGAGTATGAAATTTAGTATTATGATTTCTAGAAACATGGCTATCTTCGTCTTACTGAAACACTAAGAATGGAATTGAGACAATGGTTTGGCACTTCTCTGAGAGAAGTAGGAGTCCGAGTTGAGTTGCAGGCAAATGGCTTCAGAGAATACCCATTAGGATATTATCTTTACAGAATTTTCATTCTGAGATGAAGTGTGTGCAACAAGAGAAACCACAGTATAAGCATAAAGGTTTAGGCGTAGAGAGAAACTGTTTTTTGTCCACTCAAAAGTAGGGGTAGTATTATCATATAGTGAGACATGAAAGGACTTTTTTATTTTTTGACAGCAGTCAAAAATAGGTGCAAGATGGTTGTGCAAAATTAAAAAGGTGATTCTAGAATGCATTTTCCTTGACACCTTCCTGTTCCAGCAAGACATCTAGACTTTTTGGAGAGCAGATTGGATATTCTAACAATTTTATCCTTCATCATTAGTGTGTGCATGCACTTGTGTGTGTACACCTAGGGCTGTGCGAAACTTCGATTGCTGATTTGATTTGGAGAAGATTTGATCCAGTTTGGTGGCTGAATCTCTGAATCTGAATAGAATTGGGAGACCAATTAAAAGGTCCAAATCGATTCAAAGCCTCCAAATAGATTCAGAGAAGATTTGGAGATTCAAGCATCCCTGCTCGCTGCAGCAAGGAGCTAGACCTGGCCTTGTTGATAGCTGCTTCCCAGCCTTGTTGATAGCTGCTCTGCCCAACTTCAGCGTTCTGGCACTAAAAAAAACCCCAAAACCTCTGCGCTCACTGGTTGCTGCAGTGGCTGTCAGGGCTCTGTGGGCTCATGGCAGAGCCCCCCAGTGCAGTGCAGGACAGTGGAGGGGCAATGGGGATTTGCCTCCCCGCCCCACCTGGCAGGAGCCGGTGCATGTGGGGCTCTTTTTAAAGAGCTGGGACACTGGGGCCAGGTGGGGCAGACATTGACAGGGCTGGGAAAGTGGGTAGGGGATGGGGCCTGTTCAGTTTAGAGAGACAGCTGATTTAGCAGTGTCTGAATCTCCAAATCCAAGTCAGCCGAATTGATTTGGGATAGTGATTCAAATCAGCGAATCAAATCACAGTCCCCCGAATTTGCTTCAGATTTGACAGATACTAGCCACCTAGTGTACACATATTTGTATCCACTTTGTATATACCAGAGGTCTGCAACACTTTTGGGCAGCAGGCTAGAATGATCCATCTCTAGTCCAGGGTAGGCTGGTACTAGGACCCAACTGTTGCAGCTGCTACTCCTTGCTTCTCTCTGCCACTTGGTTGTGTTTTAAGACTGGGAAGCTCCTGGCTAGACCCAGTGCAGTGCAGGTGAAGCTCCTGCTGCCAAAACCACAGCTCCATAGAATGGATCCAGTGGTTTTCTAAGCTGTAGGTTGCTGAACCAAGATATATAGACTATCAACAATCGGGCTCCTTTCTGTCTTTAGTAAAAGTGTCCTAGAGTCCTTTTGAGTAGTTTCATATCCATTTTATTTTCTGTCTCAGTGTGATTTTTCTTGTGGCTTGCTATTTAGACTAACCTCAGCCCCACAAGACTTTCGGTAGTGATATAGTTAGATCAGTCTCTACAGAAGAGAAACCAACAGCAGCAAGTAGTTTAAGAATGTTAGAGACCATCAGTTTAGGTAGGTTACAAGGTATTCATTTTCGTCTTATTAGGGAGCTGCATTTTCAACAACCAGAATGGAAATCACTCACGTGGAATGAAAAAACAACCGTATAATGCTTGGTTGTTCACTAGCAACCCCAGTTCATTGACCCCAGTATTTATTTATTTATTTTTTTTGGAATATTTAGGTTTATTGGGTCAGACTCCATTCCACTCTTCTGCTGAGCACCTGCCTTTTTTGAAGGCAGTAGATCTTCATTCTTTTTTAAGTTGTCTGAGATGGTCCTGTGGTTTTCAGGAAAAAGAAAAAGGACATCCCCATGAATGCAGCTCTTATGCATTCTGCTAAAGGCGAGTCACCACATGACTCAGAAAGTCCTAGCAAAAAAAATTAGAATAGAGGTGTTAAGGAACTTCTGTTCATTTGGGATTTTTTTACACAAAGGTTATGCTACTATGAATTAATAATTTAGGCTGCAGACAGAAGTGAGGCTCCCCACTGTAACCAAGAATGCTTTGTAGGAAGCTTTCTGATTTGCAGTGCAATGGAAGAGACAGAAGTTCTCTTTTGGTTCCATCAGGGGTGGGAATCTAGCTGTTGGCTTTCTGTAGCAGCAGCCCTTTCTTCTTGTGAGGCTGCAAGTTTTCAGAATGGGAGGTGGGGAAAGGAGCAGAGGGAGCTCGTTTTAGGGGTTCCCTAGTTGGTGCTGAAGGGTGAGGTGGGTGAATTGGAACTCCCCCACTTGGGGGGAAGGAGGGGCGATTCCAGTACACCCACCCTCCAGCAGGGGCTGAAAAACCTGATTGAACTCCCTCTCCCCTACTATTCTGAAAACATTTCAAGGCTGGCAGGCAGAGCAGACAGAAGTTAACAGAAGATGCTCTGTTTTGAAACATCTTCATCTGACCCCTTGTGCCATTTCTGAAGCTCTTTGCAGCTGTGCACTTGTTTGGTCAAGGTTATAAACTTCTTTCTGTGGCCAGGTCAAGTGAAAATTGTTACTTCTGTCTGTACCCAAGGTTCCTTCTGAGTCCAGAAGTGGTGATTTGAGTACATTATGTGCATTGTGGCCAGATTAGATGTCTCATTCTTCTTGAGCACTGTTGTCTTTTGAGAAGGAGAAACCCACATAATTTACTGTCAGACTGTAGGTCCATCTGACTCAATAGCCTGTCAAATGGTGCATCTACATGTGTGCTTTACTGTGGAGTAGACCCAATGAGTTCTACAGTGAAGCATCACCATCTACACATGCACCAGAACTATGGTCTGGTAAATTAATTCCACTGTAAGATCGTATTGTCCTTAACAGTACTATCTTATGGCAGAGTACTTGTGTGCACTGAAATGCATGTGTAAACAGTGACGGGCTAGCTGAGGCACAAGGGTGCTGAAGTGCAGGGGTTTCCTGCCACCTAGCCCTGCACTTCAGCACCCTTGTGCCTTAGCTAGCCCCTCTGTCACAGCCCTCTGCCAAACTGGGGCTACTTTTCCCTGGATCACTGCTGCAATTCTGGGTGCATGTGTAGACATTGGATTCAGCACAAAATGTGCTGGAGTTTACTGCTCTGCCTTAATTGCACTACACAGTGGTGGAAAGTGAACAAGGTATGACCAGGGTTTTTTTCCAGTGTTCCTCTTCCACTTGTAGCCTCAATCATTTAGGGTCTACGAAGTTCTGATTTAGAGGCTGTAGCTCTAATTTCCATGCTCATTTTCTATTGAAATCCAACTCTTAGCTGATTATTCTCTGAATAAACTTTTGGTTTGCAGAAGAGAGGTCATCCTTTATTCTAAAGTGTTCTGCCTTCTTGCATGCGAGTCTGCTAGCAGGTCATTATAGGACCATGAGAAAGTAGGGCTGGAAGGGACCTCACGAGGCCATCTGGTCTAGTTCCCTGCTTGAGGCAAAATTGTCCCTGGCCAATTGTCTGTCCAATCTGCTCTTGAACATATCCAGGGGTAGGATTCCACAATTTCTCCAGGTAGTTTATCACAATGCCTGACCATCCCCATAGCCAGAAAGTCCCTCTTAATCTTTAAAATACATGCTGAAGCTTGAGATGATTACTTCTAGTCCTGTCCCTTGGGGCCAAAGAGAGAAGCTCAATCTCCATCCTTTCTGTAATTGCCCCTTAGATATTTGAAGACTGTTATCAAATCTCGTATTAGCTTTTTCTTTTCCAAATGAAATAACCCTAGTTCTTTCAGCTATTCCACATAAGTCTTGCTTCCCAGGAACCTAATAACTTTCACTGGTCTGTGCTGGATTCTTTCCTACCTGCCCACATCTTCCTTGTTTTTGTTTTTGTTTTTGTTTTTGTTTTTAAAGCTTTCTCTAGGACCTGCTGTTCATTTTCTTTCCTGGTTCTGTATCCTTTTTCTTTTGTCAAAGAACAGTGAATCTCAGCAGCAGCAGTGTGACCTCTGGGGGGATTTGTCTTTTTCAAAAAAAAAAAAAAAAAAAGTTTGATTCCTTTTCCAGATTTCTGGCTTTGTCATCTTCAGTCTTGCTCTGTTTTTTCAGCTGCCTGACTGCTTTTTGTGACCACAAACTTTGAAAGGAAGATCTGCATATGAAGGAAAATTGGAGGAGTGTTATATGACACACACTCTCAGGAGTCACCTTCTTAATGAATCAGTTAAATGATCAAAGAAGAACAGCAATAGTCAGGTCCTAGTCCAGGCCCCTAAATGAGAAGCTAGAACCAGTCTCACCTTTACAACTGTGAGAAGCCCCTAATCTTTCTGATGTCTTTCATAGTAGGCAAAAGACTTGCATCCCTTTTGCCTTGTGCATTAGCAATATCATAAGCAATGAATTTCATGAAGGGGAGGAAATGAGTTGATTACCTTGACTTTAGTAATGTGTTTGAAGATGCACATTCCTATTAACATTAACCTCTTCATGCTAATCTGGATTTTAACACAAGATGAACCTTACATTTTATTCAAGAATGTCAAAGCTCTTCATCTGTTACTACATAATGGTTTATATCTACCACTAAAACAGGGCTAAACTCGGTATGCTTAGTTCTTGGCAATGCATAAGCAGAATTCATGGGACAATATTAACAAAAATTCTGAAGTGTAATATCTGAAGACAAAAATGATTAATCTAATTTTGATCTAAAAGTAAGCCATTTAAGTGAAAAAGAATAGTCTCAGGAAATTGGATAATGTAGCTTTATTCAAGATTCAGGCAAATAGCAACAGAGAGCAAAGATGCTGAGTACTATATCTGGCTTTCAATTCGGCAGCTTCAAAAAGAAATAAGCATTTTTCAAAAAACGGTTTTAAGGTTGTTTTTTTTTTTTAGGTGACTAGATAAGCAAGCCACTAAGATCTTCCATCTCTAATTACCATGGTAACCTAAACTGTGTAATGTATATTTGCCAAACAAAATGCCTTATTTATTACCTTGCAATAAATGCAATATAAAACACTAAAAATTCAGGTGGTAATATTTACATACACTTTTTAAAAATATAAGCATCTGTGCAATGCTAATCTTTATTATAAAAATGACCTGATCCTTAATGGATCTAAGTTCTGTCACAATGGAAATCTGGCACCCCCATCCCTTATCATGCTCTTCTGTCTCTTGCTCTCAAAGCAAAACAGCAATATACAGAGTTTAAAAAGGGCATGGAAAAGGCATTATAATTAAGGGAAATCGGAAAAGTTGGATTTCGGCCAACAGCAAACATCTTTACTCCGTACCTAAAATGGATGTGTTGCATGCTTCTCTCACTAAATGACAGTTGGCAACCTTGTCATGTCAGATGGTATAACGGCATCCCCAAACCTCTATTTTCTCACTTGACATATTACAAGTATAGGATTATACTCAAGATACTCACAGTTTATCTCTAAGCCATTTTGTAGCAACTCAAAATAAGTGCTTGGGAACATTTTCAAAACTCAAGACTTGTATTTCCTCATGAGCATGAACATTTTTCTTATCCAATTTTGATATGCCAGATGTTGCCATTCCTTTCCTTGTGGAGTAGAGCCACAAACACCTTGCAGAAAAAGCTCCTGCTGAAGAGCAGTATAAAGGAAACAAAAGAAGCCAGTGAAGTATGACAGGCTTAATTTACTTGTTTTATTTATTTGCTAGTATGACTTTGGACTTCTACTTGATGAATGCAGTGATTAGAAATGAGAGGTTTTCAGATATTTTTATTGTTTAAAAGTAGTTTAGTTGTTGGGCTGTGAAAATTGTGGCAACTAAATTACTACAGTGTTGTTCTTTTGTTGGTGTGCATAACTCAGACTGGATAATCACCTGTCATGCATGTGGATATATCTTGGTCTAGGTCAATGCTTCCCCAACTTATCCTCAGCATGACCCCATCTGTTGATGTTGTGATGCCATTCGGGATTGCAGCCCACAGTTTGGGAACTGCTAGTCTAGATATTGCTTACAGACTTAGATTAGTTTACACTGCCATAAGAATAATTTTAGGGTTTATTTTTTCCTTTTTATTGAGTTAAGATATGTTCTTATTTTGGACTGATGCAGCACTATTCTGACCTCAGATTACTTTGCCTCCATCTAGGAAAGCAAGTAGACACACTGTTCTCAGAACTTTTAAAGCATGACAATTTCTTCACACGCCAGGAATTTCAAATGAATGGCAATGCAGCTTTTTTCAGGGCCCATGATAAATTGCACTGTAATAAACTAATCAGGAGTTAATGAAGGCATATATAATTAGGGGTCTGCTCAACTCCCAGGGGGGAAAAAAAAGCAATTTTAGGGACTTGGTTGCAGCACAAATAGCTGATTCTCATGGACATTTCCCGATGGTCCTATGTCTCGCCACTGATTGGTGGAGAGGCATTTAC
The DNA here is from genome assembly GCA_030014935.1 of Caiman crocodilus. Taxonomy (NCBI): domain Eukaryota; kingdom Metazoa; phylum Chordata; order Crocodylia; family Alligatoridae; genus Caiman; species Caiman crocodilus. The sequence continues at coordinate 77,312,436 of JAGPOW010001296.1, read as the reverse complement.
TGTATAATGTAATAGCAAATTCTATGAAAGTAAGCAATATAATATAATTTATCGTATGCATTTAAATATTTAAAATATAAATATAATTTTAGGTACAGTATGAATTGTAACATCATAATTTATTATGTAGTGTTCTATTAAAAGTTTAGATATTACACAATACTAATCTTAATAGAAACTTTTACATCACTGACTGGCACATTCAGTTAATCTATGTCACTAGCAGATGGTAACTCAATCACATGATCTACGGCTGCAGTGACTGTCATGTTGTCTTTGTATTTCTATAAAGACTGGGACATTCTAAAATAGTGTATTATATTAATTATATGCTTTTCTGAGGTTGATTTTTTGGGGGGGCGGGAAATCATGGCCAATGCAGTATTTCCTGGCCATCACGGACAACACTTTTGTAGTTTTGGCAAAGCTATGAATTAAGTAGACCCCCTAAGTATTATATAAGGTAGTTTACCAGTAAAGATGCCAAGGGAGTCATCTAACCATTTGGCAGTGATAGCAGGTGTTTCTTGCAACTCCACGTTCAGCTTCAGAATTCATGTGGAGTCTAGTAGAATATTTCAACTGAATGGGACTGCAAAGCAGAGTTTTGTTTAATAAGAGTTGTGGCCACTTGAGATTTGAGATTCCTTTTACCAGGTTTAGGATTAACCTTCTAACTTTGGAAGGTGTGTTCTTTGTTACTTCCAGGTGCCTTTGAGTTAAACTGTGCCACCACGTAGGGAAACTAAAATGTGTCAGTTGCTCCTTCTGGGAATGAGAATGGACAAAGTAGTTCTGTTTGAAATTTTCCTTGGAAATCATTTTTTACTGGATGCTATTTTTTAGATCAGGGTTGTCAAGTGTCTACCTCCATCCTCTTTCGCACCCCCCTCCATGTAGTTGAAAGCTGCTATTAATTCCCCTCTGTCTACTCTTCTGTAGACTAAATAAGCCCAGTTCCCCCAGCCTCTCCTCAGAAGTCATGTGTCCCAGCTCCCTCACCATTTTTGTCGCCCCCTGCTGGGCTTTCTCCAATTTGTCCGCATCCATTCTGTAGTAGGGGGCCCCAAACTGAACATAGTACTTGTGATGTGGCCTCACCAGTGCTGAACAGGGTAAGAATCGCTTCCTTTGACTTGCTGGCAAAGGAACTCCTACCAATGCACTCCAGGGTGCCATTAGCCTTCTTGGCAACAAGGGCACACTGCTGGCCCATATTCAGCTTATTGTTCACAGTAACCCCCAGGTCCTTCTCTGCAGAGCTGCTGCCCAGCCAGTCAGACTCCAGTCTATACTGATGGATGGGATTTCATTTCATCCTAAATGCAGAAATTTGTACTTGTCCTTATTGAACCTCACAAGATTCCTTTTGGCCCAATTCTCCAGTTTGTGTAGGACACTCTGAAATTCAGGAACTGCTTGCCTCTCACCCCTTTTACCAAGAACCAAACTGGGGTTTCTAGTCACTTTTGATAGCTAATATCAATGGAAAATGGAGGGGGGGAGATAAATGGCTGCAACTGTTAGCCTATATAAGATGCATTCATTTTCTTACTTTTATTTTTTTCTTACAATGCAAAAGGCATTCCATAAAGTGAGATTGTAATAACATTGTAATCTTTCTTCAAGGGCCAAAAAGATCTCTTCAATTTTTTTGTTTTTTACGTTGTACCTAGTAAAAAGGTCTTTGATACTCAAGCTGTTTCTGTAGTATAAATCATTCATATTCAATTTAAGGTTAAATATACTTGTAAAATGCAAATGAGTTTAACAAGGAGATCAAATACAGTATGCAGCAAAACAAATCCTGTGTTCTAAAATAGAAGATAACTTAGTGTCACCCTTTCTTCCAGAAGTTAAGTTGAAATGCATAATAGTAAGCTTTCTGTGTCCCTTGATGATGTTTGCCTGGGGGGAGGGGCACATCAAACGATTATTTTTTCACAGTAGTCTCCCAGCTATCCTTAGGGTGGCTGCCACGTTGGAATTTAAAAAAAAATTATAGTTGGTTACCACCCTTTTCTGTTAAAAACAGTGCCATCTATTGCTGTGTGACCAGTTTGACTGTCCTTAAAAAGCAAACACCTGGTTAGATAAACAATTCATTTAATTATTATAGATGAACAAAGCCTTGTAGTAAGTGAAGCCTACACTTCACATACGGGGCTGATTCAGGTGCTACAGTAGCATTTATGTCTGTCTTACAGTGCAAAATGTTTTTTCTTTTGGCTCAACTCTACTTTGAGTCATTAAATTGTCATCTTTGCAGTTTAAGAAATATCTTCAATGATTCATTTATGATTGTGTTTCCTACTCAATAGATGCATACATAAATATACATATACATATAGTATTTCTCTCAGTTGATGATTTTTATGTAAATCTCTTTGTCTGTTCTTTGCTCACTGCATTTACTTGTATCAAGTCTACAGGATTTACATTTCCATAAGAATTTTTCCCTGGTTGTCCATTCTGAAGTCCTAAAGGGCTAAAGCCCCAACCACATATAGTTTCCATGTACATGCTCCTTTTCCAAAAAAAAAGATTTTGTTGGAATTTAAACATAGCCCAGACCTTTGATTCTAGACTATTATATACTGCTATTTTTGCCCTATGGATTAGTCATTTTTGTTGTATCTGTGGTCCACAGTAATGTTCCGTGATAGTTTATTGACATGAATTTGGGTCTCCAGATTAATCATAAGTGTTGATATTCCAGATCATTCCAAGAGTGTTGATGAAACTTTAGTACCATACCACATTGTATATTGCATGCGAAACAGATAATGTACAGAGGACAAATATTTTACAAATGTATTAAAGAACTTAAATATTTGGTCTTCTTTTTTTTAAATTTTACTTTTCCTTCTACAAAGGCCAGGTGTAAGCTTCAGGTTGACGGACCTAAATTATGTTTGTTTTCCTGTGTGCTACAGCATCTAGCAAATTTCGGTTGTCTTGTATTTGATGGCTTTAATACGCATCATAAATGAAAACACAGTAGTTTTTCCAGGTGCTAACAAGTACATATTATGGAATGCTTCATGTTGAATGTCTTGATAATCTCTGGGATGTTTGAGACGATTTAAAAGTCTATATTTACAGTCAAATCAGTATGATGTTACAATCCTAGGTATTATTTTAGAATAACTTAACTTGTAGCTTTCTTTGTCTAATTAACTTTTTAAAATTGTAGATGCTGGCATCGCCATCAACATCAGGTCAGCTGTCTCAATTTGGGGCAAGTTTATACGGGCAACAAAGTAAGAATTCAGTTTATTATAAGTATGTTTGATTGTGATATATGAACATGTCACTTTTATGTTGTAGAGAGAAAACGTGCACATGGTCTTATTTTCTTCTGATTTACATAAGAGACCTTGAATCTTTTTCTCTGTGGTTTTTGTGTAGGGTACATTTTAGGATGAGTGAAAATTTAAAAAAATGTATATACCATGTGCTGGTATTCTACAAGTCCAAAATAAATAATATTGAAATATTAAATTCCTCATGAAGAGAGAATACTTGTGGATTTATCTATGATTTTTTTTAAAGACCACTAAAAACTGAGAGAAAATAAATCTAGGTTTCTGAAGAATAGACATGGGGAATCAGATGATCATTTTGCTGTGAAATGTGGTATTCTGTCCCCAAGAGGGAAATTGTCATATGCTTTCCTCTAAAATGTGGTCAACACGAATAATTATTTGCAGTTGTATTAGTAAAGCTGGGAAAAAGGAATTTGTTTTCCCTCCTGACCCATTTTTCCTCCTTTTTCTGTTTCTTGCAGATTTAAATTGGTAGATACAGGGAAATTTAACTACTGATATGGAAAGGTTTTACATATATTACTTGCTTTTAGGTAGACTTGTCTTGAGACTTTAATCAATTTCTGTTAGCAGATACTATCAGGAAAGTATCTTACTGGATATTTTAGTAAGTGACTTTTTCAGCTGGGTAAAACCCCCATCTCCTGTCTTTCCAATACACTATCTAATAGTCCTTCAGGTAACATTTAAACACTACTATGATAAAGTGGTTGTCTTGAAAATTAATTGTTGATTTTAATCACAGTGTTAGATCAATTGGTACTTCCTTCAGTGTTGCAGTTTTCTAAATCTTTCTAGGTGATCAGAGAACGTGGTTTTAGGACTTTCTTGAGCCTAGAAGCTGGCATTTATTAAGCCTTTTATTTAGCTTCCACCACTTGCATAAGTTGGGCCTATGATATTTTGTAGTTACTGTTATCACAGGTTTTTATTCATTATGTCCATCAGACCATCTTGATACTGTTTTAACATGTTTTTCTTAACCTAGCATTTCAGCTATGTTTGGCTTTAGAAATCAGCTGCAGAACTGACCAAAGTGAAATTCTGACCTAAAACTTGAAGATATTAGCAAGTTTTTTGTTTCTTTTGGTGTTCAGAAAGGGGAAAACTACATGCTGTTGTTAAGACTGTTTAACCATTTGAGATGCTATTTGGCAGTACAAAATTGACACTGTAAATATATTTTGTACGTTGGCATTTTCTTTATCAACCATCTAGTTATGTCCCAGTCTAGCATGGGAATCGTAGAAAACAAATTTCCAGGCACAGAATTAGCCCCTATTTTTTTTCTAGTGATCAACCTAAATCATTTGCCAGCTAAAACTTTTGGTGTATAAGCAATTAATGAAAGTAATAATGAAAGAGGAAGGTAAAAAATAGGGTTTTTTCAGAGTGACTGTTGTTCTCAATAATTGCCAAACAGTTTATAAAATTTGATCTTTAAATTGTTTTAAAGTATTTGAACTGATGATTATAACATGGAACATTTGGTATCCTACAGTAGTAGGCTTAAGGTTTCCTTTGCAATTTTTTTTCTTATCTTGTAGCTCTGTGTATATACAGGTTATATCCACTTTTTTATTAATAAATATTACTTTGTAAATTTGCTTTGACACTAAAACCCCCAGACTTTCCCAGGGAACACTTTTAAATTTTTATCTTTGTGATGTAATATATTTTTTATACTAAAATGCTTTATTTTCTGCTACATATACCTACACATGTTGAACCACTGTGCTAGTTGCAGTAATACCTAAAGCAGTGTGATGTTTACAGTGATTCTTTTATTATACTGGAGACTGGTTTAAATGCAGTTGTCTTTGTTTTTTTGGAACCTTGCATATGACTTAATTTTGGACGCTGAAGTTTTATCTTCAAGAAGCAGAAATCTGCTTTTGTGTTTTATTTTTTTGTTGTCCCTCCCCCCCCCCAAAAAAGTCCTTGGAAACATTATTGAAAACAAAATTAATGGATTCTGCTTTTTATTAAAGAAGTTTTTGTTTTTAATGAGATGCAGTGCTGTTTAAGCTAGGCCAAGTGTCTGTCTATATATGCTAAAACAATTCATATGAATTTCCAGTAGAGTTCTTTAAAAGAACTCATCTGAAATTACAGCTGTTGTTTGAGGTTTTTATATGGGTTTATATGTACTCCAACTTTATTTTTAAAATTTACAGTATGTAGCCTATAAAATCAAAATATATTTTAAGTTAGCTTTTTAACAGGAAAATATGATCAACAAGTCCTATTTAAAACAAGTTTGAAACACTTCAGAGAATACATTCTAGCTTATCACATTCAATGTTGTTTTAAGAGTGAAAGTTGACACACTTTATGGTGTTCTTTTAAGTTTTAAAGTTATTTTTCACTACTTTATTCTTCTGATAAACATTGTAAACAGAAGTCTCAAATTACTATATAAAATCCAACATATAGCACTTGCTGTAAAATGTAAATCCCAATGGAAGTGCAGTTTTGATAGCATATCAATTGCAAATGGCTCTTAAATAAAAAAAAAAACAAAAAACAAACAATTCTGCAGATTAGAAGTCAGAGCAGAACTGAAATGATTTAAAACGTGTAAGCAAGTACTGAATTTTTACACTGCATTTTATTGCAGTCTTTACACTTTTTTGACAATCTAAAAAAAAAAATTCAATTTAAGCTACCATTTAGATAAGATATTGTTCCTGATTGCAACATATTTCCACCCCTCTGAATTTTTTTCCAATAGGTGCACTAGGCCTTCCAATGAGGGGAATGAGCAACAATACCCCTCAGTTAAATCGCAGTTTATCACAAGGCACTCAGTTACCGAGCCACGTAACGCCAACAACAGGGGTACCAACAATGTCACTTCATACGCCTCCATCTCCAAGCAGGTATTTATTGGTGGCTGCTATTTCTACAATTGTGTTTCTGCAGAGATGTTTTTAAATGTGGTATGTGTTTCACCTAAACTAGCTTACATTCTAATTTAATTTTAAAAAGGAAATACTTCATTTTGTTGAATACCGCCTCTATTTGGGAGGATATTCACAATACAGTACCTGTCCGTGTGTGTAAAGATAGTGTTCACTGGCAGATTTTGCTACAGAGTGGAAGGATGCTGTAGTAAAATGCATGGGTAAAAATATATGCATGTAATAAACTATTCCTGCAATAAAGATGGTAGCACAGAAGTATTACTACAAGTTTGGTATATTAAGAAACTTAAACATTTTTAACCCATTAAAACTGTTTTTTTGTTTTTGTTTTGTTTTGTTTTTAATTTCACAGGAAATATTTTTGGTGTTCTATACCAAGTTTGACTAAGGATTTGCTTAATACATGATAGGTCATGTGGAATTTCTCAGGAACCCTTAAATAATATTCTGCTGCTTGAGAATTATCTACAAGTTATACTGTATTGAAATTTTACCACAAATCTAGCTTGTCATAAATTAGAAAATCTTCTTAAATTGGAAAATGAATCTGAAGCAAATAATGAAACATTAGAAATTAATCTTTTTTTGGATGCTTTGTCTTTTTCAGGGGTATATTGCCTATGAATCCTAGGAATATGATGAACCACTCCCAGGTTGGTCAGGGCATTGGAATTCCCAGCAGAACAAACAGCATGAGCAGTTCAGGGTTAGGCAGCCCCAACAGAAGCTCTCCTAGCATAATATGTATGCCAAAGCAACAACCCTCTCGACAACCTTTTACTGTGAACAGGTAAGACTTGATTAGAATGCATGCAGCTATAGATATATTTAACAGTAGTCCTGAAATTAAAATATAGTTTGAAATGTCCAGCTCTTGCTGCTGAGAAGCCATTGTCTCTTTGCAGTATCTCATATTGCTGGTGGTGAGGGCTATGTTTTATACTTGCTCTTGTTTTGTTCCTGTCCATATCTTGGACAGAAGCCAATGGGTAGCCACTGTAGAATAGTACTGAGTCCGCACAAACCACTTGTCGTGGGTATGTGTTTATTGGTACGTGTTCAGAGTACCTGGGAACTACTTGTTGTCATGGTGGTGGGGTCTGGCACAGTGGAGACATGTACACATGTTTTGAAATGTGCACAGGTTTTTAGGGTTTTCCAGGCTAAAGTGGAGCGTGGAACTAAGGCAAAACTTAATTTAAAAAATTGTTCATTGGGATTTGGCTCAGCAAACTCTGATATGTTAGGAGGCCTGCATCTCCATGCTGCAGCCCTGGAGCCATTTGGAGAACAGAGATTTTTGCCCTCCAGTATTTCTCACCTACGTAAGACTGTTGGTATGGTAATCTCAACAACTTTGTTCTTTTTCTGACTCTATAGCACAGGCCTTGAAATTGGCGATTGCTTATCTTGCCTTGTATTGGATTTACAAAAATGAATCATTGTAAGCTTATGAACTGTTTACATAAACAGTTTTAAAAGAACCATTGCAACTGATTTACCATGTGTCACTATATCCCAGTTCTAACTTTTCCTTTGTTTAGATCTTGTCTAAAGACCCATTTCTGTACTGGCTACAAGTTCTTAAATTTGTCAGTCAAATGGCTTCTCCAACCCAATCCAGTGTCATATGAAAATAGTGGGAGAGAGACAGAACAATGGGAATAAATTCTTTTGCATCTGAGGGTATTTTTACATGTGCTCCTGGGGTGGGAGGGGCAGCGTTTTAATCAGGTTGGCTCCAAGAGCTGCCCTAATTTAAGCACCTCACTGTCTTGTGTATCAGCATCCCTACACTTCAAAATGGTGGTAGGGGTGCTTGAACTAAATGTTGTTCAGCGAGCTTTAATTCAAGTGCCCCAGCTGCCATCTTGAAGTCTAGGGACATTGATATGCGAGATGCAGAGGCTGGCTGGAGCATGGTAATTAACACTCCAGCAGACTCGAT
>JAGPOW010001296.1:77287866-77302435 GCA_030014935.1 Caiman crocodilus | reverse complement strand
GTGTGTGTGTGTGTTTGTACTGTAGTGTGTGTGTGTGCGCATGCGCGCACACACTCTCTCTCTCTCTCTCTCTCTCTCTCTCTCTCTCTCTCTGCAGTAAATATGAGCTTTTTTTAGGGTACCTTTGTAGATTTGTTTTAAAATGCTATATTAAATGAAACATTCTGGAGTTAAGATTTTATTTATTCATATAATTTGATTTATGCTGTGCTAATTCCTACCACTGTATTCCTAGATGCAAAATTTTTCTTAGTCTGTTATACGCCGTAAAATGGTACATGTTAAAAGTAAGTTGACACATTGTATAAGTCGACCCCATATTTCTGTTACAAAAATCCTAACTTTTTCTGTCCGGTGTATAAGTCGGCTCTGCCTCCATGTGTGAGGCTCTGGAAGCATAGGTGGGCTTGTGGGGGAGGTGGTGTGCTGGTGGGCTCCTGGGAAGTTGGATCGGGACCCTGGGAATTCAGGCAGCATATGACCCACTAGCAGCCCACCCAGCCAGTCCTGGTAGGGTGCTGCTGCCGTGGAGGGAAAGACTGCCTTCCCCCTGCAGCTCAGGGGATGACTAACCTGTTAGCACCTCCACCCTGCCTCTGAGCCACAGGGCAGGTGGGGAGGCTCCACTGAAAGCTGGATCAGGTCCCTTGCTGCTTGTCTTCAGCAGGCTCTTGTGGCCAGCAAAGATACCTGGTGCTCCCTGGGAAGGGGCTGGCTTGCCCCAGGGGCAGCATGAGGTGTTGGGCAGAGGTGGGAGGGGGCCCAGTCCTTGCCTTCATGGCGGCAGCACTCCTGGGGGCTAGGTGGGTGCGCTGCCAGTAGGCCATGTGCTGCCCAAGCTCCCAGGGCCCAGTCCAACTTCCTGGGATCCCACCAGCATGCCACCTCTTCCACGATACCTCCCAGGCTTCCAGTGCCTTGCACACCAAGGCAGGGGATGGTGTATAAGTTGAGGTTGAATTTTAAGAATTAAAAGTTTGTCTTCAAAACTTGACTTGTATACTGTGAAATATAGTACGTTAAACATCCTCTTAAACAAGGCTCATTTATAAATATGACAGGTGTGAAAGATGTCAATGAAAACAGGTTTTATAGGATTTTCCTTGAAGTAATTCAAGAGATGTCTTGGTTGAGTGTCTTAATTTTCCTTTTTAACTTCTCTTTTCCTCTGACTCAAAGTCTATTCGGTCATGCTTGTGTTTTTTGTTGTTGTTTTTTTAATTTTGTGTGTTTTGTTATTATTTCATACAGTATGTCTGGATTTGGAATGAACAGGAATCAGGCATTTGGAATGAGTAACTCCTTATCAAGTAACATTTTTAATGGCACCGGTAAGTATACTTTAAATAAGTAAAGTATAAAGTACAATCTGGATAAGGCACAGTTGTTTAAATATTTGGCTGTCTGATCATGTTTTTTCATTCTAATTTTAAAGTTTTGTGTAGTGGCTTTGTTATACAGGGTTGTTCATGTTGCTTAAGAATATACACACAAACTGAAACTGACATTACTATAGCAGATAATTATCTTTTACATGTAATAATTTTAAAAGATTAAACTTACTTTGATAGTTTAAAGTTACTCAAAGACCATGCTTTTGAAATTATGCTGGTATGTCGTAACATTTTTTGCTTCTTGTAAGAAGAAAATAAAGCACTGAAAATAGTCTGTTTTGAATGGATTTTTTTTTTTTTATTTATTCACATATACATAGCCAGTCAATTTTTCAAAGTCAAAAGTAGTTCATGGGGCCAGGAACAAAAAGAAGGAAGATGTTGCAAAAAAAATCATTAATTAGCAAGAAAAGTAATTCATCAAGTTTCTATGAGAATACTAGTGACCAAATTTTTTTAATCATTTGTTAGAAATTCTTCTTGAACAGACATTTTTTAAATAATGCTTTTAAATTTGTAGTTTCTATTTTCTTAAGGATTGCTAATCTCTTAATTTACATTAAGCAAAGATGCATATATTCTTTAGGGAAAGGCTTTTTAGGTACACGTGTTTATTATGTACATCTCTTTTTTTTTGTACAGGGTGACTGGGCAATAATTGTGTCTAATGGCATTTGGTGATGTCATAAAGCTCTGAAGTAATGGCCAATAGGGTAGCTTGTGTAGTCACTGGAGCCCTGTGATGGCATTATGGACCTCAAAACTGTTTATACATTTTTCATCTTGTATCTTGCCGTGAACTGGAATCCATTTCCTACATCAACTTTCATTCTGTTATTTCTTCTGTAGTTCTTTATTTCCTGCCTTATTTAAAGCTTGAAGGGATAAGAGCAGTTCTTGATTACTATCACTCCTCTTCAAGCCCTTCTTTTTCTAGCTATTATCAGAACTGATTCCTTTTTAATGTAATTTGGGTGTGTTTATACATGTGATTCACGAGTTACCAGACTTGGAAAATGTAATTATTTGCTACTTTAATATTATTTATTTAAAAATACACCAGAGCCTAGTTTCATTATCTAGAGGTTAATTTTAAAATGTGTCTATAATTCTAATAGTAATGTGAAGAGAACCAAGTATGCTCTTTTTTTTATTTTTCTTTTTTTTCCTTTTTAATGAACGTTGTGGGATTTTATTTTCTCAGAACATCGTCTGTAACTAATGCTGTGGCACTCAAGATGTTACTTTTATGGCTTCCAGTTTTTTATTGGAAATCTTAACAAAACTATTTTGTTAGAATTGATCTAATTTAGTCATTGTTGGGCATGTCTACATGTGCATTAATGCACTGCGATTACTGTGAATTAAGTTTAGTACCTGTAATAACAGGTACTAAATGCACGGTATGTGCTGGTGCTACAGTAGCACCAAGTTACCTTTTAAGTGATGCAAGTGCAAAGTAGGCTAATTCTACCATACATTAGCACAATAGCACCACTTTTGCCATGACACAAACCTGCAGTAGACTAATTCTACTGAACAGTATTCATCTCGTGTAGATGTGCCCATTGACTCTGGAAAAGCTCCATTTCATATATTACAATTTTTAATTAAGAATTCTTATGGATAATGCCTATTATTGGACTAGTTTTATGGTTCAGATAGACTTGGGTATACCTTCTGGAGTATCCTGTCTATCCAAGCCATACAATTGGTCCAGTCAAAGATATGGACAAGAATTCTTGCCTCTTGTATATTTCCAGGTATATCATGGTAACCAACAACACCCACCTGCACACTACAGATGTTTTGAGCTAAAAATTCAAGCTACTTAAAATGTTTGTTTTTTGTCTTAGATGGAAGTGAAAATGTGACAGGACTGGACCTTTCAGATTTTCCAGCACTAGCCGACAGAAACAGAAGGGAAGGAAGTGGTAACCCAACTCCATTAATAAATCCTTTAGCTGGAAGGGCTCCCTACGGTAAGAATGTGTTTGTGAAAATTGTTTGAAGAAATACATGTTTACTTGTCTATTTTGTCTAGTACTACTGACTCATGAAACAATAGGTTATGTTTTGCCCAGTGACAGGCATTTATATCGCACATTTCATTAACTTTCAGTAAAACATACTTTTAAATGTGAAAGCTATAAAAATGGGATCAGGCTATGTCCATAGTAAAGATAGTCTTGGATACGCTGTGCTGCTTCTGCTAGGCTGCCTCCTAAACTACAGGCATTGTTCATGTGTGATTTAGTTTGGGGACAAGGTAACTGCCACTCACTGGGGAGTGCTAATTAAGCCTGCACAAGTGTTGTATTTGGTTGTTATAATGCTTCTAGTCTAGGGGGCAGCCCAGAGGAGCAGTGTCTTTGCGGGTGGTACCCTGAGAGCTGGTAAGTTTTATCATGCACATATCCAGAAGTTGAGACCTGATTTCAGGCTTCTGGTACATTTCTAAAACTAAGCTGTTTGTGTGGATTTTTAAAAAAATTCACTTTTGAATTTAAAACTGGCATAGAAAACTGGTAAGAGTTTTCAGCCTGAGTGCATATTTATTTTTTAATATCTTAAGTTTTATTTATTTTGTCATGTGTGTTGCCTCTTTGATACTTTTTTCAGTTGGATTTGTCACCAGTTCATTTCAGAAATACATTTTGACTGGTAGGATATTTCTTTTTTAAAAAAAATCACTGTTTGCTGAGAGACAACATTGGTATCAGAGAGATTATGAGCAGAGAGTCAATAAGTACCAAAAGATACAGTGAAAATGTAAAGACAATACTAGATACTTACCAATGTTTGTTTGTCAAGAAGTGTTAATAACCAGGTACCAAGCTTGTGCAAAAGATAATTTTTTGCCTGTTTTACAAGGTTTATCTATAATTATGTAATATCAAAACTAAGCTACCCTGATGACTTCCAAAAATCTTTTTGTTCTTTTAAAATATATTTCTGCATAGTTAATTACTTCAGTACTTTGGGAAGTTGGCTTTATATATGTTAATACTAAGTTCTACAATGGAGGGAGAATTCTTTAAATTTCCAACGGAAAAGGCTCAATGACTTAGAGTATCCATCATGACCTTCCTAGGAGAGTGCATATTTATTTCCTTAAAGACGAGAGTTCATGTTATCAGAAAAAAACGATGTTATGTATTAGGCATAACTACCACTCCTTAGGTTTAAAAAACAGTTTTACGTTTCTTTCTTACCAGGTGGTGAAACAATAGTAGCACCTACTGTCAAAACAGGCATGTCATGGCCGAAAGAAAGGTGCATGACAAGTAACATGTGGGTGGAGGACTTGTGCTGGCTACTGCATTTTTAATTAAGTTTGCGTGTGTCTGGAAGGCAATTAAAAAAAAAGAGAGAAGGAAGCAAGTAAGCATCAGACATGCATTAGTAGCATGGTCATGAGTGAAAGCTGATGGTTAAAGTGCATGCTTGGAAGGGCAAGCTTGAAAGAACTATGAACAAAATTGCCTTGTGTTTGTTTGATTCCTGGTATGCTTGGGAAACAGAAGTTTGTGTGTTCTTTTAATAGTGTTTCTTTGCAGTCTTTTCTCTTTACAATTTCTCCTTCTAATGGAAGCACCCTGCAACACCTGCAGTTTGGTTAATTTTGTGGTCAGAGAAGAGTGAGTGTCTGAGCTGGTACTCCTTTTAATTCATAATGAACCAAATGATGGCATTATATGCAGAAATCGGAAATGTTCGGGAAAAATTAAATGAAGACCACAGGCAAGAGCTGCAGAGCTTTTCAAAAAGGAATTAAAGCAACATAAGGAAGCTTCCCTAAAAGGACTGAACGATAACATGAAATCAAAGATGTAATCTCTGTTAAAATAGCTGTTTTAAAGTATTTGGATGGATTGAAAAGGCCAAGTGGATCACTTCCCATCTGGTATGGAAAGAGAGATTAATGAAGTAACCAGCAGTCTGACTACCGTGGACAACATCTAGCATAAAGAGTTGCAGTTGACCAACACAGAACCCAATAACAGAAATGAACTGCAGCAAGGTCTTAAGGAGCTCATAATCAGTTCTGGAAGGAAATCCAAAGCATTTCAGACTTCCTTCATAATCAGTCAATCTGGATGAAGAATAAGATCAGCCAGAAAATTTATTTTCTTGCTTTAGGGTAGCAGTTATATTGTTCCAACTCGGGTAATATAAGAACCCATTATGTCTTAGAAAAATTCCTTGGAAAGCCTGGTTGGCTTAGTTCAACAACAACGTCAAGTTGAATAGCTGTGAAGAAGACAGGAAAAAAAAAGGGGTGGGGGGAGTTCCTAGCAACCAACTTGAGGTCTATTTTGGTGATGGAGAATTTGCCCTCAAGAAAAGAAATGTAACATGGATCTATTACACACCCTTGATATGCAGTTTGGAGCTAACCATCAATCTGAACTGGCCAAGGGCATGCCTAGAAGAAAGAAGAGTTTATACTTCAGCTGCCACAGGACCTGCCGAGTTTTGATCCTGTTTACTCAAATACCAATGAGGGCTTCCAGGGAAAATGACAATGTGCTAATTTTTAATTACTCAGGTGGGCTTGGACTTGCAGATCAAGATGAGTTACAGGAAGCCAAAGGCACTCTGAGAGGCTGTGGAATTTACCACAGAGCTTGAATATTATTTCCTTGTTGCAGTGCACCAGAAGAGGAAGCAGCTGCTAGTGAGAAAGATGGAAGCTGATTGCCAAGATCCCTGTAAGTACAGCTCTGTGCCCAATATGTATAATGAAAAAGGGGCTTCTATTCTGGTTCATAACATTTTTGAATGATTAGAAAAAGTGGTAAATTCAGTTGGTAAAATAAGGGCAATTAACATTAAATGGGGGAAGGGTAAAAAATTGGCCACACTAAAAAAAAAAATTGTTCTAAACATAAGGCTGGCCAGGACAGAGCGTCACAAGTGTCTATTAAAAGTTTTTTCACCCAGTTTTCCCTAATCCCTATGTCCTAAATCTTCAACCTTGCAGATCAGACTTTTATATAAAATTTAAAAGCAGCAGTATATTTTTAACATTAATAAAAGGCGGTTGGCCAATGGCAACAGTTATGAAACTGTGGTCCATGGACCACTGGTGGCCTACAGAGCCTTGGTTTTTACAGATCACACGTGTATCCTTTTATTTTGTTTTCAGTTGAAGTTCGGTAGTGACAGTGTGAGATGGCCTGTGAGACTGATGAATTAAGCAGGAATGGTAGACAGGCTAGTTCTAATTTAAGTTATAAAACCAGGCATACTAAAAAGGCCAGAGAATAGGAAATACAAATTTGGACTAATTAGTTGGTTTGAAATGGGGATGGTGTCTGAGGAATGTGCATACTTCCAAAAACTGGGTTTGAAATTGGATCTCTGGAATGTGAGTAACCGAGCTGGTGAATGAACAAATACATGGGTTTAATTTTAATTTAATTTAATTCAAATTGAGCAGGAGTGCTGTCAAACAAATTCAGTCTGTGGAAATTCCCTCTAAAGAAATTTGTGTGGTTTGAAGTGAATAAACTGTTCTGCCTCCAAAGATGGAAACCATTTTAGTAGTTGTATTATAGTAACTTCCCTGTAAAGAAAGATGGTAAATAACTATAACTTTTTTGAGATCTAGGATCTTAGGGGAATGCTAGGTGCCAAAGCTTTTCTGGACCTGAAGCAAGAATAGATCCCTATTCATCTGTTGAATGTTTCTGATAGGCAAGGGGTAGTTTTATAAAAAAAAAAAGAAAAAAAAAAAAGAAACCATGGCTGTAAAATGTGATCCAGAAGATGAAGTAAAGGCTGATATCAAAATTACAAGGGGAGTTAGTCAAGTTGAGCTATCAGAGGTTTTAGTGGATTGTGCCTCACCTGTAGTCCTGCCTATGGAAAACATAGCAGCATCAGATTCTTTGTGGATTATAATTAGGGAAAGGTTTGCCTGCACTGCTATAGCTGTGCTGGCATGTCTGTGTTGACAGAGACACTTCTGCTGTAGTTAGGCACAGCATATGCAGATCTTGACGTGTTTCTGCCAGTGTTAGCTACACATTCTTTTCCTCCTTTATATCCCAAATGACATCACCTAAATGAATTAAAGCACTCGTTTGATAGCATAACTGTCTTCACACCATGGATCTTTATACTCCCTAGCCCATACAGATATGCTGACAAAACTTTAGTGTAGACTGAGCCTAAATTTAAGTCACTTCTTTAAAGAATTCTTATTCATAACATGGGATGCTGTAGCAGGTGAAGTCTGGAACTTAAGCGTGACCCCTGGGAAGTAGATTAGAAGTCGGGGGACTTGGGGACTGTCTTACTGTAGGACCAAGCTGTGGCAGTTTGAAGTGATTGATTTTTGGCTTGTGCATTTCACCTGCCTATTGAGGACAGGGGTAGACAGTGTTGCATTGTATGACTGTCTTGGCCTATTCATTATGCCTAGATGATATCCTGTTGCATGGTACAACCTTTGAACAAAAACCAATACATTTGATCTTAAGGCTACCAAACTGAATTTGAATCCCCCAAAATGCAAGCTCCTGAATATGGTAATTTATTTCAGGTGCACAAAGGTGACAAGGGAATTTCCACGGACAAAAAGTAAATTGGAGCTGTGCAGAATTGGCCAACTCCCTAGCCACTCATGTGCAGCCTTTTTTAGGACTCTCCTCCTACTATAGGAAGTTTGTGGGTTGTCAGTATTGCAAAACTATTGCGTGGCTTGGGTGAGAGGGCAATCATTTCAGGTGTCAGCAGAGTGTGATATGCAGCTTTTTCAGACTCTTGTGACTGCTCCTGTTTTAGCCTACCTGTGTTTCAAAACCCCTTTCATAATGGACACAGATGCAAGTGCTTGCAGTTTGGAGCTGTTATTGACACGCTAACATACAGGCTTTAAGGAGGAGGTGGCTTTTGCAGCAAAAGTCTTCTGGAGAGAAATGATTGTACCATCCAAAAGGAACTCCTGGCAGCGGTTAAATCTATAGAACATTTTTACTGCTGCATGGAAGGAAATTTGTAGTCAAGGCAGGCATTGCATCCCTGTAGTGGCTCTTTAGACTCAGGAATCCTGAGGGAAAACCTGCCCGGTGGTTGGGAGGAAAAATTGAAGTGCTAGGATTTAAATTACATGAAGGCCTGACTATAAGAATGGTAAAGCTTGTGGCCTTTTGCAGATGGGCTTTTAAAAGACTAATCATAAATACCCCCTTAAGCAGTAGACCAAGGAATTGACTGCTTGAAGGAATACACATGCTCCAAAAGATATGGCTGTGTTCTCCATAATTTGTGGGAAGGTATTCCTGATACATGCCCACAGACAGTAGATGAAGTGTTATAAGAGTGGACTCCAGAGTAACAAGAGTTTGCTGAAATTTAGTTGTCAATATGCCCTTTGACTGCAGTATGCTTTCAAAATGCCGCCATAAAAGCTTCCCGATTATTGTGACAAAGTTTGACGTTTATATGAAGTTCTGGTGTAGGCATGTACCAAATACACTGAAAAAATGGAGGTTGTGCAGTGCCATAAGTTTTAAAAATGCTCGACACCTTTAGTGTTGTAAAAACTGTATCTTGCACAGGTGAGCATTTTGTTGTTGTTGAAATGAAATGCAGACAGGAGATTTATTTTGTGTTGTAAAGAAAGTCCCTTCTAACCCCTGTATAAAAGAGTATTTTATTGAGGCCCTAATGGAGCCCTTTGTTTTTCCTAAAACCAACCAATAATCCATACTTGCTAACAATGAACCATTTCACAAACTGTCCTGAAGTGCCTGTAGTAGGAAACCAGGATAATGCAACAGGAACGTATGTTCAGGTTACAGAAATCATTCACTGGATTTGAAGTCATGAATGTGTTTATATGCAAGCTGAGGGGAAAACGTCAAACCCAGTGTTTCAGTAGGCTTTTTGAGACTGTGGGAATCTGCAAAACCTATGCCCCCTGAGCATACCCCCACAGTCTTAAGAAACAACAGTCTCAAGGTTTAGCTTGCTACCTCTTGTAGAAAAGTGTATCCTATGCCTTTTTTGCAGTGTGTTTTTTAATTTTTTCCTTTTCTTTTCTGTCTGGAATGGGTTGGCTGTGATCAGCAGCATGGGTTAGGCATAACCACTTATGGTAGCTGTAAGTACCTGTAACTGTGATACATTTTTTATGGAACCAGATGCTAAAACAACAGTAGCATCCATTCCAGACAGATACATATCTCTACACAAAACAAAGACGCATGGCAAGTCACATGTGGGTAGATGATAATCATGGGTATTGTTTTATTAGGGTTTGTATGTCAGTGAAAGAAAAGCAGAAGGGACCAGAAAAGCTGAGAGAGGCAGCAAGAAGTACTAGGCAGAGAGAAAGATGTTATACTGGTAGCATGATTTCAATGAAAAAGCTGAGAGAGTGCACTTCTGAGTTAAGGACAAGCTGAAGGAGCCTAGAAACTGAACAAAGATGCTTTCTCTTGTTTTGATTCCTGCTGTGTACAGAGAAATGCAAGACTCCTTCAATTTCTCCTCATAACAGAAGCAACCTGCAACAGTTTAAAATTTGACTAACTGCTTGTGTGAAAAAAAACAGTAATGGTCAAGACAACAGTATTCACTCTACATAGTTCCCTTCTGTGAATTTAGGAAGTAGACCTCCTTGACATTGAAGCACCAGAAAGGCATCAGTAATGCAATTTTTGTTCATGTGCTCACATTAATCTCTGAAAAAATGAGCTCTAGGCTTCCCTCCATCTGCACTTAGTGTGATGAAGCCCTGATTGCTGAGGGGTGGGTTTTGTGCATCTGAGCTAGGATGGCAGCCTCTAGAGTATTCTTTTGTTGGTATAATAGCAAATGCTGCTCTCTGGTCTTGAATTTCATGTTCAGTGGGAATGGCCTACTTTTTAGAAATTGGGGTCAGAGCAGAGTTTCAGGCTAGGCACTTACAATTTTTCTGCTATACAAGTCATTGGCAACTACAACTAGTGATGTTCTATTGCAAAAGACATGCAAGTAATTTGTAAAACGTAATCTGACCTATCTTTGTTCAGAAAATCTTTACAGTACTAAAGAAAAGAGATCTATACCTTTATGGCCATAACGCTTTCTTCCCTTCATCAATCTTATTTTACTATTATTAAAAACAATTTTGATAATCTTCAGAAGAGTTTTTGTTTTTGTTTGTTCAAATAGGCAAGAGAGTGTTGGTGATAAAAATGAATTTAATCCAGAATGTAAATGTAGTGAAATCAAGCTGTTCTGGATAAGAATTGAGCCCCAAATCTTTCTCGGATTTTTTTTTTTTCTTCTTTTCTTAAGAGCATTTTTAGTCGGAATTGTATTGATGAGCAGTAATGCTCTCTTGTTGTTGCTTTCTTTTCTTTCTATATTTATGGTACACTTCGTTCCTTACTTGTAATGCAAAAAAGTGTAACCAAATGGCAGAAAAATATTTTTATGGTAATATTAACGTAACTGACTTGATTTTGATTGTAGTTGGAATGGTAACAAAACCAGCAAGTGAGCAATCCCAGGACTTCTCGATACACAATGAGGATTTTCCAGCATTACCAGGCTCCAGCTATAAAGATCCAACATCTAGTAACGATGACAGTAAATCTGTAAGTAAATATAAAAACATGTTTTCCTTCCATGGTAATTTCTTTTTTGGCAACTTAGTTTAAAATTGGTAATATACCAATGGAGTTACACTACTGCTTTAGCATGACAGATTTAGGAGTCAATAGATGGAAAACTCTTCTGGGCAGTCAGTTCATAGCTGGTATGGGGCCTTTCATCTCCTGGGTGGATCTGTGATGATGCAAATTACCTCAAATAGTTTTCCATCTATTGACTCCTCCATGAAATCCTTTGAAATAGGAGCTTTCATTTCTACCTAGGAGAACCATTACAATCTTTTTTCCAATGCCTGATGAAGGGTGTTTGTGCCAGAAAACTTGCAATTAAAGATGATTTTTGCAAAAAAAAAAAAAAAAAAAAATTGTTGGTCTAATAAAAGATATCATCTCTACCATGAGTCCTGATTTACCTTTTCCCCTAGATCAATACGGCCACAACCTGGACACCTATCCCCCTGTTATCAGCATTTTCTATTGTTTAGCTTAAGTGGCTCTTGACTTAGCATGCTGGCTGCTGTGGATCCAGTTCTGAGGCCTATATCATATAGGGAACCTAAATGTCTAACTCAATCTGTGGGTGTTTTTTCTCTGGGGGCCAGGTGTTTAAAAGTAAGAAGAGGCACATTGCTGAGTATTTCAAGCAGTATCATTTGATCTAACCCTGATCTCTTAAGGACAGCTTTGTGTCAAGATTATATATCTGTGATATAGAAATAATAAGTAATGGTTATGGAAGATCATTTTTTGTCAGTTTGTGGCAGTAGAGAGCATTGATTTTATACAACTTCCTTGGCAGATGTTGTGTTTATATGTCTGTCTTAAAGGGTGTGAGTGTGTCAAGTATGTTTTGCTTGCTTCTGTAATTGGGTCCGGTTATTATCCCAGAGTGTCAGTTACTGTACCTCACAAAACCATTTTGTGAGGACAGACTGTTGGCAAGGAATTTTAAGTCTTACAAGTTCTTTCTGTGCCCATGTTTAGGAACTCCAGTAGCTTGAATTTAAGTAATGTTCTGCTCCCAATGTGTATTCTTTCCTTTTTTATTATTACATTTCAGGCCAGATATTTGGATGAGGGTCTTATTTGGGCAGGGAGATAAATGTCTAGAAACAACACTTTTTAGATTTTCAAAAGTAATAAGTAACCCATTGTACCAGAGTCCCAAATGGTTTACATGTTGTTCAGGCATAAAGCCTGAGAAGTTGAGGGCATCCATGTCTTGGTATGTTCGTACATAAAGGAAATATTAAAAACAAGTGCGACATCATAGTTTCTGAGATCAAGTAAACCAACATTTCCCTCCCACCACCAAAATTTAGAGGTGAAGAACCTTGTAGTGTGGTGTATTTAATTTCTATAGGGATATGATCAGCTTCAGCTTTGTAACACGTATAATCCTGTTGACAACTGTATAGAGCACTTATTTCAGAAATCCTACTCATACCAGTTTTTCCATGTTGGGTTTATGTTTTCTGTTTTACTCTAACCTGCACAAAATATTTTTCCTTAATAGAATTTGAATACATCAGGCAAAACATCATCTAGTGCAGATGGACCCAAATTCCCTGGAGATAAAAGTTCAACAACGCAAAACAACAACCAGCAGAAAAAAGGGATCCAGGTGTTACCTGATGGTACGTATGCCTTATTAATTTTCCTTCAATTTTTTTAAAGTCCTTCTGAAAATCAATTCACAAGATCCTTCTATTTCATGAAAGAAAAGAATGAACTTTTTGGTCTTTTCCAGGTCGGGTTACCAACATTCCTCAAGGGATGGTGACAGACCAGTTTGGAATGATTGGATTGTTAACATTCATCAGGGCAGCAGAGACAGACCCAGGAATGGTACATCTTGCATTAGGAAGTGATTTAACAACACTAGGTCTCAATCTCAACTCTCCTGAGTAAGTTTCTTTTTTGTACTATTGTCAATTTTGTTTTTTATTATGCAGCTATTTTTAATAATGGCTTTTTTTCAACTTATGCAAATATAAAAACTGCAAGATATTTTGCAAAATTAAATTTGAAAAGGCAGTGACAGTAAAAATAAACCTTCATTGACAAACAAAATGTGCTGGAGGGCACAATGAGATCTTGTTTTGCATGGTTTCAATAAACCTGGAGGCTTTCCTTATTCCATTAACTTATTATAGATTTTCTTTAGGGAAATGGCAATGTGCTGTTAATTTCATACATTAGTTATTTTTAAAGTCCTTGAGGATATATATACATTTAACAAACAGACAGTTTTTGTTGTAAATTAAACTTGCACTTTAATAACTAGGCAGGTGTATTGTTAGCTGTATTGCACCAAATGTTAACCTTAAATAGGTAGTGGTATAGGTTCAGAGTAAAATTCTGGTAATTTAGTTGTTGTCTTTTTCTCCATGTAGTCAATTGTGATCTCTGGCATGACAAAGAAGAATAGTAAATGATATAAAGAGCCTCCTTATGTCACTGTATGGGCTGCTCATCAGTAGAGCCTGAGAGGGGGAGATGGGCTATGACTTACCCTTTCATGTGTATGGGTGGGAAGCAACAGAGCCTTGCCTCTACCCTCTAACACAGCAACTTTACTGTATAGCATAAAAGGTCATTTGTGCCATTTTGGAGCAATAGAAAAAAAGGAACTTTGGATATTACCTTGCTTCTGGGATAGTGCAACAACACTCTGTCCTTTACTTGGTCTGGATTGTAAAGCCAGAAGCCAGGTCAGTATCTTGTGAGAGAGGTGTTCCATGTGTTTCCCATCTAACTGTCTTGCTTAACTTGACATATAACTTAGATTCATTTCTGTTTTTAATAAGAGGCACTGGATGCATCTTATGCACAGGAAGATCTTGCTGATCTTCACACTTCTCAGAATGGTAAATGTAAAGAGGAAAATTGTGGAATCTGCATTTACTACACATGAGTAGTACTAGACTGAGGTGTAATCTTTTCTGTTTACTATCTGTTTCATGTGCTGCACTGATTTACTTTTAATTTAGATTATCTCAGTAGGTTTATTTCAGAGACTTGCATAATATTTTGCTAGGGGTTGGTGGCAGGGAAGTTGAGGGATCTTGCTGTGGTTCCAGAGGTATGAGTTCAAGCCCAGCTCTTTACTGCTGCTGCAAGCTTCCACACTTGACCCAGTTGCATATAGGTACTTGGCTAGTTGGACTGGAGATTCCAAGGGCACTCAGACATGTTATTAACTACATCACTTCCTAGCATGCCTTGAATCTGCACTTCCCCAGTGCCACCTGGCTCGGGTAGATCTTTTGCTTTCTTACTTAATAAAGCCCATTTCAGCAAGGCTTTTAAAGCAAGCTTTTTTTTTTTGATATTCTTGACATACTGAATAGTAATCATGCTTTAGAAAATAAATTGTCCTAAAGAACAATTATCCTAAAGGACAATGAAGCAGTCCCTCAAATACATTTTAAAACTAAAAGGCTAAGCTAGTTCCAAAGTTGGTCATGGGGGGGTGACTCAACTCACGTCTCTCAGGCCCTCTGCAGAAGAGCTGGACATTTGAAGTTGCACTTTGATAGGACTTCTTGATCAAGGGAG
>JAGPOW010001296.1:77252714-77287766 GCA_030014935.1 Caiman crocodilus | reverse complement strand
CTAGACAGTAGGTGGAACTAAATCCTCCTAGCCAAAGGTATACATGTTGAGGCAACTGTAAGAGTGTTCTGTTCAAGCTTGGAGCAGCCTAGTGTGAAGTGAGTGCACCCTAGGACAGAGTGAGCTGACCAGGTAATGAGAATTTTGGTTGAGAGGAAGGAGAATTTATATATACAAATATATATAACCCTTAATGATGTTGAAAAAAAGAAAAAATCAAACCCTATAGATAGAACTACCCCATAAACAAAAGTAAGAGGACAAGAAGCTGTTGGGGCAGGCACTGGGGTAGGGAGACTGGGAAGGGAGTGAGAGCAGAAAAGCCAGAAATTTAAACAATGCAGGTCCAGCTATCTGTATGATGATCTTCCCCAAGAAGTGACATATGTTTGCACATAGTGCTACACAGCCCCGACAGGCAAGTCGGCATAGGGCCCAGGCTGGCAGCAGGGGCAGGTTACAAGCTAGTGCTGAGCACAGGGAAAAGTGGCCCCTTAATTGCCCTGTGGCCAGTGCCCTGCCCACGTGGGGCTGCCTGTGCTACCTCAGGACAGCCCCACATGGGCTGTGAGCGACTGCAACAGGGAGCACCGGCCACAGGGCGGGTGAGGGGCCACTTTTTTCCCGGGGCTACCCATGCAGCCAAATCTGGGTAAGCGGCCCTCCACCCAAACTTATTGCCCACCCCGGTGTAGATCCTGCTGCTTCTGTGAAATGTGGGCTAGATAGACTTGACCTAGTATGGCTTCCTTTAGGTTCTTTTATGTTCTTGGCAGTGATGTACACAGTTAGAGGCATATTGGTATGTTGTGCATATTTCTGACCAAAATTATTAACATGCACGCTTATTCAAGACTATTCTTGTTCGTTTGTTTGGTTGATTTTTAATGGAGAATTGCTACATATTTTGTCATCTTTTATGTATATTGTTCGCCTGATAACATTTGACCCAGATATTTGTGCTGCAGTAGCTGGCTTTAGTTTGAATACAGGAAAAAGGCTTACTAAATGATTGTACTTCCCCTGAAGTAAAGGCTGTATTTTTACCCACTGTGTCAAACATCATCACTTTGCTTGTATAAATGCTACATGAATAGTTAAATACATTTCAGACCTGGAAAACTCAACCTTTCTGCCTTATGGAGTACTTGCAATATGGTTAAAAACATCCTCCTGGCTTAAGAGCACAGAATAACCTATTTGCAGTATTGCCTGTTGCTTTTAAAATGTGCATTTGAAAAATATAAAGCATATTTAAAATATGTAACTGTCACTAGCATCTTCATTTTATGAGTATTTCTAGGAAAGATGCCAGTTTTACATAGACTATACTTGTAGGTAGGAATGAGCTTTTATTTGAAAAAAACAAAACAGATACATTTTAGTTCTTCATTTAAGTGGTTTTATTTTAGTAGTCAAGCTAAATGTCCATTCAGTATCATGCAGGGCAAAACTGACAAAGGGACCAGCTCATTTTAACCTTTTGCATTGCATATATTTTGTAATCTAATGTTCCAGTCTCCCGAAATAGTCCTTCCTTATGGCATACATTGTTAGTCTGACACCACACAATTTGGTAGTGATCAGCTCCTTAAATTCAACTTGCTGATAGCGTTGATAGGTTGATAACATTAGAAGAAGGGTCTGTACTGTGTGGTTGTTTTTTGCTGAGGTTTTCCCATTTGACTGATCAGAGAAATGAATCTGTGTTCCTTCCTTTTTGATTTTTATGGTAGTATTTAAATGGGTAATGAGCCTTTATTCTTCAACTCCTTGGGAAGCGCTTCACACTTAGACTGATTTTTTTTTTTTTTTTCCTGTTAGAGGCAGGGAAGTGGTTTCCTTGCAAAAGCCTGGTCTCTGCTATCTCTTTTGGCAGACCTGGAAGGGGGGTATGAGGCTATGGAACTGATGGAAGGAAGCTTTGCTCTAGAATCCACCTTCTTACACAAGAAAGTTCTTGGTCATTTTCCACTCCTACAAGCTGCCTCTGCCACTAAAGTCTCTTCTGTCAGTCTCTGGCAAAAGTTGTCAGTCTTGTGGTACAGTTGGTTTGCAGTAGAATTAGTATCACTTGATCTGGGTACATGTGGATTTCAAAACGCAGTTGGGGAAGTGATCAGCCTTTGTTAATTTCCCAGGCTTCAGAGTTTTTATAGCAGCTATTATGATGCCTTCCTGCTAGAAAGGTGCAAAGATTTAATAGGGTACTGTTCTGAAGTTTCATCTACAATATATGCTATAATATCCTACTGTCACAAATAATTAAAATGAAATGGCAGCTGACAGAATTGCATCTTGTGTTGCACTATCCTCTCTTTTTTCTACTACCTGCTGATTTGTGATTAATACATTCCATTGTTTCTCAGTTGATCATAAAGTCACTGGTACAATGTCTAAGTTCTTCAGTATGTCCTTAGCCATATAATAGCCCTGGTTTTCTTTTTCTTTGCACAACATAAAGAATTAAATAAAAGCAAAATCTAAAATTCTCCTTCCCTTCCCCTTAATGGTTCTTTAGGTGCTTTTTTTTACACTCCTAGAATTTAAAGGAAGTATAAAAGTTGTAAAATCTTTATCAGTCATTAGGAGAGAGACCTGCCAGCATAAGCCTTATTTCCTTTAAATAAAACTCTTTTAAATTAGAGGTGCTGGTTTATAAGTATGTCACGGTTATGAGTGATTACACTGTGCTTCATTCTACCTAGCAAAATTGGGCATCTAAAAGAGGTTGGAGCCAAAGGTACTTGCATTCCAAGCATAGTAGAAGATGGAATCCCAGCACTGTAGAATTCTATGGTGATATTCCCACCATCTTCAACAGAGGGTTAGGACCTCACAGTAGAAGTGGGTGGGTCAGTCAGTGCTTTTGAAAATGAAGTGAAAAATGTAAGTGTCTGGGGAGAATGGGATGTGTATACTGTTTCTTATTGCTTTTAAATTTGTTTTCTTTAGAAATCTCTACCCCAAATTTGCATCACCTTGGGCATCTTCACCTTGTCGACCTCAAGACATAGGTATGGGAAAATTGGCTGTGATTTAATATTTTGTTAATATTTGCAAATGAGAATCAATGATTTGGTTTAACAATTAGGTCAATTCTGATTCCCTTATCTAGACTTCCACGTTCCATCTGAATACTTAACGAACATTCACATTAGAGATAAGGTGAGTGTGCTTTCTTGTGATGTATGATACATTTATATTGATAAGAAGCTACTTACAGCATATTTCTCAAGATAACACATTACAAGTAATTTGCATTCAAATTATCTTGTATTAAATCATGTGTTCTATAAAGTCTTGCATTCTGTGAGACAGTGGCATACAAAATACTTTAATAGGTATATGTGATGGCGATTCTAGCCTTACGTTTTTATCTATTTGACTTATACCTGCACCCATTTTTTTTTTTCCTGTTTTTCTTGGATATTTTGAGCTTAAAAACAAGTTATATTTACTTTGGGGATGTGAGGGCAGATCTGGGGAATGGTTGATTTAAATGTTAAGATAATCATAGTTGTACATTTAAAAAAAAAGTCAATGTAGACCAGTATCCTGCTTCTGACCCATGCCAGATCCTTCAAATCAAATTAAACCCCTGTAATTCATATACTGTAGTATTACTAGCATTCTGTTATATGGCGATTTCTTAACCTGAACTGATCAGCTTATAACCTTAACTGAAGATGTAGCATTAGTTGCTCTTCTGTCACTTTCTTCCTTTAACTAGTTAATGGGAATTTTTGGATCATTTAGAAAGAAATCTTATATATTGTAATTCTCTAAGAGAATGTTCAAGGTTTTGAGAATTTAGTACAGTGAGGTTTTTTACATGTTACATGAATCATGGCATGAGAACTGTAAATGAGAGAATACTTTTAAAAGTAAAAAACGTGCAGAGAGAAGGATCCCCATCTTGATTGTTTAACACTTCTGTTGTCTGAAAAACTTTAATTAAAGTGAAGAAAGTGTGAGAATCATTAGTGTGGTGTTTTTATGTATTAGTATACCTTTTGCAACGCAGTTGATACTGGGGCGGGCAGTTATTTTGGGCAGAGGGCTGCTTATGAAGTTTTGGTCAGCCATCAAGGGCTGCATGACGGGAAGCTAGGAGCAGATGAAAATTGATTTTTCTAAATTTTTTAGGGGCCCCACAGGCCAGATAGAATGGCTTGGTGGGCTTCATCTGGGCCACAGGCCACATTTTGCCCACCTTTGGCTTATACACAGTATAAGCAGATTATGGTATTACGATTTTTGTCATTTTAAATGGTATCTGCTATCTAACCTATATGTGGTTTCACATCTTTATTTCTCTTATCTTTTGCAGCTGGCTGCAATAAAACTTGGTCGCTATGGAGAAGATCTTCTGTTTTATCTCTATTACATGAATGGAGGAGATGTATTACAGCTATTAGCAGCAGTAGAGCTGTATGTTCAAACTTTTGGCCAGTTTTTATGTACAGTATAACTTATTGCAGAAACCAAGTAGTACTTTGCTCAAAAAGTGAAGAGCAATTTCTAGTGTTAAGTCCTACTAATATATGCACAGTCTACTTGCACCTGCAGCTCAAGGGTTCTAGTACCTACTCCAAAATGGGTTTCCTTCTAGTCTTCTCAGTTGTAAAACAAGCATAAAATTTACCTGTCTCATGGGTTTTGTATTGCTTAAAAATACTTTGAGGATAATTGGTATATAGATACCAACAATTTTTATAATTGATTATTTAAAAACTCCATAGCAAAACTAGTGAGAGTAAATGAAGCTCAGAAAAAAGTGGTACTTTGCAAGTAGATCAGCTTCTTACCTGGTATAGCCAAAACTTTTGTCTTTGATTAGGATAAGGGTTAATAAACAACTGTAGGAAGTTGAAATGATAGAGGAGATGAGCTGGTGTTTTATGGATTTTAAGTTATGCTTTAATATAAGCATATTGCGGTGTTTTGTCAAAGCGCTAACTTCTATTTTAAAGCATGTGTGTGTGCTAAAATGAAAGCAGCTAACAAATTTATTTTTCTTCCCAATTTAAAAATGAAAGCTTTAACCGAGATTGGAGATACCACAAAGAGGAGCGAGTATGGATCACCAGGGCACCAGGCATGGAGCCAACAATGAAAACCAATACATATGAGAGGGGAACATATTACTTCTTTGACTGTCTTAACTGGAGGAAAGTAGCTAAGGTATCTCTTTTTCCTTATGCAGAGAGAGAGAGAGAGAGAGAGTGTGTTCACGCGCACGCTTGCACATATCCATTCCTGTTTGTGTTCCAGCTCTTAAGCAAGTTCCCTTTTATCACCCATCTTTCAGATTTTGATTTCAGATGTAGGAGAATATTAAGGATTCCGGAAAGAGGACCCATTTCACTTTTTGTTCCTCTAGGACTTCTAGGGTGGCAGGCTGTATCCAAATTTTGGGGCTTCTCGTGGGCTACACAACCTGCTTCTAGTTGGGGAAGAAGTTTGGAGGGTGGGGGGTAAGAGCAGGCTGAGCAGCAGTGGTGTTAACCTCTGTGTGCTGATCACTCTCCTATCACTTAATCACTGCCAAAATGTGTCCACAGTGAGGATCTCAACCCAGCAGTTCTGTAGCAGGTTCTTAACTCCTGCCCCACATGCACACCCCACCTTTCTCTTTGCTCTGGCTCTACTGACACAACAGGTCTGGCAGCCTCAGGGTTTAATAGCACTGCTGCTCACCTTGCTAGAGAATTTCTGGCCTTGCAGGACATGATTTAACCACTTACTGGTTGATTGCATAAGATTCATGGACCACCATTTGGAGAGCCCTGCTCTAGGTGGATAGACATAGTAAATACTATTTTCTAGGACACGCATCAAATGGGTTTTTTTTTTTTTAGTTCCTGTACTATAGAGTAAGAAGTTCTATTTGCTATTCAGGAGCTGTGTGCCAATACCGTTTGGTTTGAAAAATTGTATGTGTAGCACAAACCTCTTATTTTCCACTTTGGAACAAATCTTCATGATTTGTTCCAATAAATTCACACTGTAGGTATTTTACATGCTATCACTTGTTCTTCAGTATCCTTTTAAAAGTATCACATTTTCTGAGTTCGTATGCACTCAGATCCCTCTTTCTGGGCCAAGACGCAACAAAGGACAACCCCCCCATTTCTTTTTGTTCTGTTGCATAACATTAAATAGCAGCTACTTTTTCCCTATACAGAATTAATGTCAGCAACTTTGTAGAATTTAGTAATAACATTTTAGTGTAGGTTTAAGAGTCGTGTTTTGTAAGACACTTTTTCTTTGCTAGCATTTGTTTGCCATGATAGAGTTCGTTTAAAAAAAGTTTTAAGTGCTTTTTTTCACACCACTATTCAGTTTTAGAGACCAGGTAGTGAGGATATTTATTCAGTATTATAGCAACGTATTATTTGAACTCTTAAAAATAAATTTGCCTTCTGCTGTAGAAAGAGGCTGTGTACCTTTGGGGATGTTGCATACAGAAAAGAGATGTCTTCAGCTTGACTTCTGGTTTGAGTTGAAAATAATCCTCCTCATAGAGAATGCATTTGATTGAGTCATAGGAACCCTCAGGGGATCAGTGACACATTTTAATTTTGCCATGTGTGTATGTTGATACAGCACTTTGTTTCATGTTTGACTAGAAATGTTTGAATCACTAGTAGTAGGCAGAAACCTTTAGTGTCAGTTATTTCTTAGAAATCAGGGAATGAACTTGCTGCGTCACTTTTTCTTCTGTTTTAAAGCTCTGAAACAAATTCAGCAGGTCAGAACCCAGCTTTTATCTTGAAACAGGGGTTCAGCAGATGTAACTTCTGGATATTAGTCATGTCCAGGAATCTCTAATCACTGTCATTCCCTAGTCTCAGGTCTCTTGCTTCAGGTTAGAGGGCAACTCTTTCATTCAACCTAAAAGTCTAATTGCTGGCTAGCTACGTTGTGGAGTTTTGAACTTCTCAGAATAAGTCATGTCTTTGCACTTTGGAATCATGAAAATAGGCGGTTGTATGCTTGAAAATGAATGTTTTTCAGACCTGGTCAGAGGCCAAAGGGAATTATTTTCAGTATTCTCCGCTGAGATTGGATTTTCTCTGACCTTAATTGGTTGAGGTTTGTCTTTACAGTTGAAGTGTATTTAATTACCAGCTCTGATCACCATATAACTGCTGTTCAGCCTTTTCTTCTTTCTGTTTTATCAATGAGACTATTAAAACCATTTTACTAAGAAATTAACATTGAATTCTCTCAAATTTATGGAGGTTCTGTTTGACCTCTTGATATGTGTTACAGGTTGCTTAGATGCCCCCACCAGTGGCTATAATACAGGCAAGCTAATTTCCTTACTAACTATCTTAATGGCAAACCTTCCTTGTACAATTTTTCATAAGTAAAAAGTAATTTCAATGCCTGAATACAAAAATGAGGCTAAGACTGAATTGTGGATTTGAAATGGAAATCAATTATCAGTATTTTGAGCCTCCAATAGATTTTTAATAGAGCTGTATGTGAGGTGTTTGGAGAGGAATTATGCATTACCTTTTAATAGACGGGAAGAACTATTTTGGAAGCCAACTTCTTTCAGCTTCTTGAGTGAAGCCATTTATTTTCAGTTCCGAGTCTGGATAAATAGATCAAAATCTGTTTTCAGACACTCTGCAAATAAATCAGAATTAGAACGAACGTAGTCAAAGGAATTAACCCACATTAATTAATTCTTCCACAAAGGGTGCTGACAGACATGGAAAAAGGAAAAAAAAACCAGAAACGGTGCTTTAATGGAAGAGCACTTGCCTCAATTTGACCCAGCTCAATTTGACCTGTATAGCTTACATGGTTCAGGAGGGCTTTTCGCACTTTTATCTAACAGCTAATTCAATCCACTATATTAGATAGTAGTGCCAAAAAGCCCCCACTGAAGTGTGTGAGCTACACAGATGCTGGGCAAGTCTGTGATTGCATCAAGCACACCCAATGAAGGTAAGGGGTGCCAAGCTCTGTTTTGTTGTTGTCCCATCCCCTCAAAGCATCCAGGGATAGCAAACTCTGTAGCGTCTATTCCCTGTATGCCAACAGAAATAGAATCAAGCTCCAATAGATTACATGGAGCTTTAGTCGTCTTTTTTTTTTTTTTTAAAGTGGAAGTATCTATGGAATTTAGAAGGGGTGCTTAATTCAGGAGAGCAGTTGCTTCAGTCTGACTTGTGCTCTTTATCCCTCCTGTGGGAATATGCACAGTGAGTCTCCCACAGTAGGGTTCTGCATGGGCAATGTCCTGTAGAACTATTAATTATAGCTGTTCTCCGAATGCACTGCCTTTGCACTTCCACACCGGTTCTGCTGCCTTATTCACATTCTGAATATAAATTTGTCAAGTATTAAGAAGGAACCAGGGGCTTGTTAGGGGAAGAAAAGAGCTTGTCTGCATTCTCTTCTAGAATTCTTCTAATAGCTTGTTGTTTGGAAAGGTATTTACATGACAAGGCATTAGCTTTTCCAGACTCCATCTGTAGAGGAAATGCATTTTTTTTCTAGACATATTTATCATTGCAAGGATGGGAACTGGTATGTTACTCTGAAGATTTTTCTTATTAATTTTGGTAAGGTATATAGCAAGAAAGCTGAGTAAAGGGTGATGAAGAGGTTAGGAGATTCTGAGAGAACCTTATTTTTTGAACTAGAAAAAACAGCTAGTTAGCTGTGTGTGAACCCTACATCTTTGGCAAGCAGGAGTCATTTATAGGCAGAGATCAAGCATGTGGCCTTATGGCTTGAAAAATTTGATACCATTTTTTAACATTAATATCTGGAACCAATTCCAGATAGTTTAGTAGGGAAAAAAAGACCTTATTTGATTAAATGCTGCTTTTAATATGGAGGATATTGTATTTTACCTTATGTTAGAAAATTTGAGTTCCAGATAATACATATATAAAGTTGTACAAAACATATCCCAATGATGGGAAATCCATTTTTTAAAGATAATTTTACTTTAAAAGCTATTTTCATTATACTGTTTATAGCAAATGTAATGTAAGCTAATATTAAGAAATATCACTTTTTCCTAGAAAAATGCATATTACTAATTATTATTTAATTGTTCATTAATGTTATTTCAGAGCAGTCAAATTGTCTATTACATATCTAAATGCAGGTACACTTGCAGGTTGTGCAAATATAAGCTTATTGTCTTTTTTTATACGTATTTGAAAATGCACAAATGATCATTTAAATTCAAGAATAGGTTGTAATGCAACTAGGTAAGATGAAATGAAATGTAAGTGCATTCTTTGGGTTATATTACTAAAAGACAGGCACAGTTTGTAAAAAGTATAGAATACACATGCAGTTTAATAACCTTTTTGTGACAATATGGTAGACTGACTTCAACAAAATCTAATAAAGCTATATTAAGCAGTCTTGTTCATGGAAAAAGAAAATATCTTTTGTTTAATAAAGAATGGATTTTGCTTAAACATTTTCTTTAACAGACTGAAGAAGGAAATTATTCAAAATGAAATAAGGAATGAGACAATACCTTAACTTCCGTGAAAGTAAAATCAAATGGATTTCACTTTGTGTAGTTAAATAGCCTAAGTATTTGAATAATGATGAATTCAACTTTACATGCCTCTTGGAAAGAGAGGTCAAGGAAATGCTAATTACAAATATGATAGAAATGTATTTTTGTTCTGTTCCATATGGAAAGTACAACACGGGTAGACATGGTTTGGTTTTATACTGTGCAGGTGAAGCAAAATCATTCTTATTAGATATTTATTTTTATTGGAACTTCTCAGAAGACAGCAACATCTCAGACACTGGAGAAAGGGAAGTGCCTCCCACAGTATCACATTTTCAGGAAGTTTTGGTCAAATTCTTCCAACTAAAATCTTCTAATTTCTCCATTTAAAGAGTGAGAAGTTATCTAAGAAACAAAATTAAGGACATTTTTATCTGTAAGAGTTAAATTCTTTTTGGTAACTTAAATCTATGTCCTCATCCTACACTTGAAAAATGCTGGTGACTTGTATGAATATCTTTCTAATATTTAAAGTTCATATTAATTTACATATTTGCATAATCAGCACAACACAGTTATGGGTCTCTTTAATTCCCATGTTTTATTTGGGCCTTCATGTTCATTTTGTAGCCTGTGTTGGTGTTTTCAGACAGACGTTAAAACTACATATATTAATATGGCTTCTACCTTTTCCCTTGGCAAACTAATGACGTTTTGCCATCAAAACTCCCTCCTTCTCCTACTCTGACCTATTCGGCCTAAACTTTGAGTGTTTCATTCCTTCAGTCTTGGGAATTGCCCTAAGCAGTTCCATTTCATTTTGGTGTCAATGCTTATTAGTATTTTGTGTGTGTACACTCTAGTCAGTATGAGCTAGCAGAATGACGTGGCAAATAAGTGATTTGATTTCACTATACCCTGGCCATCACTAAAGAAATAAACATGTATGTCTAGGTGTTTCCCGTAAATATGCTATCCTTTTCCTCAATAAAACACTGTAAAAAAAAAAAAAAAAAAAAAAAAATCACTGCATTCATATCAGAATTAAAAGCTAAATTAATTTAACCAGTCCTTGTTTAATACACAATCTGCAGCTTTTCCCTTTCCTTGATAACTGTATATAGTTTCATAGTAGCCAGGAGGGATCTGAACAGATCATCTAGCCTGACTCCCTGCCACAGGCAGAAATGAATGCTGGCTTCACAAGACCCCAGACAGGTGATTATCTAACCTCTTCTTGATTTTTACCCAAGGTAAGGGAAAGACCATTTCCCTAGGAAGTTGGTTCCAGATTCTGGCCACCCTAACTCTAAAATATTGCCTCCTGATCTCTAACCTAAACCTGTTCTCCATCAGCTTATTACTGTTGTTCCTCATCACCCCAGGTGGTGCTAGGGAGAATGGGGCTCTTCCTATTTGCTGATGATCTCCTTTGATGAGTTTGTAGGCAGCCACCAGGTCCCCCCTCAGCCTCCTATTGCCAAGGCTGAACAGGTTCAGGTCCCTCAGTCTCTCCTCATAGGTTCTGTCCTGCTGCCTTCTCACCAAATGGGTTGCCCTCCTCTGAACCCTCTCCAGGCTGGTCGCATCCTTTTTGAAGTGTGGCACCCAGTACTGGATGCAGTACTCCACTTGCGGCCTGACCAGTGTAGCACAGAGAGTGAGAATCGCCTCTCTGGAATGGCTTGAGATGCACCTTTGGATGCATGACAAGGTATAGCTGGCCTTGCTGGCTGTGGTCTGGCATTGGCGGCTCATGTTCATCTTGGAATCAATAATGTTTCCAAGATCCCGTTCTGCCTCTCTGTTTTCAAGAGGGGAACTCCCCAGCCTGTATGTATGCTGTGGATTCCTTCTCCCAAGGTGCAACACCCTGCATTTGTCTACGTTGAACCCGATCCTATTCTCATCTGCTCACTTTTGTAGTGTCTAAATCTAGTTGCAGCCTCTCTCTCCCTTCAAGTGTGTCCACCTTGCCCCACATCTTAGTGTCATCAGCAAACTTGGACTTGCTTTCCACCCCCTTGTCCAAGTCCTTGATGATGTTAAACAGTGCGGGCCTGAGGATGGAGCCCTGGGGTACCCCACTGCTCACATCTTGCCAGGTTGAGTACAACCTGTCCACCACTGCTGAGCGCGCTCCATCAGTCAGTTTTCACCCATTCAACTGTGTAGGCATCAATGCCACAGTCACTTAATTTATTAATGAGAATGGGGTGAGAGACCTGTGTCAAAGGCCTTCTTAAAGTCTAGAAAGACTATGTCCACAGTGACACCATCATCCAAGGATTTAGTTACTTGGTCACAAAAGGCAATCAGGTTGGTCAGGCAGAACCTGTCTTTGAACCCATGCTGGTTGCCCCTGAGTATTATCTCCCCTGCTGGTCCCCCCCATATATAATAGATTCATTGTTGCTGTTCATACCCAGATTCATGGTAGATATAAAAACATGACATGTGTGTAATTATTTTTCTATATGCAATAAGTACCCAAATTTTAGTTTCCAAAAGAATGTTTGGTGATCCCACCCCCACTATATTCTTTTGTGATAACTTGCGTATTCCTGGATATGGGACACTTCAGTACCTCAGCTTACATGAGACAAATAACATCACTGAAAAAAAAAATCTATGTTCATGCTTACATAATTTACAACATATGGATATTTTGAAGTAGATATTTTACAACATATGGATATTTTGAAGTTAATTCACTAGGAAGTCTCAATTCATACAGATCTAAGGAACCCTTATTAGCCAGTCAGATTCCTTGTCTTAAACTTTTTAATCCATCTTTTCATTTCAACCAGCCATTGTCCACATGTAGTATTGAAAATCCATATACTTATCCATTCCAGAATATGACCAGACTCAAGAAAACTGATTTAGTGTGTTAGCATTTTTTCCTTTCCTGTGCCAAATTTTTGTTGAAGTAGCAATTCCTAGACAGTTGTCCGCAGACTGGAGGGTAACCTCCAGATCATTGTTCAGTTATGTGCAAAATGGATATTTTGAGAACCATCCAATGCAACATGGGGAAGGAAGCAGTTTGAAGAGTACATTTTGCTTTATGCAAAGTGGCTTACAAAATAAAGAGCAGGGTTAATATGCCAAACTTGTTCTACATGAAAGGAGAATGAGGGGGAGGAGGGGGGACTTTGCCTTACATGCATGGACCTGCACGAAAAGGAGAAGATACACTTTGGGATATGGCCTGTCATTATATTAAGTTTTTTTTGATATATTAAAGCACAACGCAGAATTAAGGTCCCCAAGAAGTGAATGCAGAAAAAAGGTGCCATAGCAAGAGTATATGAGGTTCTTATGCAGACGAACAGTCTTTTCCAAATCCTATTGTGATTTTTGTTGTTGTTTGTTTTTTTGTTTTTTTTCTTCCCACTCCCCCATCCCTCTAGAGTTGGGGACAACTGTGGGCATATAAATTCACTGAATTCTTATTGTTAACTAAATTCTCTTTACTGTAGTAAAGATCTTCCTAGTGCCAGGCATCGATAAGGTGAAACAAAGTTTGAGAGGTCTGGAATTGAGTCAGAATTGTTTAATTCTAATCCAAACTTGATCTCTAACTTAATTTACCTTCTGTACAACAAATGCTACAATATTAAACTACAGACAATGGTACAGTGAGACTTTTTGTTCACTGCTCATAGTGTATTCATTAGTATACAGGAATAAAGAGAAGATCCATAGCAGTCAAGTTTACCATACAAAAGAGGTTCCTTGTTTGAGTTAGACTAAATTACCAGTTACTCTTACTGTTGAAGATAGAAGTTTTTCTTTAACACCGAGTGGTTATTTCTGAGGTAACAGAATGTTGCCAAATTAACAGTTTCAATTAAATATTCACTTCGTGAATGAAAGTAAAATAAGGATGAGGATATGTATCGGACTGCTTAAAATAGTAAAATGATGCACCGCCCATAGTTTTTTCTGTTTTAATGTATTTTAACATGCATTCAGAAAATCCCAAGGGGAGCACACAAAAATTACTTTGGTAGAAATTGGGATCATGGGAAGAAATTAAAAATGTTAAAAGAAGTTTTAAGTTCACAAGATAAGTGTCAAGAAATATCCAAACAGTAAGCATCCTTGAACTCTCTCTTAACGAATGCATCTAAAATACAACCTTAAGCTAAATGACTAAAATGTTTATACTTATACATATTAAACATCCTCAAGCAATAATTCAAGGTATTGTATTAGCAAGGAAAAGAACTATCCATTTATTAATCAGTATTTGTATGGCATCCCTGTATGTTGATTGAGATCCAACATTCATTATAATAGTTTATTAAGTGCTTTGAAATTAATGAAACATCATCAAAATTCATTATAGTCAGGCTTTTATCAGTGGCTCAGATAATGTAAAGGAATGCTAACTAAATCTGAATATGCAAAATTGGATACAAGAGTTTAGATCTGGGATCTTAAATTGATTTAAATGGTCTCTCTATATGCTTGTGTGTTGCTTTTGTATTTAATGTCATAGAAGAGAACCTTGGCTTTGTGATCTTTCTAACTAATTTGAGTTAATCTAACAGCTGGCACCAATACCCCCAAATTTGAGTGGTGTTGCATCTCAAATAGGTCTTCATAAAGTTCTTTTAAAGTGTTAAATGCTGTATTCTGGCTCTGTGCTAAACTCTTTAAGTGCTCACAACTCAACTGGTGAGGCTAACTCACCACTGGAAAAAATGGAAAAGATGGCACCATTACAGACGGCACTGAAGCATACCGACTATCTTATATGTTAAAAAATCTGTGATTGCAAACTAAGCAAGCTTTATTTTAGCCCTATTAGTAAACTAGGACTCATATTAAAATGCTGCTTTTACAAGTAATTTAAGAAAATTTGTTAAGTATACACAGATATTTTCCATGTATAAATGAAAGAGTACCAGTAATTAAAGATTTATTTGTCTTTGTTTAATTGTAGGAGTTCCATCTGGAATATGACAAACTAGAAGAAAGGCCTCATCTGCCATCAACTTTCAAC
The DNA here is from genome assembly GCA_030014935.1 of Caiman crocodilus. Taxonomy (NCBI): domain Eukaryota; kingdom Metazoa; phylum Chordata; order Crocodylia; family Alligatoridae; genus Caiman; species Caiman crocodilus. The sequence goes on along the minus strand of JAGPOW010001296.1, from coordinate 77,273,238 downwards.
TACAACCCTGCTCAGCAAGCCTTCTAAAGACTTCCCTTTTCTTGGGGTATGGCTGTCTCAGCACAATACTCAACATAACTGCAGAACTGATGTGGCTCAGGCATCCTGGTTTTAATTCCTTGAGGATCTGGCAATTGGCTCATGCAAAGGGTCACCATTTGAGGTCCTGCCTTACTAATTATGTGCTGCCCAACAACTAAATTTGTCATTTGTTTTTCTTTAGTTTGAGCAGGGTCTGAATTTGTTTCTGTTTATTTTTATTTTTTGCCAGCAGACAAGCTTGGGTCTGTAAAGACAAGCGAGTACACTGACAAAAATTTACCACTTAGTTTCCAAAATGTAAAAAAGAAAAAAAAGAAAAAAGGAAAAGACAAAAAATTAGACAACAAAATTTGCATTGTTCATTGTAGCACTATTGGTAATAAAAATTGTTTGTGCATTTTTATGTGAAGATCCTTCTCGTATTTCATTTGGAAAGATGAGCAAGGTCTGCTTCCTTCATTTTACTTCCCCTTCTGTTTTCGAAAGGCAGTTTTCGCCAAGCTTAATGCAAGAATATCTGACTGTTTAGAAGAAAGATATTGCCGCAACCTCTGGTTAGTTGTCCGGAGTTGTGTATTACTGAGCTTCATCTTTCCAGAATGAGCAAAACACTGTCCAGTCTTTGTTACGATTTTGTAATAAATGTGTACATTTTTTTTAAATTTTTGGACATCACATGAATAAAGGTATGTATGTACGAATGTGTATATATTATATATATGACATCTATTTTGGAAAATGTTTGCCCTGCTGTACCTCATTTTTAGGAGGTGTGCATGGATGCAATATATGAAAACGGGACATTCTGGAACTGCTGGTCAGGGGACTACTTTGTCGCCCTGTGCACTAAAGGGCCAGATTTTCAGCAGCCAAGGACATCCATACCCAAGTGAATGTGATGGGACTTAAAGAAGTGAACTGAGACAATTCACTCTGGCTGTTTGAACAGCAGCGTTTCATAGGAAGAGAAAAAAAAGATCAATCTTGTATTTTCTGACCACATAAAGGCTTCTTCTCTTTGTAATAAAGTAGAAAAGCTCTCCTCACTGCAGTGTTGACTTTGATTTGAGATTGTGAAATTATTTCTTCAACAATGAAAATGAAAAATACCTGTTGAAGTATTAAATATCAAGCTGTACAGTGGTTAAGACACTTAATTGAAGAGTCTTTTTGCTGCTGACAAGTAATTTAAGAGATTATTTACCTATCTACAGTAGGCCAAATATTTTGGTCATTCTTGTTTTCATATTAAACAAACTAATACAAAACAAAATTATTTTTTATGGGGTTGGGTAACATTTTGAAATAGAAAGATGCTGTAAAACTTTCTCTTTGCGATTTAATACCAGTCACAGCTTACCTTCAAGCTGATATTTTATCACTTCAAACAGCGATACATTTCCTTTTGATTCATATTATTACAACCTGAGCTTCCGACCTCAAAGAAACATTGAATACACCACTTCAGGCAAGCACGGTAACTGATCTCTGACTAACGGAGGAAAAAAACAACCATCTGGATAGTGTCCCTTATTTTGACGTGACTGCTATATTTCCCATTCAACTACTTGTGAACTATTTTCCATCTTATAATGCAAACTGTTTAAAATACCTGAAGTTACCAAAGCAAGAAAAGACAGCAAAACAATGTCAGTGAATCTTTTTTTTTATTTTAGTTTTTAACCTATTTTTCTATGTAGTGGAAAACAGTTTGTTGGCATTTATCAAATAATGTTTGGAAATTGACCATAATGACATTGCTGTGTTTCTGTATCAGGTGTATAGCAACTTTTAAATTCTACATTTTATATGTATTTTGAGATAAGAGAGACATAAAAATATAAAACTACTTCATATCAGCTTTTTATTATTTAAAGCAAAATACTTTCTCAACCCAAAGGAAGAGCGCTGGTTTATAACATTAATGGTGATTAGCACTCCTGGATTTTTTTTTTTATTATTATTATTATTCCTGTATCCTAATTTTAATTCGGAGATGATTTGTGGTCTAATGTTTTTTTTCTGAAACAACATCAAAGGTCTGGTGAGCTGGATGGTGACAGAATAAGGAGCAAGATAGTATAATTAAATTTACAAATTTAAAGCCATAGATGTTGCTCAGCATAGAAAAACATTTCAAAAACCATTCTTAATCTGGAGTTAAGGATATAATACTGCCCTGCAGTAACTTTTGTGAAGCCTCTGCATTTAATTAAACTAGTTGAAAAGCTTGATGCATTTAAGCTGTATTTTCAAGCAAAGTGCATAAGTGTTAGCAGGAAACTAATTACTTGTCCCCCTCAAAGGGAAAAACGGTTTGACTCATTTAATATTTCCTTGTAATCGGAAAAAGGGCTACCTGAAACTCAGGTTTTTATTTTATGCTATGTTGCTTCAAATCAAGAGAACTTTAAAATATATAACAAAAGACATAACATCTGAAATACTACATGAAAAATATATATCTCCTTAGTTAAAACACAAATGCTGTTTTCAAAAAATATATATATTAATGACAACACCATAAATAATTTTAGTGAATAAATTGATACAGGAAACTATCCAATTAAATGTAACGAAATATTGTTACATTTTATTTTGTATAGTAATTGTTGTACGTCAATTTATATATAGGTTTTCTTTAGGTGATTTTTATAGTTTCTTATCATTTTTGTTCTCAGAGCAACCACTTGATAAGTACTTAAAATGTTTTCAATTAAGTTGTCCTTTTGTAACTGCAAATAATCTCTGAATACAGCATGCAAGGTAAAATTAAAGTGACGTAAAATTGATAGTGCTTAAATCTTGGGAGCATTTCAGAGATGTGTCTATAGTTTTGGTTTGTTACTGTTTATTAAAAATCTTTTATTTACCTTTTTAAACAGATGATGAACTATTCCAGTGTATTTGGAAAACTGCTACCCTATTAAGAGCAGTTTAAATGGTCCTTACTGGTTTGACTGAAGAAAATTCCTAAGGAGAACATTCATAGTAAAACAACCATATCATAAGTGCCACTCCTTAAAATAATAATAAAAGACCATCAGCCTTAACATTTGAATTTTGTTTTAGTTTTATGGTGGCCTTGGGCCTGGTAAATTCTTGCATATACAAAAAATGTAATGTGCTTGACTAGCCATATTGATCGCCTAGGCAATCCCAGCAAAGACATGTAACTATTCATATGAGTAAAGTTACTTGTATGGGATTGTGGCATTCCTGCTTAAATTATTGAACAGTCATATTTTAACATTTGACAGACAAACTGGTGATAAGCTAAATCATAGCCATCATTGACTTGTAGTTCTGCCATTTTTTGAGTGTGTTGCATCCTGTGTGGTATCTCTCAACCAGTACAGTTCTGTGATTTGAGGGGGAGGGGGTTATTGCAATATACTAGCTCAGTGTGTACATAAGTTGCATTTCAAGAAGAGTAACTTAGAAACATTTTTCTTTTTGGTAATGATCAAGATTTTGCTGAAGGCAATTTTTCTTCTAATCACTGGTTCTCTTGTTCTCTTAATTCTCTTAAGCACAAAGCTAGAACCTAGTAGTGCTACCTGGTTGGTAACAACTTGACTATTTAAGCAAGGTGTTCAATTTCCAAATAATATATATTTTTTTAAAGATATTTATTGAACTATACTGAGCACATTTTAAATTGACTTTATTATTCTCTCCATAAGGTTTAATTAAAAATTACTTCCACAACCAGAAATATTTACATTGTCTGAAGGTAAATTAAAATTTGATTGACAGCCACTCTTGCAGAAGAATGTTTGTAAAATGAACAGTTGTGATGCTAACTATAAATTAGTTGGATAGAGCTTTAGATTCCAAATAACTGTTATAATTGCCCGAGTTTTTAAAATAGTCACACTTTTCAGATCTTACATCTGTTACACAGTTACTGGACATGAGTTTTAGATCTCTTAAAAATTATAGAAGTATACATTAAGTTTGACTGTAGAGAACAGGATTAGGGGAATGGGAGGAGTGAAGTAAAGGGAGAAGTAGCTTTTTGTTTCCTTCCCTCTACAAAATATCTTTTGTCTTCAGCACATTTACAAAGTTAAGCTGTCTAGGCGTTGAGTTCATTTTTAAATGAGGTTAAATTAACGTAATTAATTACTTATTATAAAATAACACTTTGAATTACTACAGTAGATTTCATAGACTCTTAGATGTTAGGGGCTAGAAGGGACTTCTCAAGCTCATCAGGTCCAGGTGTTTTTTGAAGGTATCTAGAGTAGGTGGGGGAAAAAGCAACTTACTGTTGGAATTAGATTCTAACTTTTCAGGTATGTGTATTAGATGTTTTTCTTGACTGTAATACATTTGAATAAATATCGGTAGTGGGGGAGGGGGAACGTTTTCTTTTTTAAGTACAGTACTCCAAATTAGATAAAGCAAAATCTCTACAAAATTAACATGTTTGATAGTTGATACAACTGAATCTCCTTAATTGATACTGTATAGGTTATTCCTGCCAGTATTAACATGCTGCACTACACTGAACATAAACATGCCATTTTTGTTTGTGTAGAGATGTCAGAAAACAAATGTTGAAAAACCCATTGCTGTACATGTTGAGAAATAGCCTGTGCTGCTCAGAGTAATTGCAAATCGCCAATAGCACACTTTATCATTCATATGCCTATACATTGCTGTGGTCAAGTATTTAATGGAAAACGTCATTTTCTGAGAGCACCTTTGCTGGTGTCTCTTAGGAAAATGGTTACTTGCTTTTGTTCCAGTTCACTTTTTTCCTTAATATTGTCATGAAATATTTTTCTTTTTTATAAAAGGAAACCAAATTGCTAATGCATTGCATTCTCAATAACTTTTTGGTTAACTAAACGTACACCCACACCACTAAATGCAGTGTAATGAAATATTTCAAGAGTTCATCCAATCTAGAATTTAAGATATTCTTTTACGGCCTCAGAAAAAAAACACTGTTAAGGAGTATTAATTTCATATTCATCTGTTTTATAAATACACAATGTTAAGTTGGAACAAAACAAAAACATTAATAAACTTGTCTGTCACCTCAAGACACGTACAGCCCTTAACATATTTTTACTTGCTTGTGCTTGTTTGCTCTTTTTCCCTTCCCACACTTCCCATTTTCTATGCACTTGTTTGGATGAAGACTGAGGCCTCTTCCTGTCCTGAATTTTCATGCCTATCCATCTATGACCTCTTATTTCCTGATGTCAAAGTCAGTTTCTTTTGTGCCATCCATAATCTAGATCACTAAGAGCCCCATTGTGTAGTTCGTACAAAATGCTGCATTGGTAGTTATAAGAAGAATAACACAGGGTGCCTAAACACGCATCCTGATAAATACTACAGGAATCGTCACTCACTTGTCAGTAACATGCCTTATGGGAAACAATACAAAATAAAATGGGTTGCTTGGGATGGCTCATTCCAATTAGCTGTGCAAAGTGGTAGGTTGCTGGTGGTGGAAGGCTATTTATGGTAAATAAGGAACACTTGGCATTCTCAGACAAGTCTTTACATCAGAAGCAATCTGTCAGATTAATAGGAGAAACTTGTCTAAAAACAGGTGAGTGTTATTCCTCTTTAACATACATGACCATTTCTTGTGTAGGTTGAAAATAGTTGGTTCATCCAGAGTTCACAAATTTGGTTATTTATGTTTTCTTTAATAGGATGCATGCTTGGATTATTATGTTCATTGGGCACTTTCTTTCAGCTCTCTTCCAAATGCTAATGGGGGGAAATATGATTAGACACCTTAAAAGGATTAAAAACCTTGCCAAAGTGAAACTTTGTAACTGGAGTAACTTGGTTTGTTGAACATATTAATTGATGAATAATGGACTATTGATTCATTTAAAATTGTACAAGTGCTATGTGAACTTGAACTTTCAACATTCATTTAATTAGGAGTGAGTAGTTAGTGTAGGTGAGCATGTCCTTCTTGAAAGTCAGAAGGCCACTTTCTCTATGATTGTATGTGTGCTCTGATCTGTCCATTAAAGGTGCAGAGCTGTACTCTGCAAATCCCATTTAGGATTAGGTCATTAGTGATGGGTATAACTAACCACTTCTGATAGGTCCAAATTAAATCTAGTAAAGGTTAGTTCTAAGGAGCTTTAAAAATGTTCGGAGGTTGGTAAGCATTTACTGCTATATTACAGTATTTTAGCATCTTGAAAATGTGTGTGCAAATAGTCTAAAATATGTCTATAACTGTCCTTATAGGAGTTAACGTTCTTTTTCTCTTAACAGGCAAGTTTAACCACTATAATTGATTGAAAATCTCATGCTTAAACATGGAGAACAATTAAAGATATGTTATTTCTTTTAGTTCATTCCTCCCCATTCCAACACGAAAGGGACAATTAGTGGACAAACCAATGAATGTATGCAAGAGAATGCTGACACACATGGGGCAATGGTAACTGAAAAGGCATCTTTTTTTATTTATTTTTCCTAGAGGGTATCCCTACCAATTATTCTGCTGTTAGCACCTTTGGAAGGGAGAGATGCCAATAGTCAGCTGAAGATAAATCAAAACACAGTTTTTTTTTCTAAATCATATTGCAAATACTATGAAGAAGTAGAAGTAGTAAGGCACATGTGCCCTACTACTCAAATAATTTCCCTGAAAACATTTGGTACCTGATACACAGCAGCTAACCTGTGGATAAAGAATGCATGCCAGTGCAATTGAGGATAATATTCAAGAGCATTTACATTCATGGCACGCTATAGATTCTTAATAGCCTCCCAGCCAAATATTGCTGCATATAGCATTTTGAAGAACTTATGGATCAACTTACTTTTAAAGGCTTGACATGGAGCATCCCAGCAATAAGGCAGTGGCTGAGAATACATCACTTCTGATCACAGTGGCAGCCAGTCCATAATTATCTGCTTCTGTATTTTGTCCAGTATACTGAATAGGAACCTGCACTTCAGTATCTTAACTGAATGGTAATTGTTTTGTCTCTCCATAATGGTCTACAATAAGGAATGTGGAATCAGAATTCAATTGTTAATGGTGGTACTTAAGAGGTAGGAGGGAGCTGAACTTGTACTCTCATTTCTGTATGGGTAGTGCTTCTTTCAAGTTTCAGGCTGTTACCGAATTGGTCAATAGATCTCTAAAAGAAAAATTGTAAGTTCTTTGGTAAATGGACTGGATACTCCCTTGGGGGAAAGCAGTTGTTGGGACCATATCCTTAGCTTGCAGTTTCAAGCAAAACAGCTTTTGGTCTGTTACTTTCTCTGCTCTTCCATTCTCAATGAGTTGATAGTGAAGAATTGAAAGGCTAGATCGGTCAAAAACCCATACTCCAGACTTCAGTTTTATAGGTGAGATATTACAGTAACTACACTAACTCTCCTAGTCCAAGCCACCAAGAAAATGTATTGGGCAAGAAAATTGTAGTGTGCTAACTGAACTTTCCTCACAACTCAGAGATGTTTTCTTTTGGGGTGGAAAGGCAACTGTTTTCAACTTGTTTCCAACCTGCTGCAATAACTGGCCTTATTCTTTATGCTGTTCAACAATCCCCAACATCCTGTTGCATTCCTGAGAAAATGGCATGCACTTCTGCATGTATAGTGATACTACATAGTTTCACATCAGATGGCCTTTTCTGGGGCTTAAGTGAGAGCAACAACCAGAATAATTAAATCCAGGTACAGTAGGGTAGTAATAAGGGGAAGTAATAGCAGTTAGCTGCCTAACTGAAAACTTTTCAGCAGCTAACTGTAACTGTTGTCTTGGTTGGTTTCTGCTCAATTCAAGTGCCTTTTTGTTACCTGGCAGACAAGGTTCCTTGGTTGAATCTGATATCTTTTATTAGACTAACCCAAATAGCTGGAGCTTTCTAAATCTACCCTTGCTTTCCAATACATACAACACTATACCCATCATCTCTTACATTTAAAACTTCAGGTGCAGTGGAAAGTGATTTTTGAAATTTCAAGCAGAGCAACAACCAGCAGCTGTGATGCTGGATAAGGAGTAGAGTGCAAATTGGTGCCCTTTACAGTACTGTCTTCACCTAACCACATTTCTTTTGAAAGAAAAAATTCTGATCTGCCTGCCCCCTCTTATCCACTTTATTTAGCTGAACTGCTAAGTTTGACCACAGGGAGTATTATGTGCAAATGTTGAGATTTGTTCTGCCTCTGCTGCCTGGCTGTGGCTTTCCTTTCTACAGCCTTGCTGAGACCCCCCCCCCCCACTCCCCTCAGCACTGTAAGGACAGATGTGATGGACAGGCTGGGGTAGTAGAGCCCAGCCACATGTGATCCTTTGTCAGGTAGCAAACACAGTTGCTCTAGCTTTTCCTAGTATGGCACTTCTAGCCCCTGTCTCACTCTGGCAGTGGTTTTTAACCTTTATTTCATCAGAAGACCCCCCCCCTTTGGAAATTGAGGTGCAGCCCCCTTGGAAGTGTAATTTAGGTGCTCACCTACTTTTGATTGATCTTGGACATCGTTCACAAACCAGGGGGGTGGGGGGACTGAGGACCACAGGCTGAAAAGCAGGGCCCTGGGGTGTGGGGGCTGCTCAGTGCACACGCCAGCTAGGCACATGCTTGGGGCCCAGCTCTGCTTATTTTACATAATTCTAATTATTGAGTGAAAAACGAGCACTAGAAATATACACTCTGAAGTGGGTTTGTTTGCTTAGGGCTCACGAAAGGGGTGATCCAGCCTGGCTCGGGTGCTCTAGCCCCACAGGCAGCAAGAGCGACCTTAGAGCTCGGCTTCCTTTTGCTGCTCAGTCCCACTCTCCTGCCCTTGCCCAAACTTGCACTTTCTTCAGCTAAGCCCCGGGCTGAGGACCAAGCCGGACCCCAGCAGATGTGCAGAGCGTTAAGCGGTTCGGGAGGAGGGATGCGAAGGATTAGAGCTGGCAGCTGCTGGAGCTGGGCTGGGCTTGGTGCTTAGACATGGGAGGGTGGAGGGGGGGGGGGAAGCAGATGTGTTTACGGCCATCCCCCCAGGTCCCAGGCAAGGACTGAGAGGAGAGGAGGGGCCCTGCACCCCCAAGCCGCGCCAGGGAGAGACACGTGCTCCCCCGCGCGGCTCCGGCTCCCCCCTGCGTGGCGCTAATCCGGACTAGCCAGCGAGCCCTTCACGGCACCGATCCAGATCGTCCCGCCCTCCCCGCGCCTGCTCGGAGCCGCCGGGCCGGGCGCCCCCGCCGCTGCCGCCTCCGCTTACCTGGCGGGCGGGATGGCCAAGCCGCGCGGGGCGTCGTACGAGTACACGGAGGCGGAGGACAAGAGCATCCGGCTCGGCTTGTTCCTCATCGTGTCGGGCGTCGTGGCGCTCTTCGTGCTGGGCTTCTGCTGGCTGGGCCCGGCGCTGCGCGAGCTGCAGGCGCAGGCGGCGCGCTGCACGGTGCTGTCGGTGCAGCAGCCCGGCGAGCTCTTCGAGTGCACCTTCTCGTGCGGCGCCGCCTGCCGCGGCACCGCACTCTACCCCTGCCTCCAGGTCTATGTCAGCCACTCTGCCTCGGCCGCCCGCGCCCTGCTCCCCCCCGGGGCAGGGACCGGCTTTGGGGGACTCCAGGGAGGGCAGGGACCTGCCTGCCCGCTCCTCCTGTGTAAGGAAAGGAGGCGAAGAGGAGCTCAGGCTTCAGCTCCAGCCGCTGGATTAAGGAAACCTGAAAAAGTCCTTCATGAGTTTCCTCGCGGGGAGGGAGTGTGCCAAGTGTCCAGGATTGCCCGGGGTTGGGGGGGTCCCCAGGTATTGGATGTAAATCTCTGGGATTTGACTGCTGAGAGTCCAGTGCAAGGGCACGAGTTAAATTGTATGTTAAATGTTGAATCCGACTTGTTTTCTACAGTAGTCCAGCGAGTTCTTTGACATGCGATAGTAATGTGCATTTGCCTTCCTGATGTGAAGTCTGCGCACCATTGCTCGTCGCTGATGTATGCAAATGCATGGGCACAATCCCACTGTGGCGGGTACATTGGCATCTTGGAAACCTCCCCGAATAGATTTAAACAGTTGGCAAACCTACTGGGGTTGGGGAGGGGGGTTGCCTTTCCTGCTGAGGGGAGAAGCTTTCATAGCATCTCTGTTGCCCAGTGGGGCTGGCTGTGCCCTCTTAACTCAGCTGGGAGCCTTGCAAATCCCAAGCAGCTTTCTTTGGACTGGCGCTTCATAATGCCAGCAAAGACCTTTAAACATCAAGAGAAACAAGGAAACCTGAAAAAAAATCCCATCAGTGAGCATGAGAACAAAACAGTTAGTTTTATTGCCTATGTTGTTGGGCTGGTGCAGATGCCAGGTGTCAGGCTTTCCAGCGGTCCAGCTCCCTGAGGTGTGAGACTTCTTATTCCAGGTGAAGGGAGCACCGAATGTAATGAAGGGCCATGTATGTATAGCCGGCTTGAACTGGGGACAAAATAGGGAGCACGCGGCATTGGAAGAGTTGATGGACCTCAAGATGGTGGAAATAAGTGGAGCCGGGGAATGAAGAGTTAATAAGAGGCAAAGTGTGTCAAGGAGAGACCAAATGACCGAGGAGGTGATTTGAGCCTTTCCTGGGGTGTCAGTCATGTTGTGGTGTCCCCTTTTAAATTCATTGGGAGCCTCACAAAACCCAAGCAGCTTCTCTTTGGGGTGGTGCTTCACAGTGCTACCAAGGACATTTATACATCAACAGAAACAGCAATCCTGAAGGAAACCACCCCCCACCCCACCTGCAATCCCATCTGTGAGCATGAGAACAAAGCAGCTAGTTTCATTGCCTCTTGCACTGGGCAGAGAGGCGAATTCTAGCCAGGCTTTCCAAGCTGTACTGGTCCAGCTCCTGGGGCATGAGACTGCTCATTCCAGGTGTAATGAAGGCTGTGTATGTATAGTCAGCTTGAACTGGGGACAAAATAGGGAGCAGGGGGCACTGGAGATGTTTTTGGGGCTCAAGGTGTAGGGAACAGGCGGAGTTTGGGAAAGAAGAGTTAATAAGAGGCTAAGCAAAGTATGTCAAGGAGAGACTGAATGACACAGGGCTGTTAAGAAGTGGGGAAGGCACTCTTCCATTTAACGAAAAAGTATATGTCACTGAACTATTAACAAAGACTTTAGACTCCAGATTCTGTCACATATCAACAAGAAATCCTTAAGAAAACAAAAATCACATCTGTGAGCATGAGAACAAAGCAGCTAGTTTTATTGTTTCTTTTATGTTAGGGGTTTCTAATGCACAAAGCTGTGATGCTTTTGATAATGAACCTGTTTGCTCAAAGACTTACAAATGTCAGTGACAGAATTTACTCACAGCTGGGCTTCTTGAACAATAGCGGAGGAATTAGATTATCTGGAGCCTAACCTGCCTCTACAGAAGCAGCCTATTTAGCATGTTCAGAGCTGTAACAGATTTAAACATCCTGGAAATGCTTTTGACGGACTAAAGAGAAACTAACATTTTGCTTACAAAACCTGTTGTGATTATCTGACTCTTCTCACCAATAAGGCAGTTGCTGACAGCACTAGTGTAAAATGAGTAAGAAATAAGGCACAGGTGCTTGAAGAGATCCATAAGCATTATCACAGCCACATTACATGGCAGTATTCTGGGTGTTCTAGTTGCTAAGAATGGAGAATTGTTTAGCAAAAGTTACTGTTAAATTATGAAAACATGAGTAGAAGACAGGTTTCTTCTGCAATTATGGCCTCTGATAGGAAAATTCTCTAAGGCTGCAATTTTAATTTTTGAAGTGGATGCATGCTATTAGCAAAAATGTGTGTTTTCTAATGCTTATTTTCAAATCAAGTGAATATGGTTAGTTGGGATAGAGGTAGAAGAGCTTTTAGAAGTTCTAAATGCTTTTTTTCCTGAATTCTTTCATCTTCCAAAGGGTCCAATAGGAAACTAATCAGCTACAGGGAAATTTAGTTAAAATATGGTTTGTTTTGGCTGTCTTTTTCATTTATTATTTAAACAGTGGCAGAATGTTTCTGACAAGCTTTGCTTATATTTTTGTATAGACTTAAATTCTCGGGTCATGTCTGAGGCAGTTATGTTTATTCATTTTAATCTTGGTTTATTATGCTGCATGACCAATTATTTGTTTGTTTATTTTTTGTACATCCCACAGTGCAAGATACTTTGTAGAACATTACTAACATTAGACACTTGCCTTAAAGAACTGAAGAGTCTTATTTAAGATGGTAGACATGTATCCATAGGTTTTAATAGCATCCAGTGGACATTGTAACTTTTAAATACTCATTTTTCTGTGCTTGACTTCTAAATAGTGCAGCATCCCAAAATTTGAAATTGAAGCATAATGAATGAGGTATACTTGATTTAGCAGGTGATTCTTTCAGCAATCTAAATTGGTAAGATACTGTGTTTAGTTTAAAACAGGTAAGGAAGTTTGTCTGAATGGTGACTTATTTGAGCTGTAATTCATTAATTTATCTTTGCTTTTCTGTCTATCTTCCTTTGTCTTTTAATGTATGTTGCTCTTGGATGTATCGGTCAACTTCCCAGCACTTTGTTTGGCTGGAAGAAAAGTTATTAACTATAATATCTTCACAAAAGAGGAAAAAATGTCTGAAAAATGTAAGTTATTTGAGGGGTTTTTTGCTGAAAGAATGGAAAGTTAATATAGAAAAAAATATTGGGACTTCAGTTCAAGAAGTGTCAGTTGTAGGAACATGTTTGGTCTGTTTGAACTACTTCAGTGAATCAAGAGCTCTGAGTTCTGATCTTTGATCTATTGGTGATTTGCTTTGTTTCTTTGGGAGGGCATGTACCTTCCTATCCTCTCCTCATTTAATAAATGGGAACAACAATATTTGTAAGTACTTTCTTATTACCATGGTTCTGTTTCTGCATCTGTTGATGTTAGCGGTGAAGCTCCCACAGATTTTAGTGGAGCAGAATCAGACTATTTAGAAATATGTTAGCCCAAAACCTTCTTACAAACCCATTAAGCAGGGTTACAGGCCCGCTGGCTTTCCACTGAGACACTTGTAAGTGTTGCTGCAGAGCAACTCTTAGTAGACAAGGAACAAAAAGATGCCCAGTGTGCACACAAGCTCTCTTAGCATTATTGCAGTTTTATTATCAATGATGATGGGGGGGGGTAGCAAAATTTAGGAGCAAAAGGATAACCCCGGAAAGGCCCTCACTTGTCCCACATTTCAGAACACTGACTTTCCTTAAGTGCCCAGAGATAACAACATTTTCCAAACACTTTACTGGAGGTGCTTTCTCAATGTTGCCTGTTTAGTACCTGCCAAACAAGGTGAAGCAGTAAGCCATGCAGCAGGCAAAAGTTGTTTTCACATATAGCTGCAGCTGACAGCTGCAGAAATACTCAGATCAAAGCTACCCCTATAATGGCTACAGGATACTCTCTGTGAGGGATTCTTGTTTTCACATTCTTCACCTTTCACTCTTCCCACACTCTCCCACTCAATCAGAGCCAAGGTTTGCCCATTATCTCCTCTCTAAAGCCTTTGAAGATTGGGTGTGCTGAGGTGGATATTTTTATGGCAGGATTGATCTTTAATTATAGGGAAGGCACCCAGTACACTATTTGGACTGTATTTAGACACTTGAAAAAAATGTCTATATATTGCATGGCATTGTTTCATCTTTAGCCTCCTTGATTTCCTACTGTAGCATATTGATCATTGACTCTAGATGTTACCGAATGAAACCAAGTAGAAAGAGTGTATTTGTTGATGTAAGTAAATTCTCTGGTAGTAATTTATTAAACTGAGTAGATTTTTTTTAAGTTTAATGCCTGTGCCTGAAGGCAGTAGTGTTCTCCTTTATATTTTTGTCATAAAGTCTGATATGCTTCAACAAGCTTTTCCAAACATTATGCTGTTAAAGGATAGCAATAATAACAGACTATGAATCTGGTTTAATTTAATTACTTTGATTACTTACTTATGAATGAAAGGCTAGAAAGAATTTTGTTAACCCCTCACGTCTAATACAGCTTTCAGTATTTTGTCTCCTTACATCAATGTAAATAGACAGTACCTTGCTCATCTGTGGATACTCTAATTGACCATACTAAGTCCTGAACAGTTTGTTTTCAATGATCTTAAAGTTTACATTCTATATAAACTCTATTTTTCTATTCTCATCTTATTCATACAACAGAGTGTCTATCTGTACTTTCTGATCAATCAGTAATGTGAAAGTGGGTAATTTGAGCTCATTACAACTTCCTACACAACAATGCTAAATTGGTTGGCAGCTTATCTCTTCTATCCGCTCCCCACAACGTTTTGGGCTATAAAAGTATTCTAATTTAGAATAATCTGATTTAGACTCTTAATTGCAGATATGTTTGGACATGACCAAATATTCTGCTTCAAATTTATCGTCTGAGAGAGTGTGATAGAAGTAAGGGTTGTGCCCTACCCCATAAGAGTAATCACACAGTTGCACAATCCTAGATAAATTTGGTTCTTAAAAGATTAAACAGCTGGGTCACAATTAATCCAAGATATGAATGTAAACCACTGTATAGGATTACAGTGATCTAAACATTTGTTTCTGCCCATCTGATTTGTGGGAGCATTATTTAAAAAACAAATTAATTAAAATAACTTGCTGTAATCTTTCTTTAGTTTGCTTTGATAGTAGTAATCTTTGTGTCAAAGTTTAACAGCTTGGGGCATTAGAGACCTTCCATTTAAAGTACAAGTGCAAAAAACATCCTGACCTGTTCCTTTTGTACTATTAATGTAATAAAGTAAGCAGAATGGATTAAGTATGGAACTGGATTCCAACATCAGTTTTGCTAATATCATTTCAGGTAGTGAATGTATTGCTAATACATGCAATACATGGTGCTAAACTACGTTTAGTTGGGTAAATGTTCAATGGAATATGTCAACTAGCTGGTGAAATAGTGACATCTGCCTCTTTACTCACTTGTTTAGAATATATTTTTCTTTTGTGACTGCAGCTAAAGATGGTACAGAAATAACTTGTCTGATAGTTATTTTTGAAAAGATCTATGTGAATGAATTCTTGTGTATATTTTTAACAACACATACAAGCTTTGACTAGATTCTTGAGAAGGTGGGAGTTCATTCGGCATGGCTGGAGAAAGGAGTCAGTAGTAGTGTTGGCCCAAATAGTTCATGGTTAGAACTGAACAAAAAAGACCAAGGGCTGCCCACTACTTTGCTCTTCCATGCTGCCGAATGTTCACAACTGAGAATGAGCCAGGTAATATTAGCCATAACTAGGGCTGACATGAGGAAGGTAGGAGGAAGAGAATGCTGCTCCACTATAATTTTAATGTGGGACTGTACTGAAGTACACAGTTATCTAATACATGTACATCAGGGCAGTTCAGGTTCTAAGGGGTTGGGGTCTGCACTTCCATGGACCACACCAGAGAAAGCCACAGCCCCCCTGTAACTGCATACCCTCCCCACCACCACCATGGGCACCACTTCCAATGCTGCACTGTGGATTCACCCTCAGCTCTCTAAGCCATACAGCATTGTACTGTCCCACCCCATGAAGCAGGGGCAGGAAGTAGAAGGCGAGGGGGTAGGGGCAGATCCTGGAGACTCCAGCTGCTTTCACAACCAGAGTGGAGGGAGTGGTGGCTGAGTAGGAGACCAGGGGCTGCAACTTAAACCCTCTTAGGCTGCATGCTCTCATTAGAGCTCCAATATACCTTACATCGCCCCCCACCCCTTTTACATTAAAAGAACATTCAGGTGGTAAATGTTAAGCGCTCAAAAGTTAGGAAACCTCAGAATTAAAGTGGTCTCTGGAATTTTACCGTGGCTTGTTGTATGCGACTATTATGGCAGTCTAAATACATGATCATACACTGTATTTTCTTATGCAATTTATGCCTCATTTGGTGTATGGGATAGATTGTATCAAATTAGTTGTTTGATATTTCTTTTGATACTTCACATTCATTGTTTTCTCATATACATATATTCATTGTTTGCTGAATACAAAAGTATTAATCTCCTTTGTGATGCTTATCCCCATAATCACTGAACCTAAAAAGCATTAATGAATATATCTTTGTAATATACTTGTGAGGTATTTTACAGATGGGGAACTGAGGCCATGAGATTAATGGAGACAGTTCTATGTTTTGACCTTAATTCAGGTACCTCAGTGATTGTGCTGAAAGTGAGCGTCTAATAATTTGCATAGCGCTCTTTCTGTTAAAATAAACATTGTCAACTAACTGCTACCACACCTCTGCAAAAGGTCTGGATGTAGCTGTCTCTAGTGGGTTATGGAATAGAGAAGATCCCACACAACTTATTGATTCGTTTGATGCACTGGCTGGGGAAATCTTCAGCTAATTGCATGATTTCACACTTAATTTATGCAACACAATTTTATTTTAAGAAATACCATAAACATCAAAAACATGATAACTATATATATATATATATATATATATATATATAAAAAGAACAATACTCTAAATGCACTTCTTTAAAACAGTTACAACCAACTATATAATTTGAACCAGAAAAGTTATTGCTATATTATATTTACAATCCTAGAATTCCGAGAAACCAAACACCTAAATATGGTTTCATTCCTCAGTAGTACAATTTAATGGGCTGGCCTCAGCAGTGATAGGAACAAGTCCCTTTCCTTGGGTCCCATTCGGGCACTCTGCAGCTTCAGCGTGAACAGGGGTTCTTGTTCACAGAGAGGGTGGTTCAGGTGATCAGTCTGATCTGGCCTACACTTGGGATTCTTCCTTTGTTGTTCTGCAAGTGAGGTTACCTCCAAATTGGGACTGTAGGCTACAGTTTTTATTAGGTGAGTTGCCATCTTGGGCCCCTCCTGCCCAAACCCGTCACTACTCCCAAATTTGGGCTTGGATCTTACTCAACAGGTTTTTTGCTAGGTGGTCAGTTTGTCTTCCGCAGTGGAATTTGTCCGCTGACTATTTAGTTTGTCTTAAATTTTGCTTTGGAAGATTTTCCATACCACTGTGGTGACCTTTCCTTTACAATCCCCTTTCAAAAGGCTCCTAGGGTTTTGATTTCTCGGGATATTTGCTTAAGGGTCGTTTTTCTTGTCCTTAGGTTAACTTGTTAAAGGCCTCTAGAGATAAGATCGAGGAGCCAAGACTTTAAGCATGTTCATTGTAAGGCCTGGTAAAACAAGCAACGAACCTAGATAAGAAGATGAACCTTGCCCTTTTATCTAAACTGGCTAATGGGCAACTATTAAAAGCATTCACACTATTACATTCAATATGACAATAGCCTCCCAGTTTTTCATACTTCCAGGACAAACTCCATTCTGTCATAATCTTCCTTATCCCATGCTCTGCCCAAATCCTAACAATGGGCAAGTCACTTTCCCTTCTGCCTGTCTTTCTATTTAGAAAAAGCTGTTCCAGTGGTTAGGCTACTATTCAACAGGGGAGATCTAAGCAAAGTTTGTTGCTCTGTAACAGGCTTTCTATCTGACCATGGAATATTCACTTAGGCCATGTCAATATGGCACACTGCTCTACTTTCCATGGTCAGCCTCCTAAAACAGCAGCAGAATAATCATCTGCTTGGGGCACTTCTGAGTTAATTAGCATTGTCATTCATTAATGTTAATTCATCCTTCCAAAGAAGAGTGGCACGGTAAGTGGCTACATTATGGCTCAATAAATTTCCTAAGTAGGCATGGCCTTGTTATGCCTGTGCTTCACTTTCCCACAGAAAATAACATCTTATCTCACCTTTATCTACAGAGAGAGTAATATATAAATAATTATATGAATATAAATCCATAGATATTTTGAGGAATTCAGACCTCAGACACTGTGGGAATGGAAGCTCGTCAATGCATCAAGTATTAGGGGATTTGACAGAGTTAGTTTCTGGGATGTTAGCTGTAGCGGTGTTCTGTGCTTTTATGTATAGATCCACTTCATATTTAAGCAACTTGAGATAGACTTGTGTGAGTCTATGCAGAGTCAGTGGCAGAGATCAATCCTTTCCTTTCTCATGCCCTTGTGACAAGATATTTAACAGAATTTGCAGATGTGTTGGAATCTAACATGGCCATGTTGTGAGCACTTATGCTATGGCCTCAAATCCTTGACCCCTGGGCTTTCAGCTGCTTGCCCCAGTGTCCATGCCACTGGATCAGGGTTAAAGAGTGGATTTACCTTGGTCACATCTACATGAGATGCTACTGTCCAGTGGCAACAAGCTACTGCATAGTGGGGGGGGCACTAACCATAGTGCGACATTACTGCATATTAGCAGTGAGCTCTATAGTGCACTGTTTAGTAACATCAGAAAAAAATGTGCAGGGATGCTACTGCACAGTAATGCCAGTTGCATAACCAAATACTAAATGACTGTGCAGTAAGTATTACATAAGTGCACAGTAAAAACTGCACAGTCCTTTGCTTATATACACATGGCTTCTGACTCCAAGTCCTGGGTTCAGTCATCTTAACTACATGCTGATTTGCTGCTACATTTGCAGCTCCCATTGAGGTCAGTTGTAGTTAGGAGTGAATTGTACTCCTTTAAATCAATGTTAGGTGAGTCAAGTGTGTGCTTCCAGAAAATGAGGCATGCACAACCAATGTCCATCTGTGAACATTACAATTTAAGTGCCTACTCAGTGTCATATAGGACCTCTGTGGCAGAGACAAAGATAGACCTCATTTCTGCAAGACCAACAATCACCTTGACAATGTTTGTTCTGTCTGGCTCTGCAATCCTGCCTATTCACAATACACTTTCCAGCCTCTGTACCAAGTCAGGCAGATACAGCCTGTTTTCTATGCAACCCCACTTCATTCCTCTGGAATAAACTCAATTGAGATTTTTCGTAACGACCATGGGCAGGAAGACAGACCTGAACATGAGTGAACTAAGGTTGAAGCCTCGAAGATCACAGTTCCTCCTCCATCAAACTGGCTCTTTACACTCTACATTCACTCACCTTTCATGGGCTTGTTCTCAAGGTGTAGCCACCATCTTTGAAGAGAGCATCCATGGCTTACCTCTTTATCAGACTTCATCACAAAAGGGTGGCTCGAATGATACAAGTGATAATCCCACTTTGGGATTCAGGAGATTGATCTGAGGGTGTGTGCATCCTGGGAAGCATGAATTTGAACCAGGATGCGAGTTAAGCCTTATGCCATTGGAGAATGCTCTGTCTGATAAAATTCCATTTCAGAGTAGCCATCATTTTCTTAAGGAAGCTGAGAAGAGTCTCAAATCAGAGGGTATCAATAGACCTGTGCCGGATTTGAATTTCAGTATGCTTTTACGCACACCAAACTTTTATAACTGCTGCCAAATATTTCCACTGAATTGAATCCTGAGTCATCTTTCCAAAGAATGGCTTGGAATGAGGGAGGAATTTCATTAGCTGATAATGCTTCTGAGCTGTGTAATTGAGACTATACTTGAATTGTACAATAACTTTATCCTTACTACTATACAGTGTAGGATGTGTGATTATGGAGTCGTGTACCAGTAGAAATTCCAAAATAGTATCTGCCCTATTACCTTTTTCCTGCTTTTGGGGGAGGCATGCTGATCCAAGTCTGGTGCTCAGGAACTGAGCCAGAGAAGCCAAAGAAACAGGCTTTGCTGCAGCCTACTTGGGCCCAGAGAAGCCTTGGAGTATGTGGAGCTAATTCATTGGGAAATAGTCTGGGGACTGGAGAGGACAGCTAAGCTAATTGCTGACACCTCCATCTGACAGGTGTTCTGTACAGGTACTTGTTCCACTGGGGGTCCAATTGTCTCTTAAACCAGAATTGGTTAACTTAGATGTTCCATAAAGAACTTGGGGTTGAGTCTTCCTAAAGCCTGGCAAAGACTAATTTATTTCCCCAAGTTCTTACCTTTCAGTCAAGAGGAGAACGGAGCAGTTTAGCAACAGTGTTCCCTGCCCTCCGGCATGTCCACTTCTCCCCACAGTTTTGTGTCATCTGCAAACTTGGACAGAGTACACTTCACTCCCTTGTCCAAGTCGCTGATGAAGACATTGAAGAGTATCGGTCCAAGGACCAAGCCCTGTGGACCCCCACTGCCCACACCCTTCCAGGTCGATACTGACCTGTCCTCTATGACTCTGAGTACGACCCTCTAGCCAATTTGCCACCCACTGGACTGTGTAGTCATCCAAGTCACAGCCTCTCCCAAGATGAACGTGAGTCATCAGTGTGATGAAGTCATCAGCAAACTAACTGCACTTTATCATGCATCATCAGATGCGTGACAGATAGAACTAAGGAGGTGTTACTCCCCCTCTATCAGGCTCTGGTCAGACCGCAGTTGGAATATTGCATCCAGTTTTGGGTGCCACACTTCAAGAGGGATGTGGATAACCTGGAGAGGGTCCAGAGAAGGGCCACTCGTATGGTTAAGGGCTTGCAGGCCAAGCCCTACAAGGAGAGACTAGGGCACCTGGACCTCTTCAGCCTCTGCAAGAGAAGGTTGAGAGGCGACCTTGTGG
>JAGPOW010001296.1:77235510-77252614 GCA_030014935.1 Caiman crocodilus | reverse complement strand
GTTAAGGGCTTGCAGGCCAAGCCCTACAAGGAGAGACTAGGGCACCTGGACCTCTTCAGCCTCTGCAAGAGAAGGT
The DNA here is from genome assembly GCA_030014935.1 of Caiman crocodilus. Classification (NCBI taxonomy): domain Eukaryota; kingdom Metazoa; phylum Chordata; order Crocodylia; family Alligatoridae; genus Caiman; species Caiman crocodilus. The sequence continues at coordinate 77,252,538 of JAGPOW010001296.1, read as the reverse complement.
TGAGAGGCGACCTTGTGGCTGCCAATAAATTCATCGTGGGGGCACCATAAATAATAATGGCCATAAGCTATCAGAGAGCAGATTTAGACTGGACATTAGGAGGAACTTCTTCACAGTTAGAGTGGCCAAAATCTGAAATGGGCTCCCAAAGAAGGTAGTGCTCTCCCCTGCCTTGGGGGTCTTCAAGAGGAGGTTAGATAGGCATCTGACAGGGGCCACCTGAACCCAGTACTCTTTCCTGCCTATGCAGGGGGTCAGACTTGATGATCTATGGAGGTCCCTTCCGACCCTAACGTCTATGAATCTATGATTACAGGCTTGGAATCTCCAGATGCATCAGGGTGACCCATAGGACCACAGTGACTAGCTAAAATCACTAAAGCTAGAGACTGAGCACCCACCCTCCCCCTTCTGCTTCCCCTTCTTCTCTGCATTTTCTTACATCATTGCTTTAACTTAACGGTGGCTTTTTCTACCTTCTGGCAGATGCTGTGAGTCTGGTAGTACTCTTTACCGGCCTTAGTTTCTCTTCTTGCAGTGGTATTTGGACTCCTTACAGCTATTTTCCATAGTAAGGGTGAGCAGAGAGTTGCCACCTCAGTTGCTGTGTCTGACCTGAAGTAGGATTGGATATGAATCCTTTTGAGTTTAGCCTTCTTGTAATTTCCCAACAATATTCCCAAGCAGCTCTACTTTTAGCATCTCAGAATTGTCTTTGGTGTCTGTATTGACAGGCAGTTGGCAGAACCAGGATGGCTCTTCACAGGGACTTCTGCCCATGTCTGTTCACCTGCCAAATGCAGAAGAAAAGTTATATGAGTGCGCTTACTGGGCCGAGGAAGTCTGCTGGGGGGACCAAGAAGAGAGAGAGCTCTGGAACCCACTCAGACCAAGGGAAGTGTAAGAGCATTTAGGCCAGTGATTCTCAACCAGGGTATTGTGGGACCTTGGGGTGCCTTGAGATCCTGTATCATGGGGTACCACACTGTTAGAAGTGTTAGGTGTGCAAACTGTTCATAAGACACAAACCAAAGATGTCAAACAGTAATCCATAGTGTTAAAAGCATGTTAACCTATTGCAGCCTTTCCAAGTTCTTTGCAACAGAAAAATTGCTCTATTATTTTTCCATAGCCAAAAAACCAAGAGAAAACTAAGGGCTAGCAATTTCCAAGGGATGCATAAAGTGTAATGAGTGATACGTTGAGTCTAAAAAGTTTAAGAGCCACTCTTCTAGCCTGATGGAGCCAAAGCACAAAGCCTACTGGGTCAGTGTTCAGCTGGATAAGCTCTGCCAAGCCTGTGGTGGATTATACCTGTTGGCAAATGTATAGCACTTTTGGGCATGGACAGTGTCTTCCCATTAATTTGGATGGCACCAAGCACAGCCAAGCCTAGATCTTGGTATGGGCGAACTGACACCGTTAATCAGTATTGTACAGGTACTTGTTAGGCAAGACAGACCTTTCTTACTAATACTAGACTTAATTGTAGCTGAGGGGAAGAGAGAACTATTTCTAGAATCTCTCAGCTGTCTTTTCCCTCCCTTCGTGAATTATGTTATATCAGGGCTGTCCAGCTGGCAGCCTGTGGGTGGCATGCAGTCCCCCAAGGATAAGCATGTGGTCCATGGGGCTCGGGTATGGTCACCACTGCCCCCCTCCCTGCTAAGTTCCTGCAACTTACCAACTCCTCCAGGGGTGGGGGTTGGGGTGCCTATGCTGTATGCATGGTGGGTAAGGGAGCCAGGCTGTTGGAGCTGGCTAGAAAAGACAGGTGACTGGGAGGGGAAGGGAGTGCTGTGGTAAGGATAGCCAAGCTGCCTGTGATGCAAAGGAGGCTGCCCACATGGTTAGGGAGATCCCTTGGTTTACAGCCCATGCCTTGTGTGGCCCTTGGGACTGCAGCCCAAGGCCCTCAGCTGCTGAGAAGTTAGACTGTCTTGCATTATATGAAGATGATGGTGATTTTCCTTCAAGTTCTGGCAGCATATCTATAAATATTTTATTGTGTAATAGTTATTGGGCAAGTTATGCCTTAAATCCCCTTTCCGTTCCTCTCAGTTTCCCCCTTTGGTGATACTCTACTGTCCAGTCACTCCTACATCTCTTGGGTCTGAGTACCTTCCCCTTCCTGTCCTCCCTCCCTTTATCACCTGTGTTCCCCTGGCAGGCCCAGTAGGGTTTTGGCAGGTGCAAGCCCTTTTTTCTGGGAAGCCTGTGGCAGCAGCTGTTTTCAAGTGATTCAGGAATAGCTTCTTCAAAACAAAGAATTTATTTATTTACCCAAAGGTACTTAACCCCTAGAGTCAAGGGCAAAAATAAAACCAGTTTATATGCCTAATTTTTCTTCACTTCAACCTTCATTTTCCTTTTCTACTTTTGCAGTTTTGTGATAGCTCAGTTACCTCCATTTCAAGGGTGAGAGAGGCAGGATGCCCTGCTGAAGTGTGCTGTCCTTGTATCCTGTACTGGTAGAATAATTAGCAAATTTGCTCCCTGGACAAGCCCCACCAGTGACTCACTCAACCATGTGTACATTTTGTGGCCTGCCTCTTTCTGGTTTGGTTCCTCCTTTCCTCCAGGGCACAGGAATGGGAAGAGTAAACCTTGCCAGCCTGCGTGGAACCTTCCTGGAATATTCTCAATTAATAGCTTTTGTTGTTGCCTCAATGACCATTGGTAATCTCTCAGGCTGTACCTTATCTTTTGCCATTGTTTTGTTTCTTGTCGGTTCCTCCCCACTCCGTTATGCCTCTTTAGATTCCAGAGCAATAACAACCAGAGCATCTGAGCTACATACAATGCTTATAAATATATACAAACAGTCCTCGGATTTAGGACACAATTGGTTCCTGAAAAACGCGTCTTAAGTTGAAACGTTGCAACTCGGAACCAATTTTCTCCTAAGAAATATTGTAGATGGGAGATCTGTTCCTGAACCAAGGCCTGATACCCTATTTTCACTAAAAATACCCCAGAATTTTGTACTTGATCTATTATAGATGAGTAATATAACTACATTAATGTATTCATACTGTAAATAGCCATCATATTAATTTGGAAGGGCTTCTTTGAGGTGACTTTGCTGGACTTTTTGAAAGGCTCTTGGCTGGACATTTTGAAGGGTTCTTGGCTGGAGTCTTCTCAGGAATCTTGGTTGCAGGTTTTTCTGGAGTCTTGTCTTCTTTCTTAAAGAAAGTGTCCAAGGAAGTTTGGACAGATGTTCTCCAGGGAGATGGGCAATGCAGCAAACTTGTTCACTGGTGTGGCATTGGATCAAGTGTTGTAAAGTTGAAACTGACATCATAAAGGTGTCGATTTATAAATGTTGTAAGTGCGAAACATTGTAAGTCAAAGACTGCCTGTACTACACTCTGTCTCCAAGCTGACCATGCCCATGTTGAAGCTCACATTACAGTGGTGGTATTTCCACAGCTGTGCTATGCCAGCTGAGCTGACCTGAAAAATAAGAGATCTTGCACATGTTGTGTAGAAGTTTCTATCCAGGAAGTCCTTGTGCCTTGCTTTTCATGTGAAGCCTGGAAACATACTTGAAAGTTTTATTCAACAAAAAATGCTAGAGAAACACCAGAAAATAATAGAACAATCCAACTTAACAACTGCCAAACACTTTGACTGGGCTGAGCTGAGCTGAACTATTGACCCAAGTGAGAGACATACAAGAAAATAAACATAATTTAACAGGAAGCTTAGGAAGTATCCCTTTTTCTCCCCACTCTCCATACAATGGCCTGTGCTGCTTCTAGGATATGCAGCATAGCAGGCAAGTGCAAAAGTCTCATCCCCAACTACTCTCTTTAATAGGATACCTTCTCCTTCCCCTCAACCAACAGGTTCTGAAATGCATTATGTGGATGTGGCAGTCTTCAAAGCAAAAGAGCTTCCAAATTGCACTGTCAATCTGAAAAATATATGCCAGGAGAAGCTATATGATTTGAAATAAAAGAATAAAAAAGAACAGGGTAGACAGATGCTTACTTGGAATGTTTTTTTTACTCGAGATGATCTTGCTTTGAGCTGAGCACTACTTTCAAGCCCTACCTTCCTATGGTCCTATAATAAAAGCCTGTGTTCTGTCTGGTATACAGTTCATGCTGTGTCTACATTTTTCTGAGAGACCTGAGGAAGGGTACTTCATACCCAAAAACTTGTCTTTATCTCGTTTGGTCAGATAAAGGATATTGCTCACAAAAATTTTTCTCTTGTGTATTTTTCCTGAGCCCACACAAATACAATGTCACCCCAACTCCAGCAGAATATAGACAATTTTGTATTATATCATCTGTTTCAAGAATCAGTATCTGAAAGAAGCATGATGCTGCTCATGTTTTTTTAAATGTCAAGACAAAAAGAATCTTACAGGATTATCTCACAGTTATGCAAGCAGCTTTGCCCAAGAGTGACACAAAATACATGTGAAAATGGGGATGCTTTGCTGCCAAAAAAGGCATGTTTCTACTTGAAACGAATGAGGGAGAATTTGCAGCATTTTCCAGGTGCAAATATAGGAGCTACTGACAATATCTGCAGGTGCTGACAGGCACACTCATGTTTCACTTGATCAGCATGATGAATTCCTAGGAGACCTTTTTCACATTGCAAAAATTCAAGCAATGAATTAATGGAGATTTGACTTCCAGTTCACTCTACATATCATTTTTGAGGGGAAGGGTATTCATCTTTATATTGGACTTTTCGTCAGTCACATGCTCCCTTGTCGCATCCTTCTACCTTAACTCCCAATTTTGGAGACCACAGGTTGAAGCATGCACATTGTAACATGTCAGTGCATCTTTTGGCCCAGTGTCCTGCTCTGTCTATTATTTATGTTAGCACTACAAACAGTCGTATTAGTTTATCTATTCATATTGTATTGAACAAATGGGATGGAGAGAGAGAATCCAAATGAAGGAAGAAAGAGGAAGGAAAGAAGGAATATGCGTGTGCAGTTAGGCGTGCATATTTTTTTAAACAATAAACCTATTACTAAATTGTAGTAAAAGCTTCAGCAAAGCATCTAAAGAAAACCTTCAACCTTCAGTGTGATTAAAGCATATTTGCTGAATTGACTTTTAACTCCCTGAATTTTCTTCCTTAAAAAAATCCTGAGATAATATCTGCAATTAGTATAGCTAGCTAGAACATACCTTGAAAAACATTTTTTTTTTTTTTAATTTCAACAGTAACGTTACAGGGGAGGGAAGGGTGGAATGAGAGGGAGCAAAATGTAATAAAAACAATCTTTTGAAGTGTTCCTAGCATGTACAAATATAAAGCAGCTTGTGATCTAGGGATTCTAGCTTGCTTACTGTTTTCTCTTGTTTTAGGACCAATTTTATTTTTTTTTTTTAGAAGTATTTGTGAATTTGGTGAGGTAAATCCAGAATAATATACATTGCTGAGTGCATAAGTAACTCTATTTTTGGAATGTATTTTGACAGTGTTCATTCATTCCTCCCTGTGCAAGAGAAAATCAGAAGAACTCTGAAATTGTTGCACACTGGCAGGAATACTGGAAAGAGGAAGTTGGTTCACAGCCATTTACATGCTATTTTAACCAGCATCTAAGGTAAGTAACCACCTACATAGCTAGACATAAATGCACAGCCTTTTCATACTCTGCTCTTCTTTGGTTTTTTTTAAGCAAAATGTTTGAAGAGTTTATAGTTTGTTGGTAAAATATAAGAGAATTCTTGCTGCTAGTGAAAATTCTCAAAGATACAACAAAGTGTTTTTCATTTTGGTTGCTAAAATTTTACCTGAAGCTAAAAGTAAACTTTCTCTAGAGTAAGTGTTGTAAAAAACCGAGTTTTATTACAAAAATACCAAATTCTGTGCCTTGACATATTAAGGTTTCTTCCCAAAAGAGGAAGGAATCCTACAAATTAGCGTCACTAAGAGGAACTGTATTCACTCGGGAAATTAATCAAAGCTTTGCCATAGATTAGATTAATTAATGTTCACAAAACAATCATTCTTCATTCATTTATACTTGCAAGGTGGAACATTTTAGCTTCAGACAAGTCCACTTAGTTTTCTGTTTGGGGGCCTGTATAACTCTTGTTAATAGTAATGGGATTTATAGGCATAGTGAGGGATGAATAGCTTAAACCAGTCAACCTGCTGCCTCACATTTATTTTCCTGGCGTAGGAATTTCTGGTATAGGAATTGATCTTTGTCATTGTTCTTTTTTTTTCTGTTTGTCTATTTCTCTGTGGTGACCAGAAATATATGCTATACATCTCCAACAAAACTCTCTGAAACTATAGTGTTTAATTATCAGAAAGTTGTAGATGCACTGAAGAAAGTTCAGTGGCAAGCAGCAAAGAACTGATGATATGTTTGCACAGATCAGCAGAAGAAATCAATAACCCCAGCTCTAAATAGGTATAGTGTAAGCAAATTTATGAGCCAGCAAGCACTTAATGAGGTGCTTAATTTTACTCCCAGAAGGAGTTCTGTTGGAATTAGAAGAGCTGTTCATGGTAATCCAGTGTAAGCACCTACACATGGGTAAGTATTTGAAGGATCAAGATCTAAGGGAAGAAGGGTAAAAATTCATAAATATCTGAAGGGTGTAAAGAAGGTGGGGGGGAAGGGGAAAAATGCCTTAAAATAGGCAATATAGATTCATTATATGGGGCAAGAAGGGCCACGTCTCAGAAAACTTGAATTCAGCAGGTAATGGGTTGTCACTGTTCTGGGATCTACCATGTAGGCTAGGGACCAAGAGATTGTATTAGTAGCATGGCAAGTCAGAGATGCTATGTATTTCATTGCTTGGATGCTGGATCTTGTATAATGCAATTGCCATTTCAAGCCACAGATACAACTGGCATTCACCGAGTAATATAATACTCTCTTTGTGGCCAATTCTTTCTGTACCTTGTGCTAGAAGAAACTGCTGCTGGTTAGTATCAAGGACCTTTCAGCTGATCTGTGGAGCTGACCAGACTGGAATCTGAAGGCAGAGGGGTTTATTATTTTCAACATCAGCAGCATTCTCATCAACTAGGCAGCACTAATGGATTAGGCAGCACATTGCTTTTTCCTTGGATGGCAAAATCTTATATTATTGAGTTAAACTGTACTGGCAAATGCTTTTCTGATCATACAGACATTTTTATAGGACAGAAAGATGTTTGATGCTCCTAGAATGGTTTAGAGATAGTAAGGGTACACCACCTTTTATGCAGAGACAAGGAAGAGTTTGGAAAGATCAAATACACAGAAAAGTGTAAAACGCTTAGCTGGGTATATTTTTAGATTTATGATAACAACAATTGGGTTGGTAAGTAGAAACACACTCAAAAAACTGATAGCAAAACCTCTTTTCTTGATTTGAAACGGTGTGTGTATAATTTCCTTTTGGTATTTTTTTGCCCTATATGAAAGAGTTTTTGTGTGCCCTATATGCTTAATGTATAGTAAATACAGAGATATGGTGGTGACACAAGATGTGAAAGATCTGGTATTTAGTAGCTTAATCTTCCCTCTCTTGAAAAAATTATAATAAAACCCCAAGAAGCAGTTTATACCTTTTCTGTATTTAATTTAACTTACTGACATGATCAAAATTGTAGGTTAGTAAATGTTTATGTATGTGATTCATTTGTCGTGAAACCCTACTTGTTACTTTGCTGGGACTGGACTGTATAAGTGTGGTGGAGCATCTTTGGGGGTGCTCACCATTTGAGGTCTCTCAGGCTGTGAGGAGAGCCTGCTTGGGAGGAGCAGCAGGGGAAACCGTCCCCAGGAACTATTTTAAGCGGGAAGGTGTGTGGCAGGGCACTGTGGGTGCCTGCCACTTCAAGACTGGAGCCAAGTAGCCAGCAGGTGCTTGATTGCAGCAGCCATTTTAGATCTCTGGCTGCCCATATAAACAGGGCAGTTCACTGCTGGCAGCCAGGCAGTAACATCACTGATCCCCCTCTGAAGCTGTAGGGGCTGGCTAGGAGGCTCCTGGTCCTGGGCATGACCTAAAATTGCACCCTGCTAGGAGTGGGTGGCCTAGTGGGGCTCTGTGTTGCGGGAACCCCCAAGAAATGCCAGGCCAGTTACCCCAGTGAAAGGCAGGTAGGGGCACCTTAACCCTAGCCCTCACCTTCAGGTGGGTTAAGTAACACCTGAGATAGTTAGAGGCCAGGCACAGCTGTGGCCACCTGAGCCCTGTGGGGTGTAGGACCCCAAGGAAAGGTAGTTGGGGCCAGACACAGCTATGACCACCTGAACCCACCAGGGAGGGAAGCCCCATGGCCCCAAGTGAGGGGTGGTGTGGAGCCCCAAGTGAAGGGAGTAGGCCTAGGTATGCCTTTGGATGCCTGAGTCTGTAGTTCAGGCCAGAGACCAAGTAAGGGTGCTCAGTCAAAGAGATAGGGGCGAGTCCTGACTCCGGTAAGTCCTACACCACTGGGAGGCTGAGTGTGGGTTGAAAGCAAGACCTACAGTTGAGCACAATGACCTGCTGCTCCAGGGGGGAGTGAGAGTCCCTGCAAGACCCTGGAACAGCAGCCGTGGTGTGAGTTACCCCAGCTCCCACAACCCCTAGTAGGGGCCAGCAGGCAGATTCAAGAGAGTGAGGGGCCTAGTGACAGAGGCCTGATGTAGAGTACCCTCGACTGGTCAATACTGGGGTTAGGACCAGAATGGTCAAAAAGGCCAGGAGCCCACCACAAGGGATGCCCAGACCTGAGGGCCTGGGGTTCTGACTGGCCTTAGAGGTGAGGCCAGGGCCTGTGTGACCAAAGTCCCAGGCGGACCATGCCTGAGTGGGGAAATAGTTTCAGGGAGCTAGGCAGCCCAAGTGAAGGTGAAGTAGGCTGTCTGAGTGGAGGGACCCTGTAGGCATCCGGACTGAAGGATTCTGGGGCCCAGTTTGGGACCAGTGAGATTAACATCCGTGGATGCCATCTGTGAGGCTTGGGCTGCAGTGTAGGGGAGGAACAGAGCCACAGATTGCGCCCCCTGGTATCAGGGCAAGAATGGGCAGCTTCCCACCTTAATTAACATCATAGTTAATTAAGAACAAAGCGTGGCAGGTGAGTCTGGTGGGTGGCGTGCCCAAAGGCAAGTGGGGAAACTAGCACTGTGGCTAGTTGGGAAGTCCCACTTTGCCACAATAATTAAGCGGTGTTTAATATCCTTTCATGGAAGAAGGAGAGCAAGGCAAGACAATTTTGCATACAGAGAAAGTGGAGGAAAAGGAAATCTCTTACTTTTTTCTGTTGTTTATTGTACTAGTAATTAAAGAAAAACCCTATGACTATCACCCCTATAGAATCCTGTGACACTTTCCTTTGGAAAGCCAAACCACAAAATCTTTCCCTAAAGAAAAATGACCTGACAAAGAATGCTTTGCATTCAAAAGCCTTGACTATTTCAAAATTATGGAGTTGGTCCAATAAGAGAGATCATCCATAAATTCCTTGCCTCTAAAATAATTCCCCATGTTTTGTACAAGTGAGAGGGAACCAAGCAAGCTTTCATTAAAAAAACTTTTTGGGGAAATCGGAGGTAAAACTTTCTGTACTGCATCAGAACTAATCATGAATGTCCTACTTTCTCAGGCTAAATTTTGACATCTTGCCAAAGGTCACATAGGACAAGACATGCATGGTAAAATCTGGATCCTTGATTACTGAACCAGTCTTAAAGCACTATGGGAGCTTGCCAGATTTTCAAGTGCAGTTAGCAGAGGGACATATTCAGCTGAACTTGACTTCCTGTATTTTGAAGAACAAGATAAGTGACTAAAAAAAAAAAAGTTCATGTGCTATAGACAAGGATTCTAGGTGCTTTGGGGATCTGAACTCGAGATACCATAAGGAAACCTAATTTTTGGAAGGTTGTTTTTCACTGCACTTTGTTTGAACTTACAAAAGTGGAGGCATTCAAGATCACTCAATATTTAACCTCCCCCCACCCCCAAACATGGTGATGATGACACAAAATTGATACCTCCATGTCAGTGAGAGGTGGGAAATCTCTGGAGAGGGAAGAATGGTGGATATACTGCCTTTTTATTTCTCCAAGTTAAGAAAAATAGTTGAACTGACATGGTTCCACAGTTTAACTCCTTCTCCATCCTATTCAATTCTTTAGGAACCCCATAGATCTGTACAGAGAAGAGCAAAAACCATTTTCTTTCCTGAGACCAATGCTTTGACATGCCTTGAGTTAATGGCTCATCTGTAAGGCGTTGCTGTTTTTTTAGCTATGTGAATATATTCACTCAACATGATAAAATGCTCTGGGTTTTTGGTTCAACTTGGCAGATGAACCAGTCAAGCTTAGTACTCTATTGTATTCTGATGCTGGATATTGTAACCACACATTCACTTAAGATTTTAAGAGTTAACATATCCAACAAATAATGACCATCTGTTTAAGACCCAGGCTCACCTGTGGATCATCTTTGTAGTATGATTAACTACAAAAGCTATTACCTATAAGGCTAGAAGAAATCCAACATTACCTCAAATATACAAGTGCAGCCTTTAGACACCTAAGGAAACAGGTGTTTGAAGATCGTAACATCAGATCCAAAACCAAGCTCATGGTTTATCAAGCTGTTATGAACCCCACCTTACTGTATGGAGCTTAGACATGGACAACCTACAGGAGATACCTCAAGTTGCTGGAGAAATACCATCAGTGCTGTCTGCAAAAGATCCTTCAAATCCAGTGAGACGACAGAAGCACCAACATTAGTGGCCTCTCACAAGCAAATACCACAAGTATCCAGGTGATGATCATCCTACATCAAATTCACTGGGCTGGCCACATCATATGGATGTCTGACTCCAGATTCCCAAAGTAAGTTTTATTTTCCCAGCTCAGTCAAGGCAAATGCTCAAGAGGGCAAAGAAAGCACTTAAAGGATGTCCCCAAGGCCAACTTGGAAAAAAAGCAACATTGACATCAACCTGTGGGAAATATCACCCAAGACTGCCCCAAATGGAGGAAGAGTGTATTACAAGAATCTCAGTATTTGGAAACCTTATTACAATAACAGGTGATAGAAAAGCAGGAATGGCAGAAACAGTGCATCACAGACAGAATCAAGAATCCAGAGCCATCCACCCTGTACCAAAGTACGTGCTCAAGTTGCAGTAGTCTGTTAATCCTCGTCAGCCACCTTCAGACCCACAGAGAAGGTAATCTTCCTTGACTGCGAGGAATTGCTGATTGATGATAATTATATAGGATATAACTGGAATCTTATTTTGTCTTGTCATTTCATTAAGCTTTAAAAACTAAAAATTTCCTTTGGTATTGACACCTTCTATCATGCAAGAAAACCCTCTTGTGCTAGGCCCTGTAGAGATGTGTAGTGACAGACTGTCCCAACCTGAAGATTTCTGTGCTTTCGTTTGCATACCCCAATGAAGCCCCAGACTTGGCTGGAGTTTCTAGGCACAACTATAATGTAAATGATAAAAATGAGTCTTTGTCTTGGTAATGCTCTTAACTTTGTGGGAAGTGAACGTGAAGCAGTTACATACTAGGCTGAATCCAGATTGCTTTGAATTTAAATGAATATTTGTGGAAACAATTACTGACTCACCTATAGCCCCATACAATGCCTGCTATGTAAGATAAAATGTGAGCTGAATCATGCATCCTCATAGCTGTCTGGTAATAGGTGGTGGGACACACTGCAATTTGCTTGTTAGCGGTCAGTAATCGCTCAAAGCTAAGGAGTCTGGTCTAGTGGATGTTTGTTTTTTGTCAGCCCGAGTTCTGACTCTTTAGCCTTATATCACATGAGAGTTGCTGCAGAAGGTAATGCCAACCAGTTCCAAATGGCTCTTGTGAAAGCCTCTTAAAGCTACAGCTTGCCAAACAAATTACTGCTAAAAATAAATATAACTTTTAAGTTCTGCCCTTTAAAAATGAACCCATACAGATTAAGCTCTATGGCAGTATATAGAATGAAAAGGATACATGAATTGTTTTAGTCAATTTACAGACCTCTGTAGTGATCTTGAAAGGCACTTCAACTAGGCAGGTGGAACTAGGGGTTAAACTGAGAAGGAAGTGAGGTGACCATCAGAGGCATGCAAGAAGAGTAACTGAAAATCCCTGAACTGCCATGTATAGCAGAGCTTGTGCAAGCCTATACAAGGTGAGTTATGATTACAGAGAGCTCTGCAAGTAATAGTGTAGTGGAAGAAGTAGATAAGGAAAAGAGAAAACAAGAAAACACTTTACAGTTGAAAGCCAAATGTAAAAGTAATTGCTTTTGTGGCAGCGGTCCTTAAGAAGAAACAAGAGAGAGACAAAGTAACAGAAATATAAAGTCTCAGAAGAGAGGCAAAAAGGAATCTAATATTACGGATTAAACTAAAATCACCAATAAAAAGGCTTGATTAGACCAATCTGTGTAAGAAGTCATTGACCCAGATTTTGAAAAGCAGCTAGGGATTTTGATTGCTTTATTTTCTTGGTGTTTAACTTGAGGAATATTACAGGGGACTCTTTCAGGAACTGCAAGTACTTGTTACCTGTAATTTTGCCCTTTTAAAGGCCTTCAAATAGGGGAACTAGAAGTTTACCACCCCCCCTTTTGAAAACCTTGACCCCTGTAAACTATGCCCTCAAACAGCTATGTACAAGTACTGAAAAAAAAGGAGAATGATCATACATAAAGACATGACACGTAATTAAAAAATTTATTTGCAAAAATCTTGTTGGTCTAATAAAAGATATTATCTCTACTATGACTCCTGATGACATGCATTAAGCATCAACCAAAGATGGGTGCCAAAAAAGGTGCTTTCTCCGTTTTTAAATGACTTCAGTGCAACCTTTCTCCTTTAGTTTATGTGCTTTCCAGGTTGAGAATCTTTTTCAAAGTAACATTTCCTCCTTACCAATTTTAGCCTTGTCTGTACTGTATTTTGCCCTGGTTACAGCATCAAGTGGCCTACCACTGCTGTTGGTATGAGCTAGCAAACATCTTACCTAAACAGGCAATGTCACTCTCATGGACAGTGTTACTACCATGACACACTCATGGATCCAGAGGAACAGACTACCACCCTTGGCTTCCTCTGTGCAAAAATTAAGTTTATTTTCTACCTATGGGGACTCTTTACCATGTTTAATTTATCCTGAGCCTGAGGAAGGGTGTGTGCACCTGAAAGCTTGCAGAAAAAGAGGGTTTTTGTGATTTCTTAGTTGGTCTAATAAAAGGTATAATTTCTGAACCAAGTGTTTTGAAGTTTTGCATTTCTAAACAGGCAAAGCAGTTATCAGACATCAGGTACAATTTACTTGTGTCCCAAGCTGCGACAAGCAGCAGCAATGCAATCAGAGCTTTGCTGTTTCACCAGTGACTGGCCAAAATCCCCACCATGGACAGTTTGCCTTTGGCAAGCACTTCATTCTGCAATATTTCTAGGAATTACTAATAATAGTTGTTGCTGCATTTCTCTTTGTATTATCCTCCTGTGGGTACGTTCACTCTAAGGAAAAAAGTTTGCTTTAACTACATGTGTACTAAGATGTGGCTTCATAGCATCTGAGGAATTAGGCTGTTGTCTATGAAAACATATACATCTCTAAATGATTAGCCTCTAAAGTGCCACCCTGCTCTGCCTTCTTCCTCACCTCAGACTAACATGGCTCACTTCCTCTCTCAAGTAGGGTAACATTTTGATGGGGATGAGACAGTAGTAGTTTTGATACACAGATTAATTCATAACCTGGGGAAAATGTAATCCTTAACTGATTAAGGGAATAAAATCAAACTGTAACTGCTATGTTCAAACTGGGATGGTGCCCCTGCTGTTGTGTTATATTTGTTCACCTGGATTCCTGGTGAAAACAGGATATGAAGTTGATGCAGGTGGAAATATTTATCGGTCTGGAAATGTTATGTTCTAGTTGCTGTTGTTGGGCAGTACAAAAAAATCTCAAGCTGCATCTATTTGTTTGCATCTACAATAAAATGAACACTGAAGTATTTGCCTCTTAAAATACAAAAATGCGGGGGGAGGGACACAGCAGCAGGGCGAAAGGGAGAGACAGGTTTTGCCTTCCACTTTGCCTTTTAGTATAACTGAAAAAATCCTGAAACAATTTTCTTTTCTCTCTTCTCGTGCTTGTTTTGTCACAATCCTTTTACATTTCTTAGGAACTTATATTAGCAATTAAGACCTTGTCCCCTGGGGAAGCTCTGTGGTAACTAGAAACCTACATGAATTATAGAATCATTAGGACCAAGAAACAGAATTGAGCAAAGAGCTGGGAAAGAGATTTTTTTTGTTAGCTTTTTTAACTGTTATTTAATTCCCGTTGAACTGCAATCACTAGGAAATGTTAGACAGAGAAGGTTTATTTATTAGATTCCTATCCTTTGCTTCTTCACCTCAAGTGTGAGAACTTGCATATTGCCCCGAGAGCTTCCTTGTCATGAAACAGAATTTGATCACTTCAGTTCTCCCAATATGAAAATGAATATAATACTTTCTATTATCCCTGAATATTCATGTTGTCTTTCTACAGATTGTAGAGAAAGGGCACATGCTCAGGTTGCATGTGTGGTGGTTTAATTTGTTTTACCTTATCTAGATCACCTTTTAAAATAGAGGTTGTGCGACTTCATATGGGTGTAGCATTGCTTGTCATGATGTAAGGTGGTATTATATTTTAAGAGGTGACATAGCATTGCAAAACCTGAAATTAAATTCAGTTATTTTGTGATTGTACTTCAGGCCAAGTTTGGCAGAAATGAGGAGAATGTTGCCTGACTTGCTGCAGGCCTGGTGGCACCACTAGTTTTTGAATCAGTCGCATAGTAGTGGGCACATGATGGAAAAAAGCTGTTTGTGTTGAAATCTGAGACTAGGTGTTCAGAAGTCTGTAAGTTTCTCTCTTAGAATTTGTTATTAACAACATGCTATTATCACTGACCATGCTGTGTTATTGAACATGATGTTTCCATTACAGACTAATACAAAACAAAACAATAGCAATTAACCATTGTTTTTGCTTTTCTGCTTCTAGCAAGCATTTAGAAGGTGCCTGAAGTATGGCATATCAAACTGCATTTCAATGAGCAGTCCTCATTTCTGGTCCAGTAGGTAGCACCTGTCAGAGTTTGATATTTACTGTGCTAAGACAACTGGTGAAAGAGGCAAATTTCAAGGGAAGAAGGATGCTGTTGGAAGTTTTGCTGGTGTAGTCAGGAAAGCAACACCTGCACAAGCAAATGATAGGATAATGGCTAAGGTAATGTGGGCAACTGAGATACTTGTCCTCTGTGGAGACTTTACTATCTGCCTATATACTTACAGCTCTAGAAGTAGGAGGGCTAGTTATTTAACCTTCTACCTCCACTGCACTGCTCTATCAGCTGTTCTGTTACTCTTCCTTCTTCCCATGCTCATCTCCCAGTAGTGTCTTT
Organism: Caiman crocodilus; assembly: GCA_030014935.1. Taxonomy (NCBI): domain Eukaryota; kingdom Metazoa; phylum Chordata; order Crocodylia; family Alligatoridae; genus Caiman; species Caiman crocodilus. The sequence continues at coordinate 77,237,104 of JAGPOW010001296.1, read as the reverse complement.
AGAATATAGGGAACCAACACTGTGTGGTATGTGGCACTGCAGATGTGTTTGCAGCACCACAAACCGCACAGCCGTGCTCATCTGCATGCGGCCTATGAGTGCATGTATCAGTCCGTACCTAATCTAATTTATCACATGCCCATCATCTTGGCATCAAAACTGATGAAAAAAATTGCATAGCATATGCAAACTAAATAGATCAAATAGATATTAGTATGGGGGACAATTTGTTCCCCCCCTGCCCACAAACTCATCTACCTGTCTGTCTGTGTTGCTAGACAACTATATTTGTGTGTGTTGCTATTACACATACACATCATGGTTATGTCCATATTCTTATATAAGTACACTTCCTTTTCCTACTGCACATGCCTTAGAGCCAAAACTAAAGATTAAATACCAGTATAAAAGATCTGATTGAAGTCATGCTGAACCATCTGTAACTTGGAGCAATACTGGGATTGTTCAGTTCTAATAATTAGTTCCACCATGAGCACTGCTAATAAAATATCCTTTTATAAATCATTGTGGCAAATAGACTATATCCCATAAACCAGATGTGGATTGTAAAGTCCTGAGTGGCATTATTAATGTTTTCCCCAAGTAGGGTTTATTACTTATCTGTTGGTGTTTATTATAGAATCTTTTCTAAGATGTCCCAGGGCATGTGAGCATTTTAATTTCCCCAAACATTCTTTATTTGTATCACAAATATCTTTAGACAACTCCCCAAATCCTTTGTCTATATACACAGCAGATGTCTTCAGAGAGTAATAGAGATGTGGTGACTGTAACCTTTCTATGTGATAATTAAACAACTTTCCTTCAAGAGATAGTGGGATTGTTCTCATCCTTGACTGATGCTGTAGCACAAAGATACCCAAAAGCTCAGAAGAGGTTAAATTCTACTCTCATGGGCAAATCTTGCATAATCACTAATGACATTTTGATGTTGGATTAATCCTAACGCTGATTCAGATTTTCTTTCTAATTTCTTTTATTGTACATTATATTGTAGAGGATCTGCATAGCTTACTAAAAACATCTTTTTAAACTGTCACAATTAGCCTGAAAGTGTGTTAAATCATTATTTAATCTTCAAGTTAGATTTTAGTTAGCCAGTTCCATAGGGCCAGGTGATGACAACCTTGCTCCTGTTGAGTTTCCATTGGTTTTTTGGCCCATCATGGTCAGTTAGCTTGGTCACTAGACCTGGTGATTGTAGAGGAAGGTTTGTGGAGGTGATTGCTATTCTACAATTACAAGGCTACGATGCAGTGTTGGTAAAGTAGCTCTCTTCCCATTAGCTACTTCTGCTCTATAATGGGAATACCATTCCCTGCAGCCATTTTGTGAAGGTTTCTTTCAGTCAATGTGAAATGTCAGTGTAATTTTTATTGCTTTCTTTCTCTGAGACCATTAAGATTTCTTTCTAAAAGTCTCCAGGATCATATCAGATTCCTCTTGAAAGACTAGAACTTTAAATTTTTCCTAATCCACATCTCATCATCAAACTTTATACTTACGTAGCTTTAGCATTCAATAAGGAAGCCTGATAACTCACAATATTGATGTCTGCTACCCTGCTATATAT
>JAGPOW010001296.1:77199277-77235410 GCA_030014935.1 Caiman crocodilus | reverse complement strand
ATGGAACATTTTTTATACTTCTTGATTTAGACTTCGTGTTGGGTTTCCATCTCTAGAAGGAATTTTTACCCCATGGTCAGGCTGGTATGGACTCTGAGGGTTTTGTCTCAGAGGGTACTGTGTGGGGGGTGGGGGGAGGTAGTCCTCTTCCCGGGATCTCTTGAGCAAATAATAGCAAGCTTTACAGCAGCAGGACATTGGCTGCTGTGGCCCCACTTCTTTATCTGTGGCAGGTTGAGGTGTTATGTTTTGTGTTGTATCAGATTTGATTGAGTAGTTATCAGAGATGTTAGATAATGGTTTCTTGGTGGGGCTAGGCTCAGGAAGGGAGGTGGCACTGACACTGGGAGAGAGGCTACAGAGGGGGCTGCAGCCACCCCAAATTTTGACGTAGCTGCCTGTAGCCCTGTCCCCAGTGCTGCCGCTGCCCACCCGGATCATCCCCAGTTCTTCCTGGAGCATGGGGGGAGGCGGTTGTTGAACCACAGCTGCAGCTCACCCACCCCACCCCACACAGATCTGGGGGCACGGGCACCCTGCCCTCCCAGGGTGCATGCAGCAGTGAGATCTGCGCCCCCAACAAGCCGCAGCTCTGGCCCGCGCCCACCCCACCCTGGTTGGGCAGTGCCTGCCCCCTTCCTCCCTGCAGGGGGCGTTGATCTGCCCCCACCACACCCCTTCCCTTCCCCTCCCCTTCCACTACACCAGACTTACGAGCTGAATGCAGCCATATCAGAAACTGGATTGGTATCAGTCATTTTGCCTCCTTAAATAATGACTATTGGTATCAGCCCCCAAAATCTTTCAGTGTACCCCTAGTGCTTTCCAGTTCACTGATGTCACATTTGGCAATTTTCCTTCTCTAGCTTCATTCTCTTTTCTCCAGATGGTGCTTTTACCACACCAGGTGCTTGCCATCCTGGTTGTCCTTCCTGAATGGTACCTTGTCTGTTCCCTTGGTAGCTGTGAATGCTATCATGGTTTTCTTCATACTCCTCAGCTCTGTCCCATTGTTCAATATCAGTTTGCTTCTCTCCACTGGTAATTATGTCCATTTCTTTTCTGGGTCCATGATTCTGGAGTAGGGTTACCATGTGTCCATGTTTCCTGGACATGTCCTCTTTGAGTCCTATCGCCATCCAGGTGGGTTTTTCAAATCTGAGCAAGTGTCCAGGTTTTTGCTTTGCTCCACTGGTGGGAGCAGGGGGAGGAGTGATTGTATGCAGGGAGCTTCAGGCAGTTAAGTGTGTCTGCACTCACCCCAGGAGCTGCAGGCAGGTAAGTCTGGGTTGGAGGGGGGTGCTGGAGCTGTAGAAGGGAAGTGGTGGTGGGAGAGTTGCCAGCCTCCTCCGGCAGGGGAAGGGAGTGGGGCTCCTTTGGAGGTCTGTGGCTGAGCCACCAGCACAGGGGCTGGTGCCCATGCTTATAGGGGTGGAGTGGCCAGGAGATGTTGTGGGATGGGAGGGTGTGGGGTGGGCCATGACCAGGCCTCCTTGCATGGCATGGCAGCCCCAGCCTAGGGGGGCAGTATGTCACAATCCTCCCTTCTTCCCTCTAGCCCACACCAGGGCCAGACTTGCTCTAAGCCACTGTGATCCAGCCTGGTTGGGATGGGGACAGCTGAGGCCCCTCCAGCAGGGCTGGGGAGAGCAAGGGGGCTGTGGGTTGGGAATGAGGGGCACTGGCAGCAATGGTCTGCAAATCAAGAGTGAGGGGAACCAGCATGGCCCAGGAGGGCAGGGTACTGTGGTTAGGGAATGAGAGGCACTGGCGGGGCTTGGGTCTGTGGGTCAGGACTGAGGGACAGCATAAGGGCTGGGTGGGGGCTGTAGCTTGGGAGTGAGAGGCAACAGAATGGGCAGTCCCCTGCCATATCATTGCCCCTGCCCCCAGTCATATTCCACCCCTTCACCGCCCCCTGCTGAAAATTTGGTAACCCAATAAGTAGGATTTACCAGTCTTTCTTATATCTGGTTACTGACTTCCAAATGTCTTCCTTTTCCACTGCTGCTCAACCTGTGCTTACCATCCCATTGACATACTGCCTCTTTCAGCTATTCTTTGCTATGATTTTATACTGTAATTGCAATTTTGTTCCCTGGCTTGGTTTGCTCTAGGAGCTGCTACTCCTTATAATTTTAATTCTTATTTTTTTTCTCCTCTTCTAAGTCTTATGCTAGAAACAAAGTCACCAACACATTTTTTCTTTCATTCTCCCTTCCCCAGCATCAAAGTATGTGAATGTCTCTACAGCTTTATGGAAATGTAGTTTGTAGCTGTGTTCGTCTAAGGACATAGGCAGCCAAGGTTCTTTGGGTAAATGTAATGTCTTTTATTAGACCAACTCAGATAGTTAGAAATTTTTTTCTTAGCAAGCTTTTGGGTTTAAAAACCCTCCATTAAGCTGAAGAAGCATCACACACCAACTACAGATGCTTCCTCAGCCAGGAGTTTAGACCTTCTGTGCTAACATGGTTTGTTTGAAGAGTAAGAGACAAGCTAACTCTGATTTGTTACCTATATTTTTTACCTAGTACACAGAACATCCTACACTAACTATTAATGTATATTTAAAAATAGGACTAGATTAAATACTACAATAGTTGAAGCTTTCATCAAGCATTTCAGTCCCAAATATCTGTGCAAGCCTTGGCTCTTATCCAGTCAAAGGAGAACTTTCCTTAAAGTATTAGGGCTAAGAGTAGGAATTAATTGTATAAGGAATGTTCCAGTTCACTGCAATGATCTATACAGGTGCTGTCCAAATTCTTTAGGGCATACTATTGAAAGGAAGTCTGCCTCTAATTACACCTTAGTGCCCTACTGAATCCAATTTTCTAGTGTTTTTTACTTTCTACTTTTTCTTACTCCTTGATTAGCGCACACTTTAAAAAATACTTCAAGACTTTAGTTTTTTCTCTAAGTTTATAGCCAGAATTAGTGGGTGATCCTTATAACAGTGTGTTGTCAAATTTCATTCCAGTAGTCAAATGTTAACGGTACAATAAATGGAGTAGAAACAGTATTGTATTTTCTGTGAAAGCGTGATGACATTTGTGGGTTTGTATGCACAGAATGAATTAAACCAATTTACTGCCCCAGTATGAACTAGAAATATGCCAGCAAACTACACTTCACTTGTTGTGCTGTTGACTATCCAGTTCTTTTGTTGTTTTAAATTTTGTATTGCAGTTATTCCCAGAGGCCAAAATGGGGCTCTCATTATTCTAAGCATTGTACAGATACATACAGGGGCACAGTCCCTGCCCTCAGGAACTGTGAGTCTAACAGGCTAATTCACTGAACTAATTATATTGGAGTGATTTCATCAGATTTGTACGTAGAATGTAAACCTTGCATATCAAATTAGGGCATTGATTATGTGTAGCCTGATATTCTGTTTTCAGCCAGGACTTTTCAGGAAAGAAAAAAAGCCGTAATACATTTAATAAATTCTATGGTGACCTTAGGTAAGGGAAAGAGAAAAGAGGCTTTTTTTGTCTCTCCAAATCTTGAAGGACAAAATTTGCTTTGTCTTATAATAATGAGAGAATATAATTGGACTACAGAGGATCAACAGCAAATGTATTGTGGGGTTATAACTGGACCTGAATCTTTTTCTCATCACTTTGCTTCCAAAGGGCAGTTCTTCTGATTTATACTGGGGAGAGGAGAATCAAGATAGTTGTACTCAACTCCCAGGGTTTAGCAATGCCAGTTGATACAAGTTTTGAAGTTTGAAAACGTTCTGTTCCCTCTTTTTATTTATATGTACATAAGCATTTCCTGGCTCTAATGGGGATGTTCTCAGAAAGAAGCAAAAATATCCAAATACGATGAGACTGATTTAACTTTATTACCATTCTAAATGGGAGCAGAGAGCCAGCTGTGAGAGAACTTTTCTGCAAGATTTCCAGATTGAGTTTTCAGACATGGGAGGTTCAGATAAACATCTGATTTTTGGCATTTATCCAAACTGAATTTCTAGTCCTGTGGGGAACTGAAAACAAACCAGTTGCAGACCTGAATAACAGCATAACTTGCTTTAATAGTGCAGTAGAGTTGGTAGTCTCAGTCAAGGGTAAAATTTTCACAAGTGTCTAAGTCCCAGTGACTTTTGATGGCTTGAAATGCATGTACATTTTGATAGATTAGGCATGTTTGCAGATTTCATGCTTGGTTTCCCACATATGTTTTGCTTCTATTGTCAAACCACAACCTGGCATCACTCAGCACTTGAGACATGAGGAAGCTTTGTACTAGGTGTGTATAGCAGTATGAGAATGAGATGGAGCCCTTGTCTACTTCAAAAATATGCCTCAATTCTTCCCACCTGAGTGGGGTTAGGGGCCTCTTGCAGGACAGGTTTAGGATTAAAAATGACCTTGATAGATTGGAAAACTGGTCTGAAATAAATGGGATGCAGTTCAGTAAGAATAAGTGTAGTAAGAAAAATATTATACTTGGGAAGGAATAATCCAATGCACAAATGCAAAATGAACAATGACTACAGTAAAAGCTGTGTTAACTGGCATTTCAGTAACTGGAATACTCTATTAACCAGAATTTCCAATATCTCCCAGTGCAAATCCTCACTTTAGCAACCAGAATCTTTGCCAAGTCTATCTGGCATTCATATCAAGTATTTCTGTTGTTTACATTATTAGTGATGCTGCCAATAGAGGAGCTGCCGGGAGTCTGCAGGGGGAGGGAAAGGGATCTGTGTGGGGCAGGGTGGGCAGGCCACTGCGGCCTGGGGATGGTATAACTCTCAGATAAGTGGAGTGCCGGTTATCTAAAAATTCTGGTTATGTCAAAGCTTTTACTGTATATAGGCTGCTGTACTGCAATAAAGGACCTGAGGTTTATAGTGCACTGCAAGCTGAATATAACTCAGCAATGTAATGTCGTTTTAAAAAATGTTAACAGCATATACTGGTATGTATTAGGCAGGAATGTTGGATGCAAGTCACAGAACTGTTTCCTCCATTCTGTTCTGCACTGATGAGATCCCAACTGTGTCTAGTTTGGGCACCACAGTTTAAGAAGAATATGGACAACCCTCAAAGAGTCCAGAGGAGAACAACAGAAGTCACCAGTAGCTTAGGAAACAAGAAAAAGGCTGAAAGAATTTGGATTATTTTGCCTAGAAAAAAGAAAAGTTAATGGAGATGCAATAAGTCTTCAGATGTGAAAAGGCTAGTCAACAAAGAAGGCAATCAGTTGTTTTCTGTGTCCCCTGAGAATGTTGCAATTTAAGCCTACTTTTCTTCCTGTGAAGTTAATATGAAGAACTTCTAACTGAGGGTGATTAAACACTGGAATCTAGAGGTGCTGTGGAATCTTCACCATTGGAAATGTTTGAATGCAAATTATACAAACATCAATCTCGGGTGGTTTAGATAGAAGATGATCCATTTTGAATATGGGGTTGAACAAGGAACCTCTCAAGGTCCTTTCCATTCCTGTTTTCGTATGATTCTGTCATTGCTCATCATGCACAGGTGTCTAGTGCAGACAAAGCAGGAAGGATGGAGGTGTTGGTGAAAGGAGTAGTAGTTTACACAGACCCTGCTGACACCATGCGCCTGCTACCCGTTATCTATGTCCAACATTTATAATTCTCTCCATAGCTTCCCTGTGCAGTGGGATTGCAGATAAGAACTATGATGGAAGTTTTAATTACTTTTTACTGTAATGATCTGACACGGATATCTTGGAGTATTGGAACATTGTATCCTCTCCCAATTTTACACAGTACTATCTTTCACAGTCTGATGTGATTACTAGTTCTCCCCTGAAAGCCTAAAATCCCAGATCATTTTTATCTGAATGAATTTTTGTCCGTAAGACACTGCAGGCAAAATACCCGGGTGGCCAGCTATAAATTTTGATGATATATTTGCAAAATAAAATGATGAATGAAATGGAATGATTCACTTAATCATTTTCTAACAGTGTTGAAAATAAAATGCCATTATTGTTATCATGTCAGATGCCTTCCACTGATGACAAATTAATGCTGGTTTGTTTGGTGTGTGTATTTTTCCCTCTCCCCATCCTCCCTGCTTTCCTTACAGACCAGAAGATGTTCTGCTTAGGCGCACCCATGATGAGATGGTCCTCTTGCACTGCTTCCTCTGGCCTCTGGTAACTTTCCTCATAGGAGTCCTAATTGTGGTCCTGACCATCTGTGCAAAGAGCTTGGCTATTAAGGCAGAGGCAGTAAAGAAGAGAAAATGTTTGTAAATGCCAAGGTTGTTGAAGGAAAAGAAAAAGCCATGGGAAAGTCAAAAGTGCAAAACCTGACACACCTCTGCTTCTCTGGTGTGCTCTGACATGCCTGTTTACAGTGTCTTATCAGCTTTTGGAGTTGCTGATACCTGAGGATTATTCTTGAGAGACTGCTCTGTGAAATGTCAACTAATTGCTGCTTTTGCTGTGACAATAAACAAGTATATTCTACCAAAAGATCCTAAACTGCACCAAATATGCTGTACTGTATTTGACTAAACTTGAACAATGGCTAATTTATCCAGGTCCTAGTTGTATAGAGACAACTTCAGGAAACCCAAAAAGTGGTTAATTTCATCTTTTCAAAATTATCTTTATTTAGTATTAAATATTTACTTTTTAATTTACTTTGTCATAGAATGTATTTCTGAACTATTAAAAAATGGTGATTTAATTTTTTAATTTGTTTGTGTTTTTTTTAATGTAAAGCACAAAAATAATGCTTTGCCAGTTTAGTTTTATTCACTGTCTAGAAGCATTTTGTTTTGAAATTCAAATTTTAACTTATGCCTTAAAACAGTTCTTCATTCATAATCTGCTATTTATCTTAAAAATATTAAAATCTCTCAAGGCCATTTCTTTTGTAATTGGTAAACGAAACTGAACTTCTACTTGGAAAGTAGTATAGTGCTGAATATGGTCCTATCGACACAATGGCATTCAGTCCCTGGCAGTTTCATAGCACTCACGTTGTTTTATTGACACATGCATTCTCAGCTTCAAGAAGAGTTGATATGAACTGAAGTGCTTTTACCAAAATATAATTTCATAATAGAGAGTCCATTAAGGTACCATCTGACACTACTTGAGTAAATTAGAAATATCAGTCATCCATATAGTCATCTATATCACTTTGTTCAAGTGATGGTTGAAAGAGTAAGATATCATCTTTTTCAGACTCTTTGTGAAGATAACTAGAATACCATTATCATCACCACTTTATCACTGAGAATTATCTCTAAAAATCTCTGAAAATGGTACTCTTCAGGATACAAAATAATATGTATTGATCATTAAATAAGTCACTATCTACTTCCATATCCATAGTCTGCCTTTCCCAACTTTCATCATACTAAATAAGGATTGTTTATCCTGTTTGGGTTACAGATTACATGTAGGAGGCTACCGTAGAGAGAAATATTTTTGTTCAAAGCAAAGGTTTCTTTACCATTGCCAAGTGTTTTATTGATAAGCTCCCACTTTTGTTCTGATGAATATCATATAATACAACTGTGTTTAAATCTCCAATAGCAATTTTGCAGCTTTTAGCCACCCCCTTTCATATTTTTACATCTCTGACATTCCCATTTTTCATCTCTGACCGATTGATAGGTAGGTATCTAATGTATTGCTTCTCCGCTGTTTTGACAAATAGCAAAAGTACTTCTACAGTGTAAAAAAAAAAATCAAATTTGAGTTTAAATTCTAAGAAATATATCATGGTAAAAAGTTGCATACATTGTCTGTTATCCATTCCAGAAGGTATAGGTCCAATAGCTCCCAAATATCCAAATGCTTTCATAGTGTATTCTGTTTTGGAAGCTACCATAAAATATTGAAAGTGTGCTCAACGCAAAGGCATAAGGCTCGTATTTTGGGGAATGGAGACTATTCCTATCCCTTCCACTGACCTACAGCAAGACTTCTGGAAAGTCACTTAGACATAGAGCCTCTAAGGTATTTTGACATCCATCATTTCAATGGACTTTAGAAACTCTTAAATGCAACTGCCAATGTGGATCTTAAATCTTTGTTCTTTAGTTTTCCTGCCCATAATACAGGGGTCCCTGATGCATGTTAATTTAATGGCACGATCAGATATGATCCATGAGTCTAACAATTGTGCCTCCTGCCACGTCACACGTGCATAGAGGAACATGCAATTTTTGGACTGGGGATCAGATCCAAATCAAACTATTACTACTTGACAGTGCAGGGAGACCTTAGCTGCACATATGGTTTTCTGACATCTCAGCACAGGGAGACCCTGGGATCAGGGAGCCTCTCCCTGAACCTTGGCCTCTGATGCACTGGACCTTAAAAAGTGTGGGTTATACACAAACTTTTCTGACACCTGGGTGCACAGGTCTCTGGACTGGCCTCCTCAGTGTGATCCTAGGCTGGGACCTACAGTCAGCTGATTGTCATGACTGCCCCAGTTCATACTGGGATGTGGGCACCTAGCTTTCAACTTGCCAGTACAGGTAAAGCCTGAGATAGCATTGGAGACAGTTCAAGACAGGTGGACTCCCAGAGCTAGAACTGACAATTAGCTGATTGAGGCTCTGGTGTGGTACTGGAGCTAGGACTGACGATCAGCTGATTGAGGGTCCCAGCTTGGGACCACAGTGGGGCTGGTTCCAGAGTCCTGTGCTTGGAGATATCAGAAAACCTTGTATACAGCCCATCTGCAGGTTTTTTAAGGTCCTGGCATGCTGGAGCCCTTGGCTTGAGTTGAGTTTCTGTGAGATGGTCCCCGGGCACTGGGGATGTCAGAAAATTGCTTGTGCAGCCAGGCTGCTTATGTTGGGGTGGGGGTGGGGGTTTTTTTTAAAGGTTCCAGTGTGCAGAGATCCAGGGATCAAGGGACTTCTCCCCAAACCCATGGCTGGGATGTGTTAAATGTCTTGCTCTGCATCTCCCTGGGAGCTGGGAGAAGGCAGTCAACTTTCCAGGTTGCAGGAAGACTCCCTCAACTCAGCACTCTGGCTCACTTGATGAGTTTCTATGAACTTGGCACCCTGAAAACAGGCTAAACAGCTAGGACCCTGCCACACATTCAATTTAAGGTGCAATGGAAACCAGCCACAAAAATGTTCACATATTTCATGTAATATTTTTGTGGTTGGTTTCCCATTTTGTCATGGCATTAATTCCCTGGGTTACTATTTAAAACTTGATTCAACAACTTAATTGTGCCGTAAGTGTAACATCTGCAAGGGGTCAGGGTGAATAGCATTTATGCATCCCAATAAAGCACTTCAAAAACTGTGTGAAAAGTGCTCTGTAAATGGCATAAAGATAATTTTCTCTTTAGAAGTGTGCCTTCTTTATGCTTTGATAAGCAGAATTTGGCTGAATCTGGGGAAAACAATATCTGGGAAAAATTTGCCATTGTGAATGGCAGGAGTGATTTCCCCCCCCGCAAGATATGTGCCTCTATTTGGTTACAGCCTCTCCATCCCAAATCCTTTATTTCATGCACGGCAATTCTGTTACCTTAGCAACAAACTGAAACATTTCTTTTTGCCACCTTTGGACAATTTTGCCTTTCCAGTGAAATACTGGAAAGTTCACCTCATCTATTTTTGCCATTGATAACTCCCTTCCAGAATTGGAAGTAACCTTTAATCACAGTACAGAAAAATGTCTTTGTTTTTTCCCCAGAAAGGAATCAGAAAACAGTGATGACATAGATGCATCCAGAGTTTTTAAGCAGCAGTTTCATTGTCATAAATCCAGATTAACTAAATCCTCTCGTCCTTGCTTTAAAACCTCTTGCGTCTGAACTATGCAGCTGATTCTTTGAGCAAAGGTAAGGAGTGAGTTGAGTTAATGGAGTCAAACTTAGGTTGATTAGACATGATATCTTTAAATCTGCTACAGTTGTCATACGTGGAAGCCACTATAAGTAAATCCCTGTTCTTGAAGTGACATTAAATGATCGTTCTCCTTGCAGAGATCTTGTACATAAGTAAAAATTGAAAATGTAATCAGAATGCAAAGAAAGATAGTAAATATCACGCTAACACTGTATGTCAGGTGGTGCAGAGAAGGAAAAATACTAAAATTTGTTCTTCTATCGTAGCTTGTTCTTTGGCAACTCAGAATTTTCTCTGCCTACATTTGATAACTGAATCTTGGGAAGTTCCTTCCATAAACTCATCTTATTGATTCCCCCCCCCCCCCTTCATGAGTTTTATACATTTCCCAGTTTCTGTTGTATATTCTCTAGAGAATATTTCCTAAAATAATCTCTTATTTCAGCAGAACAATCTGCAGTTCTGATTTCAATGCAGTATTTATATTGCCGTTACTTTGAAGGATTCTGCTTCATCATGCTGTCTGTTGCTCAGCCTTATTAAAAGATATGCATTCTCTTTCATGTGGGGCTGTTCATTTTTTGTTGTTTATGTAATATCCAAAGCTCTTAGCTTAAGTCGAATATAAACTGATTTAAGCAATGCATATTTCCAGAAATTCTGTTTTCCATACTTTTTGTGTATGTGCAAATACAGTTAGGAAAGGTTCAGAGAGAGATTGGAAAGCATAATTGCTATTTTAAGAAACAATTCAACTACACAAGCAGGCGCGACACTTCAGATTTTCTCTGGGTGGCATTCAAAAGTAATCATCTCCAACTCTAGTGTATATATAGCTTAATTGAGGGAGGAAATAAAATGTTTGTTTTATGCAGAACTGCTTGGAATCTGTTTCTACAGTCTGTTTCATGAAGCCCAGGACTGTGCTAAAAATTCAGCAAGACCTGGTGCTAGGCAGCAGGAGTTTTAAATATGTTCCTTGAAACATTTAGTGAGCTGCTTGGATTATTACATAGAACCCAACAAGTGTAGGCAACACATCAGCTTGTGAGATATCTGGCTGGTGACAATTTGACCAAAGATCTCCAGCAGCAGAGAGGGGGATACATCTCATTCTTAATCATTTAAGGATGCACAGCTAGTTCACCTTGCTGGACTCTGCATTGCATCCTGATCCAAGCCTAACAACAGTTGTTTATGTTCTGTTTGGTTTCTCTTCTTGTAGATTTCTATTTGTTGATTGCTCCTTTCCATGAGAATTATGTGCACCAAACATAAAGCTATGGGGCTTTCTTGGTTTTTAATGCTGTGGAAGTATAGTGGAATTTGTAAAGCTGCTCTCACCTCTTCAGGATGAAAGAACTCCTTGCTTCAGATTGAGACAAACAGAGCTTCTCTTTCCAGCTGTATATATGCATGTCTAAAATTGTTCAGCATATCAAACACAAATCTATGCTTATGACAAGAAAGAATGTACATATTTTGCTTATCCTTTGGAGTGCAGATAAGGAAACAAGAGGAAAGATCTTGCTCTTATCATGGGAAATGCCAAAGAGAAAAATAAGTTTAAAACCTTCAGATTTTTAGCAAATGGGTCGTTCTTTATGAGGATTAAATAAAAATGAAGTCTTGCATATCTCTGGCAACAAGGGATGTAATTCTTCACTGTTACACAAAGTGTAATGACTCTGTTTTAAATATTTAAAGCTGTGAGGGGATAGTTGATGATCCTGGGATTGCATGGGCTGCATGTTTCTGAAAACTGCCAACTGTTTATGGGTCTTTGTCAATATTGCAAGAATGCTATTGCCTCTTGTTGAAACAACCTAATATTTGAAGGACACCTGGAATAGAAGGCATTATAGAAAATAGTGCAAAAATAGAGACTACTAGGGAAAAAAAATGAAATGAACCAAATTCCTGATTCTAAAGCCCATTTTTCCATGGAAGTTTCCCACAGGAATTGACAGAAACTCCATGGTTGAAGTCATATAAATTAGACAGTAGATTTGTTTCCATATTTATTTTCTATGAAAATCAACAGTCACTTTCATAGCATGGATGGCTGCCAAGCCTCCAATAATTTTAAAGTAGGAACAAAAACCTTCCCTATTTTTGGCATCTAAATAAGCCGTTACAATACTATGTCAAGCTAACAATTGTCTTTACAATGGAGGACATACAACCTGTGAAAGAGTTAAGTGCACAATTAATCAAACTGTCTCCAAGGATCACAGACTTGTTGAATGGGTCAATCTGGATATTTATAATTGGGTGCAAGTGTGGAATTTTATCTTGGGAACTGCGTTCTAACCCAAAAGTCCTGATAGAGGTTTTGAATTCATCCAGAAAAACTGCTTCACCTATGTTATGTTTAAAGACCTAATGAGATAAGTAAATAGGATGATTCGTGTTCATACTACTATATAATGATGCATTAAATAAATATTTAAAATGCACAGCTAGTCTGCAAAATGTGTGTAGTTCATAGATTAATCAACCTGAAATAGCTTGCCAGAAATATAAGCTGATTTAAAACTTCCAGAACATTCTTTGCTTTTGTTCATTTTGTGGGTTGAGAACTTATTAGACTCAAGGCACCCCTCGGAAAATGGCAGGTCTTAGCTTTTGCTGATGTTTGGCCCATCGAAAAATAATATTGCAAAGAACTCAGAAAGACTGTAGCAGGTTGCAATAAAAGCTCTAGGATAATCTTGTGAATCATGGGTAGATGTCTGCTCACTGTACATCCCTAGTAGATGTTACACTTAAGATGAGATTTGAGTGGTTAACATCTACTGGGGTGTACCACATGTTCAAGCAATTAGTGGCATGACAAAAAACAAAATCAGCTACAAAAGTATTACACAAAAATACTGCTTTTAGTTGTACTTTAAAATGAATATGTGGCTGGCTGGAGTGCACTCGAGTGGATTGCGCCCTGAATCCCTTGAGCATATATAGACATTTTATAGAAGGACATTGGCTGCTATGGTTCTCCTTCTTTACTTATGGAAGGTTTGGGTGTTAGGTCTACATTGTGTCAGAGTTGACAGTAGTTTTGTATAGTTTGTATGGGATGGTTTGAATAGGGATCATCCTGCCTCAGGCATGCATTGGACTAGATGAACTCTGGAGGTCCCTTCCAGGCCTGCTTCTCTAAAAGTCTATGATTTAATAGGCCTAGTCAGCAGAGCCCTGGTGCAGTCCGCATGCTGCCCCTGATCAGCATCCATCTCTGGAAGCTTGAACTAGGCTGGTTGGTCTCTGGAGTCAGCTGACAGTCAGCTGATTGTTGGGCATGTTTGTCAGTGCAGAAGTAGCCTAGGATCATGATCCCGGGCTCTCCTTGTACTGGCAACCAAGGTATAATTGGGGTCTGATGCCCAACCCCAAAAATCACACCTCCTGCCATGAACATAGCACAGCAGGAGGTGCAATTGTGGGGATTTTGGATCAGATCCTATCACACCTTTAACTGAACATTTGTCAGTAGCCTAACAATGCTAATGTTGCATTACACCTTGCAAACCCCTTAAAAGGATCTTGTGGCACCTGGAACACTTTGGTTGAGAATCACTGATGCAAAGGGCCCCTCTAGGCATTCAGATAAAGGCTTGATAAGATCTAATCCACGGTCCACGTTTTCACACCTCCTGCCATGCCACATGTGCATGGCTGGAGGTGTGATTGTGGGATCCAGCATCAGATTCTATCATGCCTTGTTAGCAGTCTAGGGGCAGCCCAGGATCATGACCCTTGGCTCCCCTTGCCCTGGCTGCTGCTGCATGGATGGGAAACTCATCAGCTGATGGGAATCATATCCACAGCAACAAGTAGGGTGCTGCCACAGAGGGGAGTCTCATTAGCTTGGTGACACTCCAGTCCACAGGAGCTCATGGGGTGCTGTCAAGAATAGGAATCTTGGCAGCCAACAGACTGTAGTCATGGGACAGTGCTGTGGCTGGGAGTCCCCTCAGTTGTGTGACTCCCAGCTGCCTTAGACCATGGTGCATCCCCCACAGTGAGTTCTGTTAGCTGAGAGGGCTAGCCACAAGGGTATAGCTAGTATGATAAATGTGCAGATTAAAACTGGATAGAAACCAGCTATAAAGTTACTACACATTTTCCAGCCTTAACTTTGTAGCTGGTTTGATGTTTCACTGGCACATGTAACTGGTCTAAATTAGTTGCTCAATTAACCCAGTGATTGCATGTAACATGTAGAGGGGGCCAAAGTATGATCTGTTAAGTAAGACCCTTTGATTTTTGTCTTAGAGCAGCATAAAATATACACCAAGCATCCTCATAACTTTTGGGATTCAGTTGAGATTTTTTGCAGTTTCACCTGTTTTCTAGAAAAAGTATGGGAAATCAAATCTTAAAACTATACTAGTTTTTCACAGTTTACAGTAAGAGCCATGCTTTCTAGACAAAACAGCTTCAACGTCTAGAATCCTGTATGTCCCATAAGGGCCGGCTCTCTTGAGCGTGTTCATTTTGTTCCTGAAATACAGAAGTGTCCAAAATATGGCTGTTTGGGGACTTTTTCTGTCTTGGTCACTGCAGCGTAAAGAGAAGAGTCTGGCTGGCTGTACTGCCAGTGATTTTGCAGGATGATAGATCCCCCAAACTTGCACAGTTCTGATCATAGAATCATAGAAAATTAGGGTTAGAAGGGATCTCTCGAGGTCATCTAGTGCAATCCTCTGCTCAAAGCAGGACCATGCCTAACTAGATCATTCCCCCCAGAGCTTTGTCAAGCTGGGCCTTAAAAACCTCCAAGGATGGAGATTCACCACCTCTCTAGGTAACCTGTTCCAGTGTTTTACTACCCTCCTAGTGAGAGAGTTCTTCCTAATATCCAACTTGCTGCAACTGATATTTGTAATTAAAATGTTTTTTGCAGCTGCAGGCCAAAGGGAAAGCTGACAGAAAGCCAACAAGATGGAAACTGAGGGTGGAGTTTAAATAGATGAGCTTAAAGTAGAGATACACTGATACATTGATCTAATATTGTATCAGTACCGATATAAAAAAAATGTCTATATTGGATATCAGCCTGATGGGGCTGATAATTTGAACAATAAATGCCAGTGTGTGCAGCTGCAGCACAGCACGAAGCAGAGTTGGCAGCTTGGAGAGCTGCCTGCAGCTGGGAAGTCAGAAGGGGTGTGAGCGTCAGATCAATGCTCCCCATGGTGAGGGAAGGGGCACGGGCAGACACTGCCCAGCCAGGATGGGGGAGCATGGGACGGAGCTGTAGCCACTCCAAGTTTCACCACAGCTCCGCTGCCAGCCCCGCTTTGCCACCTGGTGCAGCCCCAGCTTTTCCTGGTGCTTGGGTGGAGGTGGGGCATTGAGCTAGGACTGTGCTGGGCAGTGTGTGGGACTGGGAGCGGAGCTGCAGTGAAATTTGGGGTGGCTACAGCCTTAACCCAGTGCCACCAGAGCCTGCTCTGAGCCCAGCCCCTGGCAAGAATAGCCCTGTGCTGCGCTGGGTCTGGCTCAATCCGGCAGCTGCAGCCTGCCCCGCACTGCTCAGATCTGGGGGCACTCCTACCCTACCAGGGTGCAAGCAGTGGTGGGAGCTGCCCCCACCTCATGAGCCGCACCTCTGCCCCCTTCACCCCAGCTGAGCAGTGCCGTCACCGAGGGGGGCATTGATCTGCACCCTCATGCTTTTTCTCTCCCCCCCTCCCACCACACCAGACTTACCACCTGATGGCAACTGTATCAGATATCAGATTGGTATTGGATGATATGCCTCCTTAAATGTCAGCTATCAGTATCAGCCCCCAAAATATCTGTTGATGCACCCCTAGTTTAAAGATCTTTCCAGTGCCTACAGTAAAGGAAAAAAGAAAGGGGAAAAGAGAGGGAGGAACCTCGCCCCCTCAGGAGAGTTGGGATTTAGCCATCACCCTATTAAAAATAGAGAGGAAGATTTTGGACTTGCTGAGCATTAACATTAGGCTGCCTTCCTGTCTTCTGTGATGACTGTACTTGTTTGGGCAGGCTTTAAATTAACATAGAAGGGGATAGAGTGTGAGTTTTTTCCTAATTCAAGGATACCACAATTACTTTTAGCTGGAAAATAATACAGGAAACTGATAGCGTGAAGCAAAGGTGAAGAGGCTATAAATAAATATATAGAATGTTTTATAAATATTGAGAGAGAGTATATACATAATATTAAATGAGAACCTTCATAAATTGAAGAATTGTGACAGTGACAGCCAATGACACAATCCACATTTTGGAGAGAGATTGTATAGACAGCTTTGAGCTTTAATCTGAGAATGATAAGAAAACCCTAAATTTAGTTATCTGCACTCATGCTTAAGAAACGTGAAGGGGAGGGGGTAGAAATATTGTTTGAAGTTTGTTTTGAACTTGTGCTCATCTAAGCATAGTCTCCTATGGAGGGAAGGAGTGACTCAGGGCCTCCAGGATAAAAAGAAATGAATATTAGAAATAGAGGTGCCTGAGGGATAAGAATGCAGTCAAGCTTGGAGGGTTAGAGACAGCCAAACATGCTCTTTTGCAGCTCAAAGGCTTAAGGTAACTCACAGAGAGCTTTCAGATCAGAGAGAAAAGCAATCTTAGAGAAGTAGGCCCATCAATAAATGAAGACAATGAAAACTTTAATGGCATTAAAATGGCTGAGCTATTGAACTGATTCTTTAAATCAGCCTTTTAAAGAAAATGGGGCTAGGTAATTAGGAACTAATGAAGACATTGTCAACAAAGTTGTTTTATACCAAGCAAGGGAAAAAAACCATTTGCAACTATTGAATACATACCAGTCACTAGGTCCAGATGGCAAGCATCCTAGATTGTTAGGATTTGCTGATGAATATAGTGAACCACTGATAATGTTTCTTCCTTTGAAAAGTAATGAAAAAAATTTCTCAGCTATCAAAGAGAAGGAAAACATTAGAAATGTGATATCGATATTAAATCCATCCATCAAGAGGTAGGAGATCTAGCTTCAATCCTTAATAAAATGATGGCATACATACTATTAATCAATACATGCCTAAATAAGAAAGTCATAAACAGCAATGGCATAGTATTGGTATTAAAAGCAAATAGTGAACAATGAATCTATTTACTCTTTTATAGTTAAAGTAGAGAATAATAGGGATGCACATGAAGTAATATACTTTAGTAAGCATTTTATGCAGTGGTCAACATCTCATTTGAAAAAATGAATGTAAATTGGTTTGGATATGAACAGCTAGAGATTGAAAACTGGCTGAAAAACAGTTAACACAAAACAATATTAAATGGCAATATATCCAGCTGAGTGCAGGTGTACACTGAGGTGTCTTAGCAGCTTTTATTCATTATACAAAAGGGGTGGAAAAGGGCAAATTAATTGATATTTAAAAGATACCAAACTGGGAGGTGTTGTGGCCCCCTGGGTGCCAAGCAAGCACTACAAAGGAAGGGAACTGTTATGGCTTAGAAATATAAGTAGGAAATAAATCCCTTTTGTGTTTTTAAAAGTATAAACTAATAAATTAGAGGATACAGAGAACACAGACAGTGAGAAGAAGTTATATGGAAAATAAACTGCTGAAAAGAAACTTATGGAAGCATGGACAGTACAGTGTTTTTGGCCTGTACCTAGCTAAACAATAGGGGTGTGCAAAACGGGCCCTAGTCCATTCATATTTGGATTCGGCCTGAACTGGGGATAGTGATTCGAGTTTTTGATTTGGATCGCTGTCCCTGATTCAATTAAGCTGAATCTGAATTTGAAGATTTGGCCATAGACACAGCTTTAAATGTTTTTTCTACATACCTCAAGGTAGCAGGCATGGCTTGTGAATGCTGCGATGGTGGGGCAGATGGAGCATCCTACAGGAGTGTGGGCCCCCCCCGCATGCCCTGGGTCTGCCAGGGACTATGCAGGGGGCCCTCCTGCACCCCCGTGGCTCAGCAATCAGCCATGGGGGGGACCCCAGGTGCCCCCCCCAGACCCAGGAGGCACTAGTTGCCAAGCCGGGGAGCACGGGGGGCCCTCTGTGCGCTCCCTGGCTGACCTGGAAGTGGATTGGAAGTGCCTCTGGTCCACTTCCAGGTCTGCTGCTGAGTGCACTGGGGAGCCCCCCGTGCTCCTGTGGGATGCTCCATCCACCCCACCATCACAGCATTCGTGAGTCACCTGCTACCCTGAGGTATGTAGAAAAAACTTTTAAAGCTGTGTCTATGTCCGAATTTCTGAATCTTTCCAAATTGCTCCAAATCAATTTGGAGGGAAAGGTTAAAGGGTCTCCTGATTCAATTTGTATTCGGAGATTTGGCCTGTTTCAAATCTGGGACTGAAGATTTGCACAGCCCTATTAAGCAGGACTCCAGTGTGGTATAACGGGTGCACAGGACTGAAATCACCCACCTTCTGTGAGGTCCTGTCTCTCTTCCTGGATGTAGGCAAACTTTATTAACAACTTCACTATGACCTTACTGGCTTTTTTGGGTGAGGTCGTGTCATTCCCATGTCAGTTTTGGTATGATTTCCTTTGAAGTGATACTGGTAAACAGGTTATGGTGTGATCGTCAATTAACAACTTTATTTTTATAAAGCAGGGTTCCAGTAGTTTTTACTACACATTTACTTGAATTTTTGTCATGATAACACATTTGGAATATTGATAGGGAATATATGTACTGTTATGATGAAAATGATGTAAATGGACTTCCTTTTTAGACTAAGGAGCATTCATTATTAACAGGCATTGATACTCCAGTGACCTACATGGCCCCACATGAAGTTTTGAGGGTTCAGTAGCTGGACTGGGTCCATAATATTTGTTTCATTTTCTGAAGGGAATTGCATTTCTGTTTTGAAATTATTTATGGCTGTCTAGCATTTAGTTTTTTAATTTCCCTGGGGTTTTTCTTCTCAATTTAATCAACCAGTTCAGAATACATTATAATTGACAATGAAGCTTAACACTTAAAGTCTGATTGCTTTCAATTTTTTACTCTTCTCTTTATTTGGCATAAAAGGAGGAACTAAAATCATGCATCTCATGTGACTATGGAGAATTTGGGTTGCTTCTGTAGTCAAGCAGTATGCATCTGCAGAATGAAGACTGAGTCCCTTAGTGAAAAGCATTACCTGCTAACTGAGACCAATGGGATGAGGTTTAAATTTGCTCTTAATCTGTAAGAACACACATTTTATAGGGTATAAAATTCACCATGCATAGACAACTAGCACAAGACTTGCATGCTGCTTCAGTGAGAATAAGTGAGGTATACACCTTACATTGGCCCTTTGCACAGGGCTAAGTTTCACCTATAATGCCTGTTCTGGTTTCAGTTAAGATCAATGGCAGAAAATACTTAGCTGACATCAACAAGACTGGATCCGTAACTGTCGCTGAAGTCACCTGGGCATAAAAATGTTCATAAAAACAAAACATTAATAACTTTGCTTGGTTGCTCTTCAGTTTCAATAGGTGAATGGGTTTAAGGGGAGTTTTTATTGTATGGAAAGTTGAGCAAAATGGAAACAAAGAAATGTAAGACCAAATTTAATCATGATTTTTAATCATCTAAGACTTGAACACTATTTCTTTCAAGTTCTAAGTTGTTTGTCAAACTCTTTTTACCCTCAGAATATGTGTCAGTTTACAGATTGAACCACAATTCTGTACATACTGAGATACAGCTGAATCATGGCAGCCAGGTACATGTTTAACTCGGCCTCTCAACAAAATAGATTGAGAATGGTCTATTTTTCTTATTTCCTTCATGAATAATGATGCACGCACATTTCCATTTGACTGTTGCTTCTTTCTTAAGTACACTTTATCTCACATACTCTCTCTCTCTCTGTCGCACATAATATATTGTATCTAAAGGCTTACCAAACTCATTGTTATTCTGCATTTATCTGAACTGAGCTGTCTATCTCAATAATTAACTTTATAATGATAGTAGCGTAAGAGTAATGTTGTGGCTGTGATGGTCCAGAAATTATGTGAGAGGCGAGGGTGATACCTTTATCTGGGCCACCTATGTAGTCTGGATAAAGTTAGACAAGCTTTTAAATGTCTTGTATATCTTGCTTGTTTAATTTCAAAAGCTTGTCTATTTTTATCCCAGCTATATAGTTGGTCCAATAAAAGATATCAAGAGAAATCCCTGCATCTCTTTATAATGACCTAAGACATTCTGCATCAAGTTATGTCATCTCATATTGCTCCCTCTTCCTTCTCCCCATCTGCTATTTCTCTTCTTTTAGATTAAATTGTTAAGGCTGAGATTTTATTGATAGTCCAAGAAAGGAAAAGGCCCACTCAGTTAACATCAGATAAGTGATTCTTTTTCTATATTGCAAAATATCTTTTTTTTAATTCTTTTTTAATTCTACGCAACTTTTGGCCTCTTCTGGTTTTGATGCTTATATTAAGTCAAGCATGGTGTAGTAAATGTATCGCAAAGTAGTACTGGTAATTTGGCTTCTTTAAAAAAATAATTCCCATTTAAATTGTACTTGTCTTCCATAAAGTATCTGAAATTACACCTCAGAAATGTTGGAGCCTTGTTTAAGGGCTTATTATGGGCAATTAAAACTACTGATTGTAATTGTTTTTCAAGAGTTTGTAGTTTTTTTCCTCCAAGAGAGTAAATTTCTGGAAAATTTACTTTATTGGAAATTTTTCTTCAGCGAAGACAAGGTGTTGGTGTGGTTAACAGAATGTTTTAATAACCCTTTTTATGGGAGGGTCTAAAAGTGCAACATTTTAGGAACTAAGAATTGTTGTATTTTTGCACATGGGTAAATGGCAGCATGTACTAATGGTCACAGGCTATGCCTAAGTTCACAAAGGGAATTGATTGCACAGCTAGATGTGAGATGCAGGTTCCTGATTCCTTGTCTCCTACTCTAACTGCTAGACTGATTCCTCTTGTTATGCTGTTAGTTGTAAATGTTTGCAATAAGATAAATGCAATACACAGCATTTGCCACTTTCATATCAACTGCCCTGTTAAACATCTCACACTTAGACAGCTGCATCTGCAGATATAACTTAATTTGTTCCTGTGTACAACTGCATGTTAGTTTGATTTTAAAATGGCTGTTTGTTACACTAACCAAAGGTGGGCTTCCTCTACCCTATTCAATAGAGACAGCACGGTTCCCTTCCTTTGTTTTCTATCCCTTCCTACCATTCATTCTAATACCGTTGGTCCACTTTAGACTCGTATTTGATTTGTCTGCACTGACTCTCTTGTTTGTCTGTTCTGTCTCTTCAAACACCTGCCATTCCTTAATTTGGAAGAGGCAAGGATATTCTGAGTTGATATATTTTATTAAACCAGCTGCATGATTGGGATGAAGTTGAACAAGCTCTTGAATCTTGATTGGTTAAACTCTTTAATTGCCTATCAGCCTCCCTGAGAATTAGCTCCAGCTACAAAAGCATTTTGACCTACTAGTGGTAAAAGCTTCCAGCGATGGGTCCCACCTAACTAGTGTTGACATTTAAGTCCTGGTGCAAAGAGCACAGAAATATTTCCAGCACCATGCCAGTGAGTGCCTGAGACCTTGTGGAAACTTTTGGAATAGCCTAAGAGTTTTAACCCCTCGTTGTTCTCAGCTGAAACAATTTGAACACTGATTTAAGGGACCTAGTACTCACACCTGAGTTCCCTAACGTGAAAGAGAGTTTTGTCTTATTTTCCTGATTACAGTGTCTATACTGGGGCAGCTTCGTCAGTGGTGAGAGCTCTGAAATAGGCCAGTTTACTGCCCTTTCACCTTCATGGCATGCAAACTTGCTTAGAGCAGGTCTACAGCACATGGAGTGTTATTCCTCTTAGCTGCTGAGTTTCCTTCTGCTGCTGCCACCAATGCAATTCCTCCAGTGGCATTTAATACAGAGGCACAGCTCCAAATTCCCCAAGGCACCTAAAGAGGACTCAGGCAGAATTTAAACTTGGAAGTCATAAACCATGATCCATGTCTGGGTACCTAGCTCCATTATGTGTCTTAATGTTGGCCTCAGTAGAGTCCAAAATCCTAGGCTTGGTTTCTGTGAATGCTTGGAATTTAGCTGTATCAGAGCTATATGAACTACCTAAGCTTTGCAGCAGTCCACACTGCTCCTAGTAAGAACTCTGGGTTGTCTAAATGTCCCTTTGCTACGGTTAGGATCTGTCTAATGATTACAGGTTCCCCACTCCTTATGCTCGTTCTGTATATGTCAATTTGTTCTTATGCGATGACCCTTTTTATACCCAAAATTCATTATATGCAAGGTAAATTCACTTTCATGTGATTGGCAGCAGGTGAGTCTTGGGGGGAGGGGAAAGGTCCACGGGTGGGGAAGCTGACTGAGGCCCCAGCGGTGAGGGGGAGGGGAACAGGCAGGAGCAGGGGCTGGGGTGAGTGGGGCTTTGATCTTCTCCACCCCCTGCCAGTGGTGAGGGAGGGAGTGGGGCTGGGGCTGGCACAGAGCGGGGACAGAGGCAAGCACTGCACACTTGGGGTGGGGTGCAGGATGGTGGGGTGCAGCTCCTGCTGCTATGGGCTGCTTCTGTGGGCTGGGGCTGGGGGCTGCGCCAAGCTCTTCCTAACAAGGGGGTTGGGCTGCACTATGCTTGGAGCAGGTGGTGGCAGAGTTGGAAAGGGGGCAACAGTGTGGGGGGCTGCGGCCACCCCAAAATTCACTGTAGCTCCCCCTTCCAGCACTGCCACCACCCAGCCCCCTCACCAGGAAGAGCCTGGTGCAGCCCATGGCCCCATCCCACAGCAGCAGCCCATGGCAGTTGGAGCTGCACAGTCGGTCCTGTGTGCATCCCAGCTCTGCCTCAGCCCCAGCCCCAGCTCCACTCCCTTCCTTACCATCAGGGTGTGTGTGTGCAGTTTGAGGCCCCACTCACCCCAGCCCCTGGGGTTGGGCTCTTCCTGGCGGAGGGGAGAGGGGGTTGGGGCATGCTGCATTCAAGACGAGTGGCAGTGGTGCTGGGACGGGGGTTGGGAGGAGTTATGGCAAAGTTTGGGGTGGCTGCAGCCCTCCACACCCCTCCCCCATTGCCTCCCACCCAGCATCACCACCACCCACACCAAGTACAGCCTGGCCCAGCCCCGGCCCCAGTAGACTTACCTGCTGCCAATGCAGTCGAAGTTTTGGAACGTATCCCTATTTGTTATCTTGTAAAGTGAGTTCCCTTTATACAAATTTAAGTTATGCATAGTTTTTCAGGAATGCATCTACCGCATAAAGCAAGGGAAAACCTGTATTTGATGCTGAAAGCATATATGCAGCTCAATACAGAATGCAGCTGGAGAAGATGGTGGGGTTGCCCAGTAACCTAATGTAGTTAGTTGGCTAACTTTGTATCCATTCATTAACTTTTTCTTAGTTGGCTAACTTTGTATGGCATGTAACCTAGTTGCGTTCCCCACCTCACCCCCTTGCCTAGGCACTCTGTATTTCCCTATTGGCTTTGTCATCTTTTTTCTGGGATTTACAATCCTAAACATCTACTAATAAGAGCACTTGCCCAGGACCTGGATTGTAGGCCAAAGACACTATCACACCTGTTTCTCTCTCTCTCTTCCCCATACAGGGCCCTAACAACAAGATGTGAGCTAAGCTGGTAAGCAGTCCCTGTTGAAGCTAGCTAACCAATGACTGCCTAATATAAAATGCAGAGTTCAAGCAACAGACTGTTGATTTGTTATCGTGTTGACCTGGATAAGCCTCCTGGGCAAAGTGCCCACATTTTATATGTTACAATGCTTCACTGAACCAGACAGTCACACTCCTTGCCATCACCCTGGGCTGTTTATGTATTTTGCGTTAGACAAAAGCTTGGGTCCCAACCTTATGGTCCTGCAGGCCAGGTCAGTGGCATGAGGCTGGTCTATGGACCAGATTGAGAGCTATGTGCTAGGACCAGAGGCAATGCGTAGGGGGTAAGTGCAGGTTCATGTGCACCCCCTGAGCATGGCGATGTACCCCCTACAAAAAGGTGTCACTGACACTGTCGCCGCAAGCATCTGTGGGAAGTCCTGATTACCACCACCACCCTGCCGCTGCCGCCATGTCCCTCCTTCCCCGCCCTCACCCCCGGCCGCCAGAGGTACACATCATTCATGGCTAGGACTGACCCCCCCCCCCTTGCCTCTGTCTGGCCCTGAGCATGCAGGTAGGAGCCTATGAGGCTTCAGTTGGCCCCTATGTGCCAGGATCAGGCCCTGGGGCCAAGTGTCACCCCCAGCTTGCCCAGGGATTGGGCACCTGATCTAGTGTGCAGGATCCAAAACTCCCCAGGGGACCAAAAACTTGACAGTGGAGGAGTGGTGCTCCCGAATTGCCAAATTTTCAGTTCTATGGGGAGTCCCGTGGACTGCATGACATGGCCCTGGGGAGTTGGATCTGGCCTACAGGCTGGGGGTTGAGCATCCATTCATTAGACAGTTAAATAAGAATAACCCTGGCCAGAAATACCCTACCCCTCTAGGGTAGTGGCAGAGCCACTAGGCCATACATTTCTGCTCCCTTTCAATCCTTTTGGCACCATGAATCTTGAAGTCTTGCCTGGGCCCCTCGTGGAGGGGGCTCACACTAGTTATGTTTAAGAACTAATGGTGTTGGGGCGCTGTTATTTATACAGTTAACTCAGTGCTGCTGCTCTATTGGGCAGTCTGGTTCTCTTCTCTGAGCAGTCAGGATCCCAACATGATGGAAGCCCTTCTTTATAGTCCTGATTCTGAGGAGACATGGGAATTCAGATGCAACACTATGCCTAGCATTTCCTAGGCACCTTCCTGCTGCATGAGAAGGTGAGCTGGATTGTCTTTGGAAGGCATGTAGGTCTCCCCATTTACTGGACAGGATGTGCAAGCATCAAACCTATCAATCTGATAAATCTCCTGGGGTAAGGTGCTTAAGTTTTAGATATTTCAGTGCTTAAATGGAAGTAACCTGGTGGCTAATTAGCACCTGGGCCAAATAGTCTATGGCTGCCATGAGCACACACATCAGGTATGCCATTTTTGCACATAATGCAGTAGAAACGTCTGGAGTCTTGTTATTACAATATCTATTTATTAATTTATTCCTAATGTATGTCAGCCTCCAAATGCAAATGCCCATGTAATGTCAGGTAAGGGGCTTGCTAGGACACCCCCCCCCACCTTGTTTGATATCTATAGTTTAGCATCTTCCATGCTTTCTTGACTTGCTCTTGTTTAGTCCTTTGCTCAATGTTTTGCTTTAAGAATCAGAATTCCATCTTTGCCATGACATCTGCCTCCTCATAGCTCAGACCTTTCAATCCTTTGGATGTTGATAGCGATCTCAATCCTGGAACCTGGCTAGAAACATTGTTGGATTAACACTTTGTTTTGTGTTGTTGGAACTAGATTTGTAACAGAACCAGAGTTCTGTGAAATGCGTGAATTTATTCTTTGATTATGTGAAGCTCAAGATACTCATTTCCTTTAGCAAATAACCATCACAAAAGCAGCCTTGAGTAAGCAATTAATTTAGATTCCCTGTACCAAGCAAATCAGTGTGTATATGTGTATGTGTTTAATGTGTGAATTTATTGTTTGATTATGAATACGAAGCTGAGATTAAATGCTACTCATTTTCTTTAGCAAGTAACCATCACACAAGCAGCCTTGAGTAAGCAATTATTTTAGGGCCCCCATACCAAGCAAATCTCTGTGTGTGGGGGTATGTCTACACGTGTGCATTTAATGCACATTAGCCTGATTTAAGGCTTATTAAGTGTGCATGTCTACATGCGTGCACTCTTAATGCATCTTAAAAATAGTGATGTAAGGCTACATGAGCCTAAATTTAATACATGCATAAAGTAGGTATCAAATTTATGTGTGAATAGTTACATTGTATCAGCAAATGTATCATTGTATCAACAAATGCACTAAAGTGCATTAACACAGTTTGTCCATTGACTTGGGGCTGTCTTTAGTCCCAAATTGGTCTGCACACCTGCGTTAATGCACATTAGTGCATGCATGTGTGGACACGTGCCTAAATTAATTTAATGCGCATTAAGTTTAGGCATGCATAAAAGTACATGTAGAGATGCTCTGTGCGTAATAAAATTACAGACTGCCTCACCAGGGGGATGAGCTGGACCTGGAATTCTCAGGAGACTGTAAAGTCAAGGGATGTGGTTGTCATGGGTGACCTAAACTACTCAGACATCTGCTGGGAGGAGCAGCCAGCCAGGTCTGACTGCTCACGTAAGCTCCTAGCCAGTTATGGCAGGACCTCCACCTAAGCCAGGAGGTGCATAGTCCCAGCAGGGGAAATACCTTGCTGGGCTTGGTCCTTGCCACAGGCAATGACCTGGTGAGGGGTCTGCAGGTACTCGACCACCTGGGTGACAGTGATCATTGCCTGCTGGAATTTACTATTCAGCTCAGGGTGATGAAAGCAAGCAGTAAGGCAAAAGTCCTTGACTTCAGGAGGGCTGACTTCAATGAACTAAGAAGATTAGTAGGAAAGGCATTGGGGTCTCAGAGCTTTATCGAGATGGGAGTCCAAGACAGGTGGTTGTTCCACAAGGAGACTATTCTCCAAGCTCAAAGGGAGTCAGTCCCAATGTACACCAAGGGGAGCAGGAGTGCTAAAAAGCCCCTCTGGCTCTGCAAAAGCATCCAGGAATGCCTGAGGGCAGAAATGGAGGTGTACAAATAGTGGGAGCAAAGGGCTGTCAGCAAGGAGGATTACACCTCCGTTGCTCGTGACTGCAAGGAGGCTGTTAGGAAGGCCAAGGCAGAGATGGAGCTAGGACTAGCAACCAGAATTAGGGATAACAAAAAGTCCTTTTTCAAATACACAGGAAGTATACCAGGGAATATGGGACCCCTACAGACAGGCTTGGCAATCTGGTGATTGCAGCAAATGAGAAAGCTGAGCTCTTTAACAAATTCTTTGCCTCCATATTTCTGAACAGGAACCGGGATATTTCCCTCACTAGGATTGCAGATGGATCCAGGGGAGGCACCACCATGCCTAGGATCAGGGATGACCTGGTTAGGAAATTGTTGGAGGGGCTGGATGTGTTTAAATCAGTAGGTCCAGATGCTGTTCACCCGAGGGTGCTGAAGGAATTGGTGGGGGTCATAGTGAGGCTCCTGGCACAGCTTTACGAGCACTTATGGGGCTCTGGCCAGGTACCAGAGGATTGGAAAAGGACCAATGTGATCCCTATTTACAAGAAAGGGAGAAAGGAGGACCTGGGTGACTATAGGCCAGTCAATCTCACCTTGGTCCTTGGGAAGACCTTTGAGAAAATTATCAAGGAGCACATCAGCAAAGGTCTAGCAGGGGAGGTAACGCTCAGGGGCAACCAACGTGGGTTCATTGAGGGCAGATCCTGCCTGACTAACCTGGTTTCTTTTTATGATCAAGTCACAAAGTCCCTGGATGAGGGCGTTGAGGTGGATGTTGTCTTCCTGGACTTTAAGAAGGCCGTTGACACTGTTTCCCATGACATTCTCTCAAAAAACCTAGGTGACTGCAGCACTGATGCCTACACAGTCAGATGGGTGGCAAGTTGGCTAGACAGTCACACCCAGAGAGTGGTGGTGGACAGGTTGTTTTTGACTTGGAGGGATGTGGGCAGTAGAGTCCCCCAGGGCTCTATCCTGGGGCCTGTGCTATTCAACATCTTTATCAGTGATCTGAATGTGCGGGTGGAAAGTATGCTGTCCAGATTCGCTGACAACACCAAGTTGTGGGGTGAGGTGGGCACACCGGAGGGGAGGGACAGAATCCAGCTAGATCTAGACAGGTTACAGGGGTGGGCAGATGAGAATAGGATGGAATTCAGTGCAGACACGTGCAGGGTGCTGTATCTAGGGAGAAGGAACCAGCAAAGCCCCTTTTGTCAAAACAGTGGCAGAAAGGGATCTTGGAGTCATTGTTGACTCCAGGATGAACATGAGCAGCCAATGCAAGGAAGCAGTCAGTAAGGCTAGTCGTACCTTGTCATGCATCTACAGATGCATCACAAGCAGGTCCAGGGAGGTGATCCTTCCCTATGCAGTGTTGGTCAGGCCACAGTTGGAGTACTGCATCTAGTTCTGGACACCACACTTCAAGAGGGATGTGGCTAACATTGAGAGGGTCTAGAGGAGGGCCACCTGCATGGTCAAGGGACAGCGGGGCAGGCCCTATGAAGAGAGACTAAAGGGCCTGAATCTATTCAGCTTCCACAAGAGAAGGCTGAGAGGAGACCTGGTGGCTGTTTACAAACTTACCAGGAGGAACCAGCAGGAATTGGGGGAGGCTCTGTTCCCCCGGGTACCACCCAGGGTTACTAGGAATAATGGCCACAAAATGTTTGAGAGCAGATTCAGGTTTGATATCAGGAGACATTACTTTACAGTTAGGGCTTCTAGGCTCTGGAATGGGCTCCCAAGTGAGATGGTGCGCTCTCCTACCTTGGGGGGTCTTCAGGAGGAGGCTGGACAGATATTTGGCTGTTGTATTATGACCCCATACTTGTTCCTGCCCGGGGCAGGGGGGTCGCACCTGATGATCTGTTTAGGTCCCTTCTGACCCTAAGCGCTATGAAAACTTAAAGTTATGTTAGGTGGTATAGTATCTTGCATACCATCTGTTTTCCAAACATTTTCCAGAGTTACATTATTAAGTGGAAAAATAATAAGGAAAGAAAATAAAGAAGTTCAGTTTAGGCCAATATATTGTCCTCACTGTATACACATATATGCATATATATAAAATCTAAGGCCAAATTTTTCCTTCAGATATGCATCTACATGGATTTGAGCTAGTGATCTAGAGACAAAATGTGCAATAGTCCATTCATAAATATCTGAGCTCTACAGTCCCTCACATACAGTTTCTAATATTTAGATAGAGTTCAGATGTGGCAGGGCATAGAGTCCTCAGGTCAATGGGAAGAGAGTAAATTGTTTTTTAACCCATTTATTCTTTCCAGAGTATTCCCTGCCTTTTACATCTCTCAGATGTAATATTTTGGCTTGCAGTTTATGACCCATCTGTTCTTGTAAGTAACATTGTGCTTCTTCACTGATGGACATGATATAACAAAACAGTTAAAATAAGCTGATGAATAATTAAAAATAATGCGCAAGACGGCAACAAAAGGTGCCAGGAGTTGGCACTGTAATTTCAGCAAAGGCTGGGAAATTAGTGCTAGCAGAAAAACCAACATCTCAATAAACTGAGCAGTTTCATTCAGTGTAATGTTTTAATAGTGTATACCGAGCTGCTCCATATCACCATTCTGAGTAGCAAATAAATGACAAGTGATATAAGATCGGTGATGTATTCCTTTTCTGTTGTTCTTTGGAATTGTATATGTTAATCTGCTATTCAGTATCACCATAAATGTGATTCTTTTCTCCTTACACTCCAGCACGTGTATAAGGACCAGGGGTTAAAGACTTGCTCTGGGACAAGGTAATCCCATGCTACACCTGCAGGACATATTAGGTCTTGAGGAAGAAGCAGTTCTGTGGCCCAAGCACAGAGAAGTCTTTGATTTTCAGATGTTGAGATGATCTGGTAAGTCCCCTGCTGAGGGCTGCTTTTTTGATCCTTTTCCTGAAGCAAAGGAGGGCCCTAATGCTTTATTAAGGCTTTGTGGCTATTCAGATTCTGGACACGGACAGAGAATACAACCCAGAAAGGACTTTTAGAAGAAAGAGGGTCTTATCCATGCCTTATGTGAGTTAATTCATATTTTATGTTTTTGACCACTGGTGCTCCTGGAAGAAAGGGTTGGCCTTCCATGGACTTGGCCACAGAGCTGAGACCTTACAACCTGTATTTTTAATGGCTTAGATGTTGAAGACCAGAGACTGAGTAACTTCAGGGCCTTTTGACAACTGTAGGGGATGATGTGGGAGACCAACTCTGTGACACTTGCCTGTTTAGTTGATCATTTTTTTCAGACGGGTTATTTCTCAGCCCCAGAACCACGCAGGAATGAGTCCAGGACTGGGGCTGTCAGGCAGCTGTTTGGTGGTCTCAGCCCCAGGACCACATTGAGATGCTTACAGAGATTCCCTGGGGGCACGTCTCAGCAAGGGGGATCTCGTTGCTCCACAGGATCAATGGGCAAGACAACAGGTAACTTGAGTTTCTCCCCAGGAAACAGATTAGCTCTGCCCCACTGAAACGGCTAGTCCTGCTTTCCAAGGGACATCCTTCTAAGCATGGATCAAGGTGGAAGTATTTTCCCTCAGACCTCCTGCTTATTGTGCTCTTTCTCCAGTGAATGATTGAGTCAATGAAGTATCTAAATCCTGTTTCATGAGGGCAAAGAAAATACTCACATGCTTACGAACTCTTTTTAAGTCAGGGCTTTGGTGAAGATCCTGCTTGCCCAGTTGATGTTCCTAACACTATAGAGGAATAAATGTAGTTCTCCCTGTGAGCTATGTATGTGCCATGAGGTGCTTTTCACCCTTGGGTCTCAATTAAAAAGCCAACTCTAATACCTGGTAGTATCAGTCCCCTTGCTTGAAATTAGAGCTGGTTGATACATATGTACATTCTTTTTCCCAGCAAGTGTTTCTTCTAAATTTTGTGGCAATTTTTTTGTTGAAGAATGCATTGTCATTTTTCATGGTAGTTCTCCAACCACCTAGGAGGGACAGTGGGGGAGGGCAGGCAGGGAGTGACTAGTCATGTGGCAGAAAACTTGTCACTTTGACCTCATTTAACTGGAATGAAGTGTGACAGCAGTTTCTGTCGATGTGTTTAGTTCTTTTCCACCTTTGCAGCACGGCTGTTTGGGTGCTAGTTCGTTCTAGTTGTCTGTTGGTGCATCTGATGTTCAAAAAAATTCTTGACATGTGGTGTCTTTTACACATGGTGATAAGATAACTGGACTCACTGCATGCTGTGTCTTGAGCCCATACTTCGTCATCCCATACGATACTTTAGACATCATATAATTCTTCACCTTTATGAGTCTTCATATTTTACTCAGTGGTTTCAGTCCTTTTGTCTTAGAATGTGACAGGGAATTAAAAGGCTCCTAGTTAACACATGAACTTTTTTATACCTCTCTTGCAGTAAACTTTCCTTTCCTAACTGCATGTGGCATTTGATAACCTTTACTTTATTTTCTGCAACTAATTATTTTAGGTTATGCTGTCTACAGTTTAGTTCAGCTTATTATGAAGCTTATTCTGCTAGCTCTACTACAGAACATATGGTCTCTGTGTGTCTTCATCTGTATTGCTTCTCACCCCCTTATTTATATCTTGTTTCTTTACTCTCTGGAGGATGGGAAAAAAACCCCAAGTTGTTCCCAACACTGCCATACTAGCTTGTTGTAACCACAATCCTACTCCAGTAAAAGTCAATGAATGTTTTGCCACAGACTCCAGCACGGTCAGGATTGGCCTTATGTTTTAAAAGTCTAGATCTTCACTTTGGCACAGCCCTGCATCTTCAAACAAGGACAACACAATACAAAAGCAAAAACACAGGCAAAGGGGATCAGTAAAACCATGTCTTTTCTACAGTCTAATCTCCTCCATTGGATACCTCATTTCTTTAATTGCTGTCCTTCAGGAATGGTTTTTCTGTTTTCACTCCTGTCTCAGCATTTATAATTTCTAATGATAAAAGTTCAGCTGAAAATCTTCCAAGTTCAGCCATAGGAAGGACTGGAACAAGATATAGGCAGCATGAGTTCATGTCAACTCAAATGAAAGTCTCCAATGTAATTTTGAGTAAGCTACTTACAGCCAAATTAAGAAGATGAGAGGCAAAATGTGTGCCCCTACCGTCAAGGGTGTGATCCTGAAAACCTTAGTCAATCCTGGCTAGCCTTTGGAAGTACCTGACATCTATTGGTGCCTTTAATTTTTTACCTTTTCCAGAAGTTCGACTTCTGTACCTGTGCAGAAACACCTTACCCACTTGGCCCCCTACTTCATTCCTAAACCCAACTGGGATTTACAAGTACCTTACAGACTAAATTCGGTAGGTACTTGATCCTGGTACAGAGCCTGGGGTCAGCAGATGGCTGCACCCTGCCTTATAGTCGGGTAGTCGGGAGGTGGGTTTAATTCCATCCATAAGTCAGATCATACATCATACACTACCAAGTGCCCACAGAGGGTGTAACCACTAGGGAATCTACAAGACAGACCTGTGTTTTGAATCCCATCTCTTTCTAGGCTCAAAGAGATTCCTCCCTCCACTTGAGAGTCACAGCCCAGTCTGCTCTCTTTCTGGGAATGAAAAACCTATATGCATGTTTTCAAAACACAGGAGGAAGATATGGTGCCCTTCCTCTCCATTCATTAGTCCAGTGGTTACAGCATTCAGCCAAGACTGGTAGATTTAGTTGCAATTCCTTCTTCTGCTTCAGCAAATTTAATGTTGCATCTCTACTTCCCAGGAAAGTCTTTGTTCCCTGCTCTCCTCCCCCCCTTTCCCCACCTACTAGACGTTAATGTGTTTTCAGATGGATGCATACTCTCATTTCTGCTTCTTCAAAGCTGTTCCACTTTACCTATTCATTAATTTGGAGAGTGACAGCCTCCTTAACATTCACTAGAGAGAGCGAGAGAGATCTTCCAGCCTCTGCTCCACTGAATGTCAATTGTCAGCAGTGCAGGGGCTGGAACCCAGCTCTCCCCCTTGCTGTTCCAATAGAGTCTTACCCTGTTAAGCTTGAACCCAATGCCTTGCTTGGAAGGTCTGCTAGTACACACACAGCTAAATTTATTAAGTATGTGGCCCTTTTTTTTTTGGCCGATTGTAATGGCATAGTATGAACTTCAAGTATGTGGAACTTTAGTCACAGACAAGTCACATTTGGTGAACATGTACTACTGTGGGAGGTGAATCCCAAATAGATTTGGGCAGATTTTTGTTGTCTAGCTACAGAGCTCTGTCAAATGGCAGTACTCTGGGCCTGCATAGTAGCTGAACATTTGGGTGCCTACCTCATATTTTGCTAGAAAACTTAGTTACCTAGGAGGAGTTCAGTGTCTCAGCTACCTCACTATCATGTAGTTGGGTGTGGCATCTCATTCCACAAAGAAAGGGCTAGTGTTTGCCTACAATGCGACTATATGTGCAAAGCAGCTTTTTAGCAGACTCTTTTCCCCCACCAGATTACTTTGTACATGCAGCTCTAACTTGTGCTTTGTCACAGTTATGGATTTCCCCACATTACTGCTTGCAGGGCTTTGGAATAGAGACTGGATAGGGTAGTGGTGTGAAACAGGATACTTAACCTTAGCTGAAACAAAGATCCCATGCACATGACCCAGGTCTTTACAGAAATATTCTCATCTACCTAAGAGATCTGCAAGCCTTAAGTGAACTGTCTTCACTGTTTTCTTCATATGAGATTTCTGACAAAACATTCACCTGCAACTCAGCTGGAACAACTGCCGTTTCTAGTTAAGTACAACACCCAGCCTTGAAGGCTCCTCAAACCAAACCACATGACTATCTCCCATTGCAGTTAATATTAAGTGCCCAAATACCAGTGATTGCATTTGATTCTGGTAATGTTTTATTATCAGTTCCTGGGACACCAACTTTTTTTTTTTAGTACAGAAATGAAAGACAAATAGTCCCACTGTTTCTTTTTGTAACTTACATATTTAATAAGGTTACTCTCTATTCCATCACGTTGCACCAAAAATGCCTTCCCTTGCCCCAGGCACGACTTTACTATCTTTTACAGGTGTCTCCTACCTAGACTGTGACTAAAGATTGTTTTCATGGCTATAAATTCTAACTGACTGATAACATTTACTCACACACCTTTGTATGTTGTAGATAAGCCAATACATCATTATTTCCTTTAAATAATTAGAATTACCTGGCCTTAAAAGCAATTCTGGTATTGAATAAGGGACAACTGATATACCAATTGTTGGACTTTTGGAAAGATACTTGAGAACACAAAAAAGGAGACCACAAGCAAAATAATAGATTTAAAGGGGGAAAAATGTACTTGTGAAGCAACATGGTTCAAACTTTCATCATATATCAACTGATAAAGTTCCCTCTGTAGAAGGCAAGTGCATGCCCTGAGCAGCTGCAGTGTCCCTGTGGGGCAGTGCTGGTTTCCACAGTACAGATGATGGTGGGATGCCCAAAGGCGGTACCTGTGGCTGCTGCTCCCTCACCCCTGCCCCTCAGTTATATTACTGAGCTGCATTGCGGTGAAAGATCCATCTTCATTGGCCCAAGAGTCTCATTGTATGTCTCTGAAGGAGCAGGAACATAAGTTGTTGAGAAGGACTGCAGGCGTTTATAGCTGAAGTGTAATATAATGGATAACACTATGTTTACTAAAGGTCGAGAGCAAAGCATTTGGGAGGAAAAGTTGAAAAGTTATATCACACTGTGATGCACTGACACAGTAAAGGTACAGCCAAGCAGGAAAAATGAAGGTACCAGTCTCTGATGAAATTAATGTTCTGTGAAGACTCTCTCATTTAAAATCAAACTCATTTATGACCTTTTCTCTGAACAGCAAATAAAAAATCTGTTATGCAAAAGCAGTCAAATGGAAGGACAACACTATGATTTTTAAATGAACAACAGTTTTATTCATGAAAAATTCATAAAAATGTGTAAAATATTCTCAAATATATTTGATTTGTTGACTGTAATTAAAAATATAAAAATATACTAAACAAATACATAAATTAAATTGACAATAGTAGCATGGTTGTGTGTTCACTCATTGCTTATTAAGAACACCAATATAAGTAATGATATACATATCCAAACAGAATATATACTGAAGACATTGTTCAAGAACTTGACCTCAGGCATAGGCACATTTATGGCTATCCATTTATAAAACATTTTTTTTTGTAATATAAAATGTTGCTACATTACAGACCACTATCTCCACTGTATAACCAAAAAAAAAAGAAAAAAATTGCAAATCTTCCAGCATTACTGATACTGCACACTAAGTCCCACAGTATTCACTCACTATAAAACTACTCCATCATCATCATGTAGTTCCTGCCAAAGTCTTTCAAAAACCCAAGTGGAAACTAGTCATTGATCTAACATGTAAATCAAGAATAAACAACTTATTTGCTTTGGTGATACAGGTTTTAAACGCATGTCAGAAGTTTCAATCCACAAGTGAGGAATGGGGAGGTTAAAAGTCTGCATGCCAAAATGAACTCATCAGGTAATACATTGCAGCCTCACTGTAAGTTCAGAGATGAGCCTTCAAGGACTACTGTTCCTACAATTCAACATTGTCCTGGACCCCAGAAATGTAAGAGTGGGTAGAGTGCCATCAGTAAAATGATTGCCATCTTACATTTCAGCCTGTTGACTCAAGTGAATGTCCTTGAAGTGCTGGAAGAAATTTGAATAACTGCATACAATTGAGATGCAAGCCAGTCATAGATAAAAACTTGCATACAAACAACACCTGAAGTAGCCGTAGGCCATACTTTCACATCACAGATGAGGTGCTACAACCTGTAACTCTTGGACAAGTCGCTAGTATAATCACTCTGTATTCTCATACCCGTCATCCAAGATTTTAGCGTCAAGCACTGAAGCATTGCTGTTTCAAGTGTTGTGTGCTCACTGTTGTCAAATAAAAGCCTATATACCAGGAAACAATGCACAACTGAAATATAAAGGAGGCTCATTCTTCTTCCTGGGAACGACACCTAATGGGAAATCTATGTATTAGGGCATAAAGTATTATTTTTGACAATACTAATCAATCAGCTATATAAATAACTATAGCAGCAGAGAAAAGTTATAAAGTTGCACTTTTATGACATCTTCACAGTATGCCTATTTCTATCAGTTATTTTAGTGACCTTTTTAAAAAAAAATAAAACTCTAACTATGTGAAA
The DNA here is from genome assembly GCA_030014935.1 of Caiman crocodilus. Taxonomy (NCBI): domain Eukaryota; kingdom Metazoa; phylum Chordata; order Crocodylia; family Alligatoridae; genus Caiman; species Caiman crocodilus. The sequence goes on along the minus strand of JAGPOW010001296.1, from coordinate 77,199,680 downwards.
GCACTTTTGCTAAATGTGCTAGCAAATCTTGTATTTGTATTGCACAGATTTAAAAGTATGACCTTTTTATTATTAAACACATTATAATCCAAACATTGAGTTAACTAAAAGCTCAGTTCTAGAAACACTTAAGCTCTTGCTTGACATTTCTTATTAAATATTTCCATTAAATTGAGCTGGATTACTCACATGAATAAAACTGGGTCTGTATTCATAGAGGTCTGCAGGATTGGGCTGCAGGTGTGTAAATCTTAGTTTATGGATTAACAACAATATATTAGTATTTCTTTTTTAACCTTACTTTTGGGAAAAAAAGAGAAGGTTTCTGGTCATCATAAAGCATATAAAAATCTTGTTTACTGAAGGAATGATTTCCCTTAAGGGTAATCTTCTTTCAGTACTG
>JAGPOW010001296.1:77168685-77198879 GCA_030014935.1 Caiman crocodilus | reverse complement strand
GTCTCCTTCAAATCCATCCTTTCTACAATAACAATTTCCCATCAGTCCTGCTACCTAATTTGGGAGGCAGAGTAAATAGAATTAATTAGTTAAATTAATAGGTGTCTTACATCAAAGGATGCTACCTGGATGCTGGCCTGTTTATTGATTTTCAACACAATTTATCTGGCTTCATATGATTAGGTAAACTTATTAGTTAGGAAATGGAAAAAGGATGATATTGTGTTTTGTGCAGTTTTATGTGGCATATGTATTTGTCTATCCAGGCAGATGAAAAATTTTTCAAGACCACTTTACTAGAGTGGCATGGCCAATCATTATTTTATGAAGTAATGGGGAGAAAAAGGTTTTATGAACTATGTACAATCTTAGCATGAAGAAATGATGAACATAGCTATCTGCTTGGACACCATCATTTTTGGCTGCTGATTTGTGAACTTCGAGGGTGTAGTGAAGGGAATTCAGAAAGAACAAAAAGAGGAGGATGATTTATGTTCTATTAAAAATGATGAACTACATATATGCAGTTTACAATCACAGACTCTTGTCCTGGGATCATATATTATTGACCACAGTTTAATTTTCTCAGCAAAAAAATGACACCATCACATATAGCAGGGGATAATTTATATGGTACATTTGATATTCTTTTTCACTGTAATTATTCTCTTGGTAACTAACCTCATGCTTTAGCTTAGTCACTGTTGAAAAAAAAGATTGAAAAGATAAAGGCTAAAACTAACACACACAAGAAAAAGCTGCTGATGGCTTTATAGATGCAGCTCCCACCTCTGCTAACCTGTCCTAGTTTAAGGATGAAGGAGGTTACATACATAGAAGTGTCATGCTTGTTTGCCACTGACTTAGACAACTAGAGCTCTGCCACTAAGAGGGACAATGTGGTCATGGGCCTATGGAAGACTATCATTTCTCTGTAACCATACAAAACTCTTCCCCTCCAGGTGAGGAAGTAGAGGTTGGCTACCTCTACTTGGTTCTTCCCTTCTTCCTCTGACCCCATGAAGGGTGCCCAGGGAATCTTGAGGTTCCCACCTGGGGCATGGAGGACAAACATCATTCTCACGTAGAACTGTCTGAAGAATTAAAACAGCTCAGAGACTGGGAAACTTCACAGAAAAGGCAGCATCCAGTACAGCTGCAGAAAGGATAACCAGTCAAGAATCTGGGGATGCTCCAGAGTGAGTGCGAGGCACAGCATGGATAATTCTTTCCTTGCTGAGAGCTTGGTGAGGCTTGGGGTAGAAATCCCTGCTCATTTTGTGTTGGACAAATGTATCTGTCCCACTCGATGGAAAGACCTGGGGAGATTCCGCAAGGACAGGCTGAGGTTTTACTCCTGTCATGTCACTTTGCATGGTCATCCCTCCTGTAACCAGGACTCAGCCACCTCAATGATAAAAAAAGAAGAGACTTTGGTTCCTTCTCTCTCTCTCTCCAAAACCTGGGTAAGTTCCTTCATCCCAACCATAATCTATAATTCATTTTATATTTTGGATAATATTTTGGGGGAATGAGCCATTTTCTCCTCATGCCTGGGGGTTGCCCATTAAGTCTCACCCAGACAGTATCTAACTAGCCTGTAATGGAAGGACTGACATGCCAAATATAAGGAATTTAGAGTTTTGGAAGTTTATCTGGAAAAAAAAAATCCTTTCCTCCAAGCAGTGATATCACTGCTGTCAAGGAAAGTTCTTAGCTTTTGTCTTTTGTGGCAGGCAAACTTTCCCAAGATAAACTGTGTGGGAAGAGATTGTAAAGCAGCAGAATTACCAACCCTTTTCTTTCTCCTTTTGGAAACAATAGTATTTTAAAAGAATTTCTAATGATATTTTAATATTGGCATTTCCCTTTCCTCTTAATTCAAAATTAATTTTAGAAGACAGACAAATGACATTCAATAGAGTATTCTGATTACCATAACTTAAGGAGAAAAGTCTCTTCAGGAGGAAAGAATGATCACCAATGTTTAGCAGTGATGCAGGCAGCCAAATCCCACAACTTGTACTGGGGAGCTGTACATTTTTAGACTCTCAGGATCCTATGCACCTGTAATCCAGTCCTGCCTACTTTTTAAGCTGTCATGACTCTGAGTGACAAAGATTGCCCCTTGTAAGAGTCTGCAGGTCTGTCATTGGGAATATACATATATCAATTGAAGCTTTTTCCTACTAGCTATATTCAGATGATAATGTACAGGTCCTGTGGTTAAATTCTGATCTTGGTTACAGTAGTCTAAAGGAATCAGAATCTGACCCAGTCTCCCAACGGACAAAAGAAGTTCTACTAGACTTCAGGGCATCATAGGCTCATATTTTTCTTTAACTTCTAGAACAGACTAAAAGAGTTGCTTCTAGTGAGGAGAACACTGTTCTATTTGTTGTTTAATGTTGGTTCTGTAAGCGGTATGTCATGGTGACCCTAGTGTTATGGGTCAGATCACAAGCAATCAGTTGAAAGGCTAGAAAAGCCCTATAAATCCTATGCAGAACTACTCTTTTACCCAATGCATAGCTGATTTCATCTCAGGAACATTAAGTCAGTTAAAAATGTGACTATCCTTAAAGGATATTTCCCTGTATGCCAAGTAAGTGCCAATATACAACCTGTCCCAAACTCAGCAGCCATAAGGTTAAAACAGTTGATGTAGGACAGTTAAAAAAACTGTAGTAAGGAAAATAGTATTATCTGAAGCTTAATATTAATATAAACATTATAGAAAAAATGCATATTTACATAACAAAATATAATTATATACAATAATATCTATTACATTTAAATTATATCTTTTTAAAAAAACCCACCAGACTAATAAATTATACACAGTCTCAATAGAAATGTCTGGCACTTCTCTAGTGCATGAAATATTTCTTTTTAAAACCCACAAGCCCCCCAGTTACAGCTCTGATCACAAAAGCAGGAATCTGAGACATTCTTAGTGCCTGGAATAAACAGCATCTGAAAACAAGGAAAACTGAGATTAGAAAAAAAAATCTGTATTAGCCTCATCTTTACCAGATGTTTATAGCACTCAGGAATGTTATCGAGACCAATGTGTAGAGGGGGCTCTGGGTCCTGGGCACCCTTCTGCTAAAATGCTTCAGACTTGGCCTCTTCAAAACCTGCCAGAGTGGTGGGAGTCTGCCATAAGGAATGTAATCATCAAGGACTAGATGTACAGAAGAGTTTGAGTAGTAGTGTAATGGGCTGCACAACTGGGGCATGAAACAGAAGCTGACAACGGTGAGTGCCAGATAGAAGGCAGAGGGCTGTGCTCAGCCCGGGCTCATGCAGGAGGCTGAAGGCTCTGCTACACACACTGGAGGCAGAAGTCCCTTCATTAGTCTCACTCCTGCTCCCCATCCTGTGCAGTCAGTAATTATTGGGTTAACCCTTTCACAGCTTTTAGAAGCTTTTACATTGTTGTTCTACATACAATTCAGTGGCAGCTTTTGGAGGGTTAACCTTATAGGTGTTACAACAGTGACATCTGCCATGGAAGAAGGGCAAGTGAGGCTAATGAGGGGACTCCGTCCCCAGCTCCCCACAGTAGGACCCTCCAGCCTCTGGGTGAGTCTGTGCCATGGCAAGTAAGACTGCCCACCCCCACCCCTCTCCTTTACACTCAGCACAGCTTGCCCCCAGCTTGGCCTGTGGTGCCAAAATAGCTAGTTCTGCCACTGAATTTGAGTACCTGTCTGCCACAGGGATGTACAAGTCCAACAATAAAACACTACACAGGGCCTCAAAGATGTTTCTCTAGCTTTCATCTAACCCTATAGGTGAACCCTAAAGGTCTGAAGTCCCTAAAGTTTAGGACCAGGACCACACTTTCAGCTGTCTGTCTGCCTAGGTGAATCCACAACATTTAAGTTAGATGCCCAGGCTCCCCAGGTAGCATCCCTCAGGCATTGCAGGGGGATGCTACCTTCCACTTGGGAGATTCCCAGTCCTGAACCTCTCCTGGAATTAGGTTTCTAAACCCATTTTTAAAAAGAGGAGGTCAGGCTAGTCTTTGCTTTCTAAATCTGGCCTGGGAGGTGCCCCCTCAACTTTTTATCCAATAGCTCACTTGCTTATCTAAGATAGTAGAGGCCAACATTTTTTGGAAGGCATGCCACAAATTAGTCCCATACCCTCCCTGAGTGCCCTTTCCCTGCCTGATCTGCTGCTCTGCATTCTGCTACCTGTCCTGTACTCCCTGACCAATTTGCTGCTCTGCTTTCTGCTTCCTGCTCTACCTACTACACCATGTTGCCTGTCCCCTTGCTGATGTATTATCACAGAGGCTGCAGGTTGGCTATCCCTAATCTGGGATGCAGGAGGCCTGAGGGTCTTGAAACCACATCATTCACTGCCCAGGAAAGTGGGATGTGCATAGCTGCCCTCAGCACCTCCTCTTGAACACTTTGTTTCAGGTGAACTATTTAAACTACTGGGTAAGCAAAAGGCTTTACTGGTTCCAACAAGTTGGGCCAGACAACTGGAGTATGCAAGACAAAAACACAGGTAGGAAAACTGTTGGTGAGGTGAAGAAGGAAGCAAATACTTCTAGGAGGAACAGGTTTTAATGAAGCTGTTCCAGCATAAGGGGCAGAAAGGCAAGGGAAGTAGTCAGGAAACAGAACCGGGAAATATGCATTATATGACTGGTGAAGGAAGAATGAAGATCAGAGATAAAGTGAGAAGAGGAAGCTGAAATGTAATGAGAACACTGCTGGAGAGAGATGTAGGGAACTGCCAGAATGACAAGAGCAGAAGACAACTTAATATTAGTATTTTGGATAGAGTGGAAGGGTATGATAATACTCAAGGCAAGAAATGATGCAATTTGCCCCTCTCAAATGCACAGTTATATCTGAGAAGTTTCGCAACTTCATAACTTTATCCCTACCTCTGTGATACTCTGGATTCACATTTTCATAGATTGGAAACAATGGATTTTCTTGTTCATTGCGTAGCTTTCTTGCTCGTAGAACATCTCTCACACATTGATGTAAATAGACATACTGACACTGGAAAAGAGGGAGGGAAGTATAAAAAAAATGAAACATACAAATGAGTAAGCATTTTTGCTACCTTTCATTACTCCTGAGGACATTTAATATTAAAACATAAGCTCTTTAAATTGGTTTAGTAGAGCTGATCCACATGCAGGTTCTATTTTGTGGTAAATCTCAATGTTTTGGAATTTATTTTCATTTCTAATTGGATCAACATTATAGCTCTTCAAATATTTCCCACAAAACAAAAACTGATTGCAAAATTTTGAAAAAATGTCAAAATTACCTTTTTAATAACCCGAAAATTGATTGCGGCCTAACACAATGATACTGAAAACAGCTTCTTCTGTAACTATTAGCTGTTCTTGCTCAAAGTGTCAAACTGCTTCACTACAACACAGACAGGAGACACTTTGATCTAAAAAATAATGTCTGACATTTCAATTGGTGCTAACAGCAGCTGACCACAGTGACCTCAGGAGGCCAACTCCCTGCTCAAGGCAGCATCATCCCTGTTTAGGCCATACTAGGTAAGTGTTTGTCTAACCTATTCTTAAAAATGTTAAAGGATGGAGATTCCACAGCTTTCTAAGTAGGCTGCTGCAATAATTAACCACCCTGGTAATTAGTAAATTCTTCCCCATGTCCAAAATGTTGCCTGCTGCAATTTAAAATGGTTACTTTTTGATCTGTCCCTAATTGGCCTCATCACCACATGACACTTAATAAGTTATTAACCAGTTAATCATGCCTTAAGTGGTCACCTGGCTATGCATTCAATCAATTGTGCAGGCAACCGTGATCCAGAGGATCAACAATGTATGCATAAGAAGTCTAGTCAGGTGCCTGATGAATCCGCTTGCACAGAGTTCTGTGACCATCACACCAAGACCTATTACATGTATACTTAGGCAAGAGAATGGAGGAGTGGAGGCTGCCTGAGACCTACCATCCCCACTTTAGACCACTGAGAAAGAATCCAAAGGCCAGACTGTGTTCAGTTTCTCAATGTTTCTAGAACTGCTGCTTGACTGCCAAGGTGCATTTTGTTAGAATGATGTCCCTTAGCTTTTTTCCAACCAAGAAGTACCCAACAAAGCAGTGGGAGGTAGGGTTTTGAGGAACCCTATACTCCCCTTACTCTCAAGGTTGCAACACTGTGGTATTTTGTTAGAGCTACCTTTCCATGAGTAGTCTCCCCATGTTATCACCAATTCAATCAATTAATGACACGATACAAAGTTAATTAATGGTGTGGCAACACAGTTATGCCACAAAATATTTGTAACAACTTTATAGCTGCTTCCTATCATGCCATTAACTGAATGTGTGGCCAGGGGCCCCTGTGGCTAGGAGCCCCAGCAGCTGATTGGAGCTCCCACTGTGGGAGACCCAGGTGTGCCCCTAAACTTGGGAGCTCCCAACTGCCAGGGCTCACAGCCATGGGGTTCCCACATACCCTCACAGCTGGGAAGCCACAGCAGCTGTACTTTCCTAGCTGTGAAAGGCTCTACATAGCCTTCCTCCCAGCTGTGGCTGCGAGACTGCATCAGCTGCACACTCCCATCAGGGGGGAAGGGGTGCCTGAAGCTTCCCTGTGCCTAGGAGATTGCAGCAACTGTGGTCTGCTTGCTGTGGGAGTCTAGGTCAGCAGATGGGGCTCCCAGCCATAGGATTGCATGGTGTGCCCCCATGGGTGGGAGCCCTGTCAGCCGACCCAGGCCTCCAGCCGTGGGACTTTGCTTCCTGCCAGTGCAGGGGGAGCCCAGGATTGTGTGACATGGCAGGAAGCGCAGTTGTGTGAATCACATATTAGTTTCTATTATGCCTTTACTTGCATGTGTAGAGGGGCCCTCATGTTTCAGAAAATAGTTGAGCACTATCCTGTCTATTACTACCAATTAGCCATTTAAAGACTTATCAAATCCCACCTTCCATGTTCTTGTGTCATAATATGCAACTCTCTCATATATATGTCATTTTGACATGACACTGTATTATGCACTATTCCTGACATCATGAAAGAATGTAAAAACAATAATATAATAATGAAGAGCAAAATGAAAAAAAAAAACAACAACAAAATCTCAGAACTTGTTTTTGTTTTAAAAACAAATATTTTCTCAGGAAATTCCAAAACGTATACAGTTCACCAAAAAATTAGTTTTGATTAAATTATTTTTTTTTCTGGTGAAAAGTTACCTCAACAAACTTTTTTTTCTGGTGGATAGCTCTATTATTTCCTAGTCCTCGGTGTAGCTTGTGACCTCAATGGTTTTGAAGTATGGTTTGTCACTGACTATAGGCCAAGTAAGCAGTACTATCTTGTTTCTTTGAAGAGTGTTTGAGCAGTCTGCTAGCAGAGAGCTAAGGTGGCATACCTGACTAGTATGAACAGGATTTAAATTATATGATTTTCTATTTATAAAAGTATTTTTTTTGGAAAGGCTTGCCATTCTACATGAGCAATGACTACATGAAAACTGCATGAAGTAATGCATGTATTGTAGTACCTACCAACTATGCTATCTTATAGAGATGCTCCTCACACTAAGGTTCATCCTTTTCATTTTACATTACTTTGAAGGTATAATTTTTTCCAGTGAATTCATTAACTTCAACATATTCTATTCAGTTTCCAAACAAATTTAGTGATTGTTCTGGAAATGTTTCTCTATTGCTCTGTCTCTAAGAAAATTAAGAAACCTGCTGTTATGCACATAAAGTTGCTGTCACTGTGGAACAGATTTCTTCAACCCACCAACCTATTCAGTGGAAAGGTGGGCAGGGCAAAGAATTTTTACTGATTATGTACAGTTAAGAACTTATTGCATAAGTGAAATGGTACAGATCTTTAGTGCCTATTAGACAGCTGGAGTGCTAAGGTCATTGCCCTCTGCATTGCTCATGATGGTTTCCTCGTATTCCTGTCATTTGTCTTTAGGGCTATGTACAGACGTTCAAAAATTCCAAGGAGGAATTGATCCAAGTGACATGGTTTTGTGTAAATGGCATAGATTGATAGTGAACAAAACACACAATTGTCTTTTGGTGGTGGGGGGCATATCTTAGACTGGTTTGAAAATGAAGGAACCCAGTCTACGTGTGTGCCAAACTTCTGTTTGGTTATGGTTGCAGACTGGTGTATAATCACTTATACTGGCAAAGCTGTAATGCCTGTACCTGGCCCAAAAGCTTACAACTGAAGTCTGACTTGGACAGTTTTTTTTGCTCCATGTTTGGACAACAGAGTTGTCATTCATGACTGGAGCTAGCACTGGAGCTCCTAGGCACTATGGTGATACAAACAATCCCATATGCTGCTCTACTGCTTGAAGTGACCTCAAATTAACAGGTAAATTACACATTAAAATGAACTGAGGAAGCTGTTCTAATCAAGCCATGAATCATCATACAGTCTCAGGATCAGCAGGGACTGAAATTTCTGAACTTGCTACATCTGGCTTGTATTTTGGGATACAGTCTACAAAGAGGGAAGCAGCAGAGTTGGGAGGGAGAGGACAGAACGCAACAGCAGCAGCAGCAGTTTTGAAATATTTGACTTTCTACTCAAGGGGCTTGGGTAAGACTTTAGGTATAATTGCAAAGATCTAGATAAGGGGGAACAGGCTGGGTTGTTTCCAAATTATATTTCAGGAGTTCTTCACACTACTGCTACAGACATTTTATTTGGGTCTGTTTGCATTTGACTTGGACTTCATCTCAGGCTCACATTTAGAATCCACCACTCAAAGGAAAAAGCTCTGATGGTGCACTAACTAGAGTTCTTCTATTATTAAGATAATATTAATATTCTAAGAATCCTTTTACATTGAAAGTAGGGCTTTTCTTTTTCTTGTACATAACTTCTGCAGGCATCAATAAATTTAGCAATGTGTAACTGCCAATTATAACAAAAAGCAACATTAGCAGCACACTACAGACAACCTATCAACATTACTCTAATTCCTTTAGTAACGGTAGCAAAGAGCAAACCTATAGACAGTCTGACTCTGTAACTCCTTAAACAAGGTCCTGTTTAGCCACATTACCTTAAAGTGATTTTTTTTGCGCTTTTAAAAGCATAGGCAGCTGACACCTCCTCTGTCTGGGGGAGGCACCCACAGAAGCTGCCAGCGGTGTTGGTGGCAGGGACAGAGCTGGCATGCACCCACGGTGGTGTTGGTGGTGAGGATGGCCCCCCTGCGCTCCCCACTACCAGTCACTTATGTTTAAAAGCATACAAAGACTTGTTATTCTTACTCCAACATGTATGCATCCCCCTCTCCATAATGTACTAGAAAATGATTGATGTCTTCCAAGTTTCATAATGAAAGATAGACAAACCAGTTCAATAAATACTAGGATGTCACACAGCTGCAAAGTCACAGTACTAGTTTTAAAATAACAAACGCTTGAATAATTATCTCCCTCCTCTACTGCTCTCTCCCTTTATGCCCACCTATCTACCTTAGGTTTTTCCATAGTATCTATCTCCAATGTAACCAAGTGTTCATAGGTGTTTTATTGGACATTTGTCCAAATTCAGTAGCTCTTGTACAATGTGCTGTGAAATGTCTGCAGAATTACATCGCTAGAGATGAGTGCAGTTCGGTGATAGGTGAAGTGTGATCCGTAGAACTCATGTATTTCTTAGCTGTGTATAAAAACTTGCTATGTAAAGGCCTGATCCAACTTTATGGAAGGCAATGGAAAGAATCCCAAATTACACTGTTTTCAAAGTGCCAAAATAGTTCTTAACTATTTTACATTGGCCCCATCAAGGTGCAATTTATTAATATATGTCAAGTGCTTTGCGATCCATGTTTCTCTATAAGTTCAGCCTATTAATTTTAATGATGAATTTGCTTCATAGTGGGCACGTCTATATGTGCCCTCAACTATACAGTTGTTACTGTGCAGTCATTTAGTACTCGCTAAAGCTACACGTTACTGCACAGTCCTAGCGACGCACAGGTATTTCCAATTCTACTGCACAGTAGCAACGAGCTACTACACAGTAGTGAGTGTTGGTGTCATGGTTCACACCTGCCAACTCTTATGTTGCCTTAGTGTCTCATGTAGATGCGCCCACTGTGTAACATCCAAAACTTACCTCTGTTTGAACCATGTGAACCCTGTGCAGCCTCAGGTCATACACTGCTCCATAAATATCCACAGAATCCTTTGAATCAAGTTGTTGAAGGATTCGATCCAGTGCAATGAATGTGCCTGTTCTACCAACACCAGCACTGAAAAGAGAGTGGGGTACAAATTAGCTGTGTCAAAGCTTTTGCCATCTTTAGATTTCACTTCAGCAAAGTACAGATTTGCATTGCTAAGGTCCATTATGGTGTATGCTTTACTTGCATTACCCAAATGGCAGCTCTAAGACTTCAGACAAGAAGTTCATAACGGAGGTAGCTTTTTCTTTTGGAGTCATAGAAAAGCTAGCTGAGGTATCTACTATTCCCATGAAGCACAATTTGTCAATTTATACTGATATAAACAGTTGGATATATTGAGCTAAGTAGCTTTTTAAAGCCTTTTTCTTGCTACAGATGAATCTGTGGATTCTAGTTTGATTCTGACTTTGGATCCAACTTAGGTGGTAGTTGGATTTAAACTTTGGGCAAGGTTCTTTGATCTATGTTATGGATAAAACATTAGATAGATTAGATGGTCAGAATTAGATTAGATTAAACAGATTAGGTGGTCAGAATGAACTCTCCTTTTGCCTTTAAAAATCAGGATCCACATTTGTAGCTTAGATTCATCACTCACTACCTCTCATCTTGCCTTATCATCCTTTTATAATTCAGGTGTTGGGCCAGGTGCATCAGCAAAAAGAAGACTTAAAACTACCATAAGGCAGTGGCTGAGGATTCTCCTGGAATAGCAAGTGAGTCAGGGGAAGGGTTCAGTCTCAGTGTGCTCCTATGATCCCAGCAGAAGCTTGATTGTCCCCTGACAGCCATTATCAAGAGGCACACTTAGGTCCCTGGTGTGTTCCAGCATAGGGCTAGAAGTGCTAAATGCTGAAGCAGGTACTTAGGAAATATAGTCCATAGTTTGTACCTCGTGGCTGTTGTATGAAGCCAAAATTATCCCATGATAGATACCAAATGATGCCTTTTAAATGATTTTTAAAAAAACTGAACCACTGAAATTCTGCTTTCATTTATACCTGCAGTGCACAATGGTTGGTCCAGTGTCTGGAGTCCTGTTGATGTAATCCCTTACAGTTCTAACAAACTGGATGAGGGACTGTGTGGTCTCTGGTACTCCATGGTCTGGCCACACTGTGTAATGAAAGTGACGTATGAGTCTCTTCGAGTCAAGCTGCTCTTCCTGTCAAATTACAAAAATGTGGATGATCAGAACAGCCAGCAGAAGTGGATGTGCTTACATATCATACATGTCATTGCATTACAGCTGCCACCAGGGAGTAGGTCACTGGAGAACAATCGTGCTGTGTTAGATTTACCATTCTAATTTATCCTAACAATCAGCAATAAAAAGGTTAAAAAAAATGAACATACACTGCAAATTTTAAATTCTCGTATTGTCCATTCTGGGAGCACTGACTCGGACAGCATCTCCACTATTAGGTCTCCATAATACAAGGAATCCTGGTCCAGGGGCCAGTAATGATCACATTTCACCTGTATGAACACAGAAGAGAGTGTTTCAGTTACAATGACAGCTGAAACCAACTTGTCATATTTTAAGTTCAGGCTATGTGCTGACATTTTACAGAGGGGCTGCTCATGGTCTCCCATCAGATAAGCATGATGCAGTCACCCTTCAGCAGGTGGACAGTGAAGGCAGCTGAAATAACTTATTTATACAGCACCTCAGCAAGGGTCTCAAGTGCTAAGCACATGATTGGTCTCATTGACTAACCAGCCATTGTGTATGTTAGTGTCTTGGAAAGATAGCTTCTACATATAATTATGGCTGGCTGCACACTGGTGACTACTTTTAAAGTAGAGGTTGACCTGGTCTGACTGGGCAAACTGGGAATTTTGCTTGGTAGCTGCCATCCTCTATATAGAAATCAGAAGTTTTCATTTAAAGCCAAATAATAATTAAGTCTCTAGTCCTTATAAGACAACTGTACAATCTGATTAGATCATAAGCCAGTTTAGTGAGGGCTACCCAAGTCGAACATCCTGAAACAACAGTTCTGAACTGCTTAATTTACGACAGGGGATAAAGCCTAATTCTGGCAATTAAAATGTCAATATTGTTAAGTATTCTACTGCTGATCAACATTCATGAAAAGAAGAGAGATTATTACATTAAGAAAATTAGCTGTAAGCAGATGCTTTAGCATCTCAAGTAGATGGAGCTTATGAAACTCCTTTTTTCTCTTACTTTGATGCCTGAATAACAGAATGATTGGGCATGCAAAGAAACAGCTCTGGTTTTTCATCTGCCAAACTACAGGTTTTAAAATCTAGAGGTTAAAAACCTGAGGTTTCAAAAAATACAAATGCCACAAAGCTGGCTATAATGGTAATGTGCATATGTGTGTGTATGCAGGGACTGGAAATGTAGAATAAGCTAAAATGCTTACACTTTCCACCTGCCTCCATAACATACAGGGAGGATATCTTTATGGTGGTGCATAGTCTAATTAGGGAACCAGGGTTTTTTTTTGTGTCATCATGAATAATGAAACAGGTAAGTATACGGCCCATAAAATTTCCATAACTGTAATATACTAACTTTGAAAGAGAAGAGCAGAAAGTAACATGAAGCATAACATGAAAGTAACATGAAAGCACTGAGATTATCTCATGCTCTTTACTTGCTGCCACCTTCCCATATTCCATCCTTTGTATATTGTCATCCTTTACTACATTATATCTTTGCACTGACTCAAGTACTTCTTTTGGAAGTATTCCCATTTGAAGACACTTATTGTTCCTAAGGTGGGAATAATCAGCCCCTTATAGTTTTTAAAGTCTTTAAGGCTGTGTCCCCATGAGCATGGATGTTTGTTTCCCCAGTGACAAGAAGCAACAACACACCTTGTGCTGCTGCTACTTTTCCCTGGGGTATATGGCAGTTTATCCCAGGTAGGGTGGGGGAGGATATGGCCAGCAACTATCTGTGGATCCTGGGGAGCTTTAGCTTTACCTGGGTCCTGGGGAGCTGCAACCATGACACTCCTGCAGCTGGAAGCCTGGCCCACAGCTGGAGCACGGTCCTGGCAGGCCAGGTTCTGGTTTTGGGCGGTGCATGCTGCCACCAATGCGCTACCCCACTTGTTTTTTTGTGCAGGTTTTTTCTGACCCTGGGTTCTCCCAGAGTCAATGCCCCTGCACCTACGCTGCAAGGTAGCAGCATAGGGAATGCCTGAATAAGTGGTGTGTGGCACTGCAGAAGAGTCTGCAGCGCCCCATACTCCACAGCTGTGCTCATCTGGACATGGCCTAAGAGGCCAGCATTTTTGCTTACATTCTTGAGACACTACATTGTTTCAGTGGGGAGACCAAGCAGCTGAGACTCAGAAAACCTAGCTTCTCCAAGATCCGTTGCTGACATACTGTGTGACCTTGGGCTTATCACATCACCTTTGTGTTGCTGCTTCCCCTCCTAACTTTTGTCCCTCTTGCCTGTTCAGACTGTAGCCCTTGCCTCTAACTATGCATTAGTGCCTGCCACAATAAGATCCTGATTTCAAAATGCATCTCTAGGCATTAGCGTGATACACATAATAAACAACAAATTTAAAAATAGTAATGAAAAAGCAGGAAAACAATCTACTCACCCGGCCCTTCTCAACACACTGGGTTACCATGACAATATTGTGAACATTCTGTTCCCATGCCATCTTCCAGAAATCATCTTTGGTGCCAGGCAGAGGGCCCTGAGTAGCAATGTATTCCCTGCGAAAATTATTGCCCTACAAAAATGAAGAAAGCACCAGTTGATTTCTATAATGCCAGAGAAACAGGCCGTATGGCCTTATGACATGCCTGTGCATTATGGCAGTAACTCTTTTGCCAGGATTATTGATTAAGAACTAAAAGGACTGCCTAAGTTCTGGAACCAGAAGGCTGGTGGGAATAGAGAGGAGGAAGAGAATGTGTCAGTGTATTTAAATATTGTTGGAGTATATTTATTAGTCATAGATTTTTTTGTCTTTTTATTGCACTCAGAGCTGTGCATTGTTGAACTGATGGGCTTTTTATGTTTTCAGTTAATTAGCTCAGTACTGGATTGAAATCTTGATTATTGGGGTTTTCCTACTATCAGTCATATTTTTATGGCAAAGGGCACAACTGTAATCTCAGCCAATTTTGCCATAACACAAGGTATAAATGCTGTTAGGATGAAATACAACTGCACAAGAACAATGCCACCTGCAGTGATAGTTGTGTTTATTGTAGACACATCAGATAAAAGCACTGACTTTTGAAAATGTATCCTTGGCCACTTATAACTATGACTATATAATATATGACATATATGACATATGACTACAGCAATCTAAGGAAGCTGTCTTAAGAGCTGACTAAATCACTCACAGTTAACTTAACAGCAATCAGACACAGCCTTTCAGCATTCACACAAAACAAGCTCTCAGACTTAGTTAAAACCTGTGAATATAAGGGTGAGGGAGGCCTAACAATGTGTCTGCATATTAAGTTTTATAAAAAGACAAAATTACCACTGGAGAGAAAAGGACTGTAAAATACTTCACTGAGTCACTTACTGCTATGTAGCTTGCATTAATATAGTCTGAACAGGGATCGTCATCTACGTTGGAAAGCTTCACTCTTGACACATCATCTGAGAAAAAAATTATGACAAAAGGTTCATAATAGGCCTTGGTTTTTAAACCCTTTCATGTTAATGAAAATGTACATTGTAAAAATAAAGAGTGTCCTTTCAGGGACAGTCTGAAGGTTCATTTGCAGAGAAAAATTGCTCACATTCGTATGGAGTCTTTCATCGAGGAGGGGATTGCAAAGCACTTTGCAGACAGTAGGCTTTAAGATGTGTAAGAGGAGTGGCTACAGGACACATCTCCCCAGCTCTTCCACTGTTTACCACAGTCCCATTGCACAATATGTCTAACTCTTGAAAGAGTAAGTGGGGGAAAGCTGCCACCCATTTAAGCCCTAACAGCAGAATTTTCTATAGAGAGAGAACAAAAGTACGGTGCTTCCTTTGAAAAAGCAGCAATATTGTCATTGGCAAGTAAAGTCACCTAAGGAGAACGCAGGGTGGGTGAGTGGCTAGTGTGCCTCCTGGGTCTTTGACTGTTGCACTGCCTTTCCAACAGTGCAGGCAGATTGTGACATAAAAAAAAAAAATTAATACTGCCCCTCCACATAGAAGGGACTCTGCCACCTACTCTGAAAATACAGGAACATCCGGGTAAAACCTGGCATCTGATTAACTGAGGACTAGAAATCAAGGTGACTAATACCACAGCCCTCTGAAGTTGCAAGGGATGAGATCTAATGTGGGCAAACTCTTATTATCAGAAATAAGAGTTGGCTGAGACATCAGGGCTAACCTCATGCTTGTATTACAAACAGATTGTCAGGATCCTTATTTTACATTGTGTGTGAAAGCTGCTGGCTTTTGCATTATCACGTACAGCTGTGCTGAGAGCATTCTGCTGCTGTAGGTTCATTATTTACCCAGAAGGAAGAGTCTATCACCTACTGATATCACACAAGTGAACTGTGGCCACTGAAAAATGTTGAATTGATGGTGTCTGAATGACCGG
Source organism: Caiman crocodilus (assembly GCA_030014935.1). Classification (NCBI taxonomy): domain Eukaryota; kingdom Metazoa; phylum Chordata; order Crocodylia; family Alligatoridae; genus Caiman; species Caiman crocodilus. Next base: position 77,183,102 of record JAGPOW010001296.1, on the reverse strand, counting down.
AGTGGAAGTAGCCCTCCTGCTTTATGATGCTGAACATACAAAACAAAACACACAGGCAAAGGAGTCTACTGTTATTTCTACTATTCCTAGTATCAACCCATGACAATACAGATGAATGGCTATAAATCTGGAGCTTTTTATTGCCAGAGTGCCCACTAGTCATTGCACCTCTGGTAAGTGAAATTGCATGAGACTGGATCTATTCTAAAAACATTCTGGGTCATAGATCATATGCAGCAAAGCACCAAGCCTTGAGTTGGCAATTGTAGTTCATCTTTTATGAGGCAAGGAGGAAAAGGATATGCTACGCTCTCCATCCCGTTCTTCTTGCTGAAAAGAAGTAAAAAAATAGCTGGCTTGATGCAATATTACATAACCAAACATAAAACTTACAAGGCAATATATTATTGTATCGATTTTTCCCTCTGTTCTCTGGCAAAAGTGCTATGTCACATGATTGGTTTCGACCCACATCTTTTAAGTCCTGTAAAAAAAATAAAATGTGCAGTGAAAATAATTAGAGGATGCTACTGCATAGAACATACCCCACATAGGTTATCCAAGGCCAAGGAAAGGAAAGTATTTTTATTCAGCTGAAATTAAACAGCTAACAGCATTGGCTGGAGCCAGGAACACTACTGGCAAACGCTAGTCAAGTTCTGGCACACAGCTCTGTCAATGCAACTAAGCTCTCCTGACCTTCAACGTACCCTGCTGGTTCAATGCTGGGCCCCTCAAAAGCTTGCCAGCTGGAATTGCCAGATGAATCTGTAGTTTTGGCACTAGGACAAATGAAGGCTCAGGTGAAACTGGCAGGCTTGTTTTCCCTTGTGTGTATGGGCATATGTAGATGGAACGGGTGTTTTTAAAAACACTACTTCAATTTAGGTCAAAGTAAACCCCTGTGTTGTGTAACATCTGTGTCTTACCTGCTTCTCCAGTGGCAGGGACGGAAGGGTGAGCTGCCGGTAGGCAGAGATGTCCCTGGACTTCGGAGAGCAGATGTGGGGGCAGGGTGGTGCTTCCCTCCACAGCAGCGGCAGCGCCCCCTCCAGGCAGCACCCACCCACAGGCACCTGGCTCCAGTGGTCCCAGGGGGCACCGCAGCCACAGAGGAGGGAAGGACCTGGTCCCTGTGCAGCTCATTCATGCAGGCAGGCAAGCTCTGGGGGGCGGGTGGAAATGATCAGGCTCACCAATTTTTTTTTCCTCCACCTCAATGGAGTCTGCTTTCCTGGGCTGCTTCCAGGCTGCCTGAACAGCCCCTGAGCTGAATGGAGCCCAGTGCTTCACCCTGCAGCTGTAGGGCAGCAAACTGAAACTCCTCACAGGTGTTTTAGTTTGCTGCACTCCACAGTTATCTAAGGCACATTACATCAGCAAATGTGCTACAGAGGTTGGAATTAATGCACAACATGCCACCAACCCATGCAAACACCAACAGTATTAAAGCAGTGCAAAAGCATTTAACCCCCTTTAAAGTGTCGTGCACACATCCCTCGTTTCATCTATGCATTCCCTATAAAACCAATGAATACTGGTCTTGGGGTGGAAAGGTTAGACCACTAACCCAGAGAAGCACTGAAGCAGTCCTTTTAGAAATGAAATGGTTTGACTAGATTTGATTCCTACCTCATACTCCTTGGACAAGAGGTAGTTGGAGTCTGCTTGGAGTTTGGTGAAGTGTGCTTCAAACTGATTTACTTTTATTGGGCTAAAGTATTGGGCAGGAGAAAAAAAAAAACAGTTACTACAGGAAGGAACAAGGATAAAATTTCGTTAATTGATTTTTGTTTTTAAATAAATACTTATTTGCTTTTACCTGGAAGTTTTCCGGTTCCTAGAAATTATTTCAAAAGAAAAAGAAACACCTTGTCATTATGTGACTGGATAGATCATTTCCTCCATGACTCCATGTTAAAACAATTCTCTTAAAAACAAAACTGTGATGTTACCCTTTTTGTCCCAAGTTTAGGTGGACGGACAACGGCCTGTCCCTGCGAATGCTTGGCCTCACTGTGGGTCGTTCATGGCTGCTGCTGCAAGATAAAGGTGGTTATTCTGATTTCTGCTTTATCGCTATGTAGAAATGTTGATGCAAATTGTCAATAACATTGTCTTACAGCAGGAAGCAAAGAGAAAGATAAAGATAAATAGGCATGTCCATTTTGTGCTTTCTGCTTCAAAATGGATCCATGTACTTGCAGAAGTTTCCAGAGTATCTTAATCTGGTGAATATGAGAGAGAGCGAGAGCGAGAGAGCGAGAGAGCGTGTGTGTGTGTGTGTGTGTGTGTGTGTGTGTGTGTGTGTGTATACACACCTTTCTAGCAATCCCTTTATTCCTAAATATGAATATATGTATATATTTAACACTCACAAAACCCAGCCTGATTTTGCCATAAGATACAGAGACAAACCTTTTATTAGGAAGGGCATTCTATGGTAATTCATCTCTCTAATGACACTGTGAGGTCAGTGTCATCTTCATCTCCATATACAGATGGGAAACAGGTTACTGATCTAACTCTCAGAAATACAGGATACCTATAGCTCCTAGTGATGTCAGTTTTGGGTACTCCTACCTCCAAAAATGCTATTAGCATTATGTGGAAGATCAAACCTAGAATCAGTGACAGCACCATGAATAGATTTTGGGAGATTTCTGGAACCCATTTCTGTGTTTACACCACTAGACTACACTGTTTTTCTGTCTCTGATTATAAGTCAATTCCCTCAATCTCTCTCATAAGTGAAACAAATGTTTACCTGTTCTACTTGCCGTGGACAAGTATATTAACATTCAAAGATCTATAGAATAAAGTTCATGACAAGAAAACATAACTTATTTGAATTTTTAGACAACCAAGGCGTGCAACACAGAAAACCTGCACTTTATGTAAATTAGTTTATACATACAAATGCATATGTTACCACAAATCCATGTGGTTTCTTATGGGCAGCATTTAAAGAACTGCATTGAATTTGGACTTAAATTTATAGAAGAGGCTGCTAAAAACAATTCTGTACTGGATAAGAACCAGAGATGGATAGAAAATGGATTTGTTCTCCCTGGAAAATATTGATATTTAAAAAACAAACAAACACAAAAACCCATCCTAATTCAGAAGAAAAATTGCGATTTGAAATTTTTCCATGAAATAGAGATTGAAAAACATTTCTAATGCATAAATTGCAGATTATTCCATATCAATGTTTGGAATCATCTTGTTCCAAGAATTTAAAAAATGGTGTAAGTTTATTTTTATTGTCAAGTAATACCTGACCATGTAAAAATACATTTTATATTATAGATGTATAAACTGAATGAAACAAAACAACACATCTAAACAGTTTAAGTTTGTGAAAATGAAATATTTTGATGCTTTTGAACCAAAATGAAGTCTAAATTGATTACTTCAAAATTTTGCTATCAAACGTTTTGCTGAAATGGACATATTTCCACATGACTAATTGGAAAAACCCTGTATTTTCCAAAAAATTTTCAGCCACCTCTATTATGAGCTAAGTGCTATACTGTGTCCTTTCTTGATCATGCAGATCCTGTTAGCATCAATGGAAATTCTATTTCTTAATAACAGACAATACAGATGGAGCTCTTAATATAAGTCTTTTTGGTTCAATACTTCAATAGAAATATTGAACAAATGCTAGCAAAATAGAATAATTTTGCTTTTTCTTTCCCAAATACAATTAACATTTTCATCCAATTTTATAACATCCTTCTCACTGTGCCTTAGATGAAAAACCAAGCATAAATTTGATCTGACCTTTTGTAATAAGTAAAAAAAGGGAATCTACTTACCTAACTTTATGTCTGCAGACAAACAAAGTGGTCACAGCCACTAACATCACAATGAGAAACAAAACAGCACTTACACCTTCAACAACTCCAAACATGGGTTCTAAAGGAAACAAAGAAATTCACTGTATCCAAATGAAATGTCACCATCATCAACTAAAGACAATGAAACAAATGGAAAGGAACTTAAAGTCTGTGTGTATGTGTGCACGTACACACATGTATATGTGTGCACATACACTTACATGCATGCTCATTTGGAAAGACCAGGTTTCAACCTTAATTATTTATTTTCTCCACATCCTGCACTGTACATTATGTGGGCAAGAAACAGACAGGAAGGGAATAAAGTATTCTATGGGGGCTCTATTCATGGAGAAAAACACAGCCAAATTTTCTGTTCATTTAAAGCACTCTTGGTATTCACTTTAATGAACAACTGTATATCCCTTTATTCTCCTCAGAACTCATCAAGCTTCAATGGTTCTTGGAATTTGAAATTGAGTCTACCATAGTCTATTGATCTAGCCATACTCTGCAGCATTCTTTGACACTGGTTTCACTGGGCAACAAAATCCCATTCATTTTCACATCCAAAAAGTAACTCTTGGCTGGATTAATGCTGCTTAAGGCTCAGTCAATGTTTGGAGAGTATACTGGAAGTACTATACTGTCATGTATTTTTTGTATTGCTGCAGTAAAGGTCACAGCCTTGCTGTTTTTTCAGGTTGTAAAAATTAATTTTAATTTAACAATGCTTGCCCAGAAAGTTTCTAATCTAAGATCCCATTTTCCCATCATTGGAGAAGAGGAACCAAGAGAGTAAGTCTCCTGATTCTGCACTGAAAGGCCCTAGCATAAATTAGAGTTGTGAAGATCAGGTCTATCTTTTGTTACTGGCATACAGATACCATATGATCTTAAATCAGTAAAAGGTCAGCAGAGTTTTGATACACCTACCTCCTACATGCCCTTTCCTGAGATTTCTTGATCCCCTCCACACAGGGAAAGTTCTGTTAGCCATTTCTGGCCAAATTTTGTTAAGTTTTTGTTAGTTGAATGACAGAGAGCAGACCAGAGGTTCTAGCTCTATTATTTTTATGTGAATAGGTGCTGTGCAATTCATTCACCCCTTGGTCCTACCAATTTCAAGTTAGTGCCTACAATAGGAAGTTTTGTATTTCAGAAGGAAAAAATCATAGATGGAAGGGGAAGGGTCAAGCTATAGTTGGACCAACAGCTCTTTACACTAATCGTTAATTGGAAGTGCCATTAATGCCAAAGAAATGCACTTCAACAAAGCCCTTCACTCCAGACTTAGCACTGTCCATTCTAACACCAATGGATATGATATCCACATGCCTGGTACAGCAAGCAGAGAATGAGAGAGAAACTAACCTGATTCTGTAGTGATTGGTAAAGAGAAAAAGGTATCTGAAAAGAGCGGTTCAGAGAATTCCTTCAGGTCTTCGCTAAAGAGTTGGGTGAAAGCTCGTATGCTGATCCTGGGAAAATGGAAGGGTTATATTTAAACTTCATTGGACACTAGACTCAAAAGAGCAGAAAACTAAAAATTAACACAGAAATAGCAGAATGACACAACAGTTCTTCTTGACAATATTTGCTACAACACATCTTCTACCTTGTTACAGTAATACACTTTTTAAAATTCAGTTTTAGGTTCTGTGAAGCCACTTATACAAGGACTTCACTACCTTCTGCTTGGTAGCACATGGAAAACATGAACAAAAAAATTTGGTCCTATTGAAAAAGAGGAAGAAGCATTTGTAAGTGCTAAACCATAGGAAGACTAATATATGGCTAAGTGTTTTATGTACATCAGCTACCACTGAACAGGAAACAGGAAACCTACAAAAATGCAGACTTCAGCTGGCCAGTGGGTAAGGTAGTTGCCCTAAATAATACCATGCAGGTACTTTGAGCTGGGGGCATGTCAGCATCACAGTCTATGGACTGACTTCAGTGTCATGTGGACAGAGCAGAACTTGCTTTACATCAGCAAGCTAGTCATAGTAAAACTGAAAAGTCTGTAACATTCCATTCAAATTCCCTTTTTAATTCCCTGCAACATTTTTTCATAAGAGTATTCCTAGAAAACAAACTCAAAAGGGCCTCAAATGAAATTACAGCAAATTTATTTAAAAACTCAAATGAATGACTGCAAATAATTGATTTCTCCATTCATGAAGTTACAGAAATTCTGCGGCTTTGGTGATGTAGGACAAAAGGCCCCTACAGAGGCCACATAGCAGAAATTCTTATTCAAGGGCTGTGTCTACACAAGATGCTAACTGTGCAGTTGTTACTGTGCAGTTGTGCCGAGGAACAGCTTTTTCGTGATGCTGTCTGCGCAGTAACTCATGACTACTGTGCAGTACCGTTGCGTCATTCCTCCTGCCATACCATGCTACTGTGGAGAGTCACAGCCAAGGGACTACTCCACAGTAGTAGAGTAGCATCTTGTGGAGACACAGCCAAGGGTCACTTGTATTCTAAGGATTAGTGGGACCAACTTTCCTTCTACCTATTTAGTATATGTTTGAAAGGTACTTTAAAATTAATTTAAATTGCCCAATTGCTCCATGAAGTTTTAGTAGCCCACAGTTTGGTGCTAAGCTTGATTGAATAGTGGAGATGAAAGCTACAGTTTCTACACAAACAGGGGTGGGATTTCAGTTAATCTTAAATACAAATATTTATCATCATTTCAATGAAATAAGACAGGGTTTAACTGAACCTTACTATTTCAGTCTGAAATATCTCTACCTTTTAGTTGAAGCTTAGGCCTTGATATTGGGCCAAATCTTACTGTTCGAGGTGACTTGAGAGTAATTGGATTCAGTGGCTGGAGTTTCTCTTAGTACAGAGCACTCATAAGGAGGTGTACAAAGGCACTAACACTAGCAGCTCAAGAGCCTGGCTGAGGCTGAAGTTTCCCTGTGCCTTAAGGAACCTATGCTGCCAAAAGGACTCCCTGAGTCTGTTGGCAGCTGCTACAAGTTAAAACAACCTTCAGGATGCTCTAAACTGTACCGTAGGATTGGGCTATTGTAATAGGTTTGCATAAACAGTGAACATAAAGACATTGCATCCTCTGCCACCACTGTTACAGTACCCAATGATCCTTTGACTTAGTTTCTGATCTCGTCCCATTTGACTTTCTATGGAGAAATTAGCAACTATAGGAGAGTTCCCAATCAGAGAATGAAAGATAAAAACTCTTGTCATTGCGCTGAGTTTTACACATAATGAACTACAGCATTTATGGGCTGGTGAGGGAACTGTTTATGAGATGGGGCAGAGACAAAGCTTTTATAAATTACACAGTAAAACAGAGGACACCATATAACACAGGTTATTAATCTACAGTAGCTGAAGTACATCAGGCACTGAGATACCACAGTGCCTAATAATACAATACATCTCTTGAAGCACAATTACTACAATAAATCTAACCTATAGGCAGTCCGAGGCTTCAGTGGCCCATCACAGAATTTCTGCTGATCTGGATCACATTTTCCTCCTAGACTCTCCATCTCAGCTCCAAGCTTAATGTCAAAGCTCTTATAGTTGTTGTCAGGGTTTTCAGCACATTTGCTTGGAAAATAGTTTGTTTGGTAGATGCGAATGGAATCATTGTGCTTGTACTCCAAATAGGAAGGTAGCGGGTGATGCTGTTCTGGCTTCTGTTCTGCATTGTCTACAAAGAGAAGGTGAAAAAAAAAGCTCTATACAGCATGGGAGAGAGGGCTTACATATGCCATAGGCCTCATTATGTTAGTAGTGTATGGTTTTAAAAGACCAAGACATTCAAAGCTATATTCAACATTTCACAAACTTCAGGGATAGCAGTTTCAAACCTAGAGTTCAAAAAACTTGTAAGTGAAGACATAAGCTTCACAGGTACTCAATCAAAGCATTGATTCAGACTGAAAGTAGGATCTGATCTTCTACATTTAGGAGGCTGGATGGTTTAGTAGTTAGGGTACTCATTGTCTGTCAAGATATCTAGGTTCTGCTCCCAGACTGGCTATTAATTTGCTGGAAGGCTTAGACTGCTCATCTGCCAAACGGAGATATGAAGTCTTACATTGCTTTCTAAAGCACTTTGATTTTAATGGAAAAAACACAATTTATGAACTGTCGATGATAACTGTAGTGGTCATTAGTAGTTGTGCTACCATTAGCGCTTACAGCTAGGCGGGTCACCTGCTTCCCACAGCATAGCTGATTTTGGTAAAGAGCAAACTCCTCCAGACAGGATTATGATATATGATATTATGCATATCAAAATGAACTGGCATTCTGGCTTAAGAACTTCCAATCTGTTGCTGAAGACTGCCAGAATTTCTGGCAGGAAAAGCAATCTAGTGTAGACAAAAGTCTCAGCGGACTTGTCTACACATGTTTTATAGGTGCCTAAACTTAATGTGCATTTGCCTAATGCACATTAAGGCAATTTAGGTGCATGTCTACATGTGAACACGCTAAGGTTCATTAATGCAGTGTGCAGACAGACTTCGAAATAAAGTTAGTTCCAAGTCAGTCGACATACACACAGCGTTAATGCGCCTTATTGCATCTACATGTGTGTTAAGACACTTTAGCTATTCGCACCTAAATTTACTACCTACCTTTGCAAGTATCAAATTTAGGTGCAAATAGCCTAAAATTGCCATTTTAAAAGCACATTAAGGGCATGCACTTGTATACCTGTTCTCTTAATGTGCCTTAAAAATGGCTAATGCACTTCAAACTGGCATGTATAGATGTGCTCAGGGTGTTGAAAGCACTGTATCTCCTACTTGAAACAATACTGCATGCTTGTCTATAGGGAGATTTACTTGTGGTTGCTGCCTTGCCTGCCAAAGTGACTAGATAGTTTCAGGTCATTTTGATACAACTCCCCGGCACAGAGTACCAGTAAAGCCTGATGCCAGGAGCTGGTTGCGGGAATCTCTGTTACATATGTCCGGATCCTGTCAGCTGCTATGTTTTACAATCAGCTTTTTATGAAATGAAACTTTTTAAAATTACTTTTGCAATATTAATGTCAAAGACTCAACTTTGCCAGACATTGTATGTACAGGCAGTCCCTGCCCCAAACAAGACAGATATAAGCTGAGACGCAGCAGTAGTATTTTTACTGTTTAAATGGAAACTAAAGAGAATTGAAATGATTTGCCCAGGATGACAAAAAAAGTTTGTAGCAATGCCAAGAACCCCAATCTCCTGAGTCTCAAGCCAATGATTTAACTATAAAGCTATTCTGTTATATATAGCTGTATATCTTCCTTTTGAGAAAAAGTGTCTACATGCATTATATGGTCTAATCTACAGTGGTAAGCGTAAGAAGAATTTGCTTTACTAGGTAAACAGCCATTGAATCAGGTTATCTTTTTTTTTCTAAAGTAGCTTTTTGTGAAGTGAAGGCAATACAGATTGAAGGCAAAATGCTCGGACCTGTTTCAGCTTATTATCTAAAGTGTTTAAGATACAGATCTTCTCAGTATGGAAACTCCCAAGACACACTTGGCCATATCTTAGATAATGAAGTATAACTATATTTCTATCTGTGTTGGGACCTGGAGCCAGGACCTTTAAGCACAGGACTCCACTACTGAAGCAAGATTTCTTAGATTCAAACACCTTTTATGATGGCTGTTACTGATCTAATGCTAACATGGGCTACATTAGCAATTCCATTTATTCATGAACACGTACCATCAGCCTCCCTCACAACCACAGTAAAGTACTTTACAGCTCCATTGGTGTCACTGAACCAGCTGCAGTTGAATGTAAAGTTGATAGAGGATTTGGTAATCAGCACATCCTTTTTGTTCACTCGGATATGTGGCGGTGGAGGGGGGGGGCCTGGGAAAAAAAAAAAGAAAGGGGAAGGGAGGGAATAAAGTACATCATCTATGTGTTTTCAACTATGTAAAACAGTAAGTGAGATGCAAATCTGAACAAACTCAACCAGATGGCCCTAAAGTCTCCTATTTTATGCTCTTCGTAATCATGGAGTGTAGCCCTCTCCAGCAGAGAAGCTGTCAAAGCTCCATGAAACAGACCAGGAGCATGTTAAACATAGCGGCAGTGGCAGCACTTCAGTAGGAAGAGGAGCTGACTGAGACTCTCTTAAAGACTCATTAAATGTATGCAAACCTTAAATGAGATACTAGAATGGCATTTTCCAAGATGTGTCCAATCCAGGTATCTGGAGGTCTTTTTGTACATGTAATGCAGAAAGGTCTTTATAGTCCCTTCCTGTGCCTACTGGTTCAGTAAATAATGTCTGAGGAACAACAGTGAACCAAATCACACAAAATACTGAGTTCAATTCTCATAAGAGATTTACAGTGCAGCTTCTATAGGAAATAGCCATTTGTATCATCGCTATATCCAAAGAGGCTATGAATTTAACAGAAACACAGCAGAAATTAAATGGAAAAGGAAGTGCAGTAGTGCAGGCCCCTAAAGAACACATAGTCTACTGCAGTTCCTCTATGCTGGATGGCATCTCCAATTCTATAATGGTATCCATGAAAAATAGTAATGGCTGAACTTTAAAAGTTACAGCTTGGATAATAAACCAAAAATTCAGCGAAGTGTTTGAAGATTAGCCAAACTTTTTGGGTCAAGAAAACCAAGCTGGAATTCTTGGTAGGGAAGGCTTTTTTCAGGGGATTCAGAGTCCTGCCTCTACAGTCAGTTAGCATCTAGGATTGTCGTGAGGTTCAGAAATTAAAAAAATAATGGAAAACAGTTGAGCCTTCAGAGAAGATCTGGTCCAGATTCTGACGATTTTTCAGGTTAATTTTGATTTCATTTCTTGTAATGAAATCAAATTATTAGAGAAGAGAGGAAACTTGAATGCAGTTGATGTGAAGGGTCAGTTTTTTGTTTTCTGGCCTTTTGAAGACTCAGACTAGCTGATAACATACACTTCCTTTGCTCAGCGTTTCCTAGATTAAATGCATCCTATGCTGCCTGGTGTCAATACAGAGTCTCCCTGTAAAGCAAGCAGTCGTGGGGAGCATGATCATACACAAGGCACTGGGGCATGCTGTCATTTCCTGCCCATCCTCCTGAGAATGGGAGGAGTCACGACACATCCATTTCCTCCCACCTGCCATAAGTGACACATGTCAGGGGTACATGCCCTCCCCTGACAGTGGTGGTGGTGCCTGTGGGAGCTTCCCAGCTCTGGCCCTGCCGCTGATGCTGATGGTGGCACCTGAAGGAGCTTGCCAGCTCTGGCCCTCCTGCCAATGGCAGCACCTGCAGGTGACCCCCCTCAGACTTGGGAGGCACCAGTTGCCTATGCCTATAGGAGGAGGAATAATGGAGTCTAACAGGGTCCTAAACTTGCCCCAGCTGATCACATTCTTGAGAGGAATAATGAAAAAGCCTGAAAAAGAACCAGTGACAATCTAGTGCCCTTTCTTTGTCTCCAGGTAGTCTCCTACCCTGGTTCTGAGCATTGCTTTGTATAAGGGGTGAGAGCAAGTGAGGGAAGCAAAGCAGCAATACAGAGAGTAAGAAAGGGGGGAAGGAAAAGAGGACGGTTGTGAGCCACACACTGTGCCTTAATTGACATGTTATAAATGTGAATCCTTCTTCTATGGCTGTTTTTACTATATGAGCCAAACTAACCAGTTTTGCACTGAGATATATTCAGTGAAAAAATGTCTTTAAGAAATTAATTTCTAGCTAAAACTTCAGACAGTCTTATGCAATGTGCAGCTAAACACAAGAGGTTCCACGATCTGGCCACATATTTCAATGCCTGGTGTTGCATATTGAATATCTGAAGGTTGGAAAGTCTACTATTGACTAACCAATGGGAACAGATGATTCGTCCTTTCCACCTTCACCTTCCCCATATTTAAATTATGTGTATACAAAGGACTTACGATCTATCATAGTGATAGTGCTGTCTTCAACTACTTCACTGGTCATGTCTGAAGAATGTACTCTGATGGACACCATGTATCTCTTGTGGGGTACTAGTGTCATGATGTTAAACAAAGATTTCTCTTTCTCTATCCTTTTGGAAAAAGCAACTTCTCCAGTATCCATTTTTTTACACTCAATGTTATATCCATCAAAGTCAGAGTCAGGAGGAGCCCAGGAACATGCTATGGCAGTAGATGTCTGTGGTCGACAATGAAGGTTTTGTATCTTGTCTGGTTCTAAGATGGAGGAGAAGTTGGTAAGTTGAAGTTTTAATGGAGAAGAAGACTCGATTAATATATTTCATTGCTTTGTGGACTTCATTCTTAGTACTCCAAATTGGTAGTCTGATTAAAGCAGGAGACTCATAATCAGAAACCCTGCCTTCCCCCATAGGAATGATACGTGATTGTCATTTAAATTCATTTTGGCTCAATCTATCCATCCAGAACTGCAGTCAGTGCCTTTGACTTCTTAGGGTTTGTGAAACTTTAGTAATTAAAGCAATCCCCACCCCCCCACCTTCATGTAGTCTCATGAAAACGACAACAAGTATGTAGTGTACAACTATGATACTTTTGAGAAAGTTTGCAGGCTACATCTAGTTACAAAGAAAAAATAATTATTCAGTATAACTGAAATGAATACCTTTTACAACCTTTTCTACCTTACAGTAGAAAAGCAGTATTTTTCAAAAGTGACTACTGATTTTGGGTGCCAATTTCTGATGCCCTAAAGATTAACTTACAGTTGCAAAGTATAATTTAAGAGCTACTTTGCAAACACTTATAAGAGTTCTGAAATGTAAGACCCCTACAATACCCTCGAGCATAAAGGAAAAAAAAAACTGATCAGAACAAACTTCTGTAGAAAGAAAGAGACAAATGTTTTGTAGTATTTTTCTCCTAGAATTTGGTCTGAACTTAGTAGGGGTGTGCAAAGCAGGCCTTACTCAATTCAGATTTGGCCTGAATCAAGGATAGTGATTTGATCCATTGATTTGGATCAGTCCCTGATTCGATTTTGTTGAATCCTAATCTGAAGATTTAATGCTGATTTGGCAAACCAGAGATCTGGACACAGGCACAGCTTTAAAAGATTTTTCTACATGCCTTAAGGTAGGAGCACATTTCACGATCGCTGCAATGCTGAGGTACATGGAGCATCCCCCAGGAGCATGGGGGCACTCCCCAGCATGCTTGGCAGTGAACCCGGAAGTGGACTGGAAGCACTTCTGGTCCACTTCCAGGTCTGCTGGGGAGTGCACTAGCGCCTCCCCTCCCCCCGTACCTCCCCAGCTCAGCAATCGGCCATAGGGAGAGCCCGGGTGTCCCCCCAGACTCAGAAGGACCAGTCGCTGGACCAGGGAGGTGCAGGCCACCCCCCCCCGGTGTACTCCTTGGAGGACCCAGCAGTGCAATGGAAGTGCTTCTGGTCCACTTCAGGATCTGTCCCTCGTGGACTCTCCATGCACCCCAGCATCACAGCACCCAAGAGCCATCTGCTACCTAAAGGTATGTAGAAAAAATATTTAAAGCTGTGTCTGTCCAAATCTCTGAGCATCTCCAAATCGATTTGGAGGGTTCCAGTTCGATTCAGAGAGACTAAAGGGTCCTCTAATTTGATTCGGAGAATTGGCACCAAATCGAGCCAAATCTCTGCCATATTGAATCGGGAACCGAAGCTTCATACAGCCCTAGAACTCAGTCATGAATTTCCACTCACCCATAGCATGAGTTGTTACTAAGGGAAATCATAGATGTGTGAATCACAGCTGCTTAACTTTTCCACAATTCTTCTCACCCACCCTCTAGCCCTATCCTTTTCCTTGGATGGCCCATTTTTATAGCCCATCATAGAAGGGATACTTTGAGAATTAAAGTCCATCTCAGAGATACGGGTCAGCTACAGAGTTTGGATCCTGAGGTGTAGGTTGAGTCCATCATGATATTTCTGCACAATCACAAAGGAATAGTGTTGAACAAAATGGGTACCTACTTGTCCTCACAGTCCCAGACACTGTTTGACTATATGTCTTCCAACTGTTACCACTGACAGTCCTAACACTGAACTTATAGAGCCTCCCTGGTCGAAGTCCATACACGATACGCCCCTTTGATTTGTTGCTGCTGTAAGGGTTGAACACTGTGAGATGATCTTTTGGGGACCACTGCAATTCAAAGTCATCATAATCTGTCCAGTCTGAAGGGCCCATCCAAGTGATCGACAGGGAGGTGTTTGCAACATCAGCAAATGATACAGCATTAGGAGGGCTGGGTGCTAGACCAGGGAAAAAGAAAAAATGGTTCACATGACATTTGTATAAAGAATGAATTGTGGGTGACAAGATACTCATTACCTTCTTCATTCTTTAGCCTCTGTAACATAACATCAAAAAAAACCCAGGACTCCAAACAAGCCAGCTAGATTTTGATTTATTTAAATGCCATTGGCGGTGGCAGCATCAGCGGCTGGGCGGGGGCGGGAGGGGAGGAGGATGGCTGGACACAGAGCCACAGCCACGCCTGGCTCTTTGCTGCTACTGCTGTGTCTGGCACCATGGGGCCCGCAAAGCATGGGGCCTGGGGTGGTCACCTCGATTTGCACCCCCCCCCC
>JAGPOW010001296.1:77113300-77168296 GCA_030014935.1 Caiman crocodilus | reverse complement strand
CCCCCCCCCCGGGGTGGCCCCGGTAATATCATTTACAAGCATCTCATGTGTACTCTTTGACACCTTTAATAATCCACATAATAAAAATGTTATCTTGGAATAAATCTACCACGTATCATTGAACATGTAACACATGATAGTTGAGAGAGAAAAAAGCCTTATGTAGTTCTTTACCTGTTCTTCCCCCAGCATTTGCTGTATTAGTCAGTTCACCGCTGTGGGTTACTACCACCAAGGTGTATTTTCTGCCAGGAACCAGACCTTGGAAATGCCACTCTCTCAGGTCTTTTCTCTGCCATGTTTCCTTCTGTGTGCCATTTGGGTTATAAAGATTTAGTTCATAAAAATCAACATCTCCTGGTGCTGGGCCCCAGGTGAACCAAAGACTGTCCGTCATGTTTCTGTTAGATGCTTTGAGATTAATAACTGAGGCTGGAACTGAAAAGGACAATGTATATTACGATGTGATGAACATGCACAAGTCTGCAGTGTGGGATTCATATCCTGGGTGCATGCTAGTAGTGGGAGACTGGCACTGGACAGCAATGCTGGCTTTTTGAATGCCAACGGAACTCTGATGCTTGATAATGGCTACACAGTTAGTGAGCTACAGTAGGTGCTTATCCTAAAAAACTTCCACTCCTATTTTCTCTTTACTTTTACCCCTCACAGTTTGCTCCCATATTAAGTTTTGTCATTAACAAATATTTTAAGCTCTTTTGGGGCAGGGAATTGCATTATAACTGTATGCCTATACTGTACCTAGCACAACATAGATATTTTTGTATAATACAGCTAGTATAATGTAACTATATTATTCATTTTTCACATCAGGTGTTCCATAATTTAGAATTCAGGTTCTTTTTAGATGTATAACGATAGAGTGGGTACTGTTAGCAGTTTTATTAGTTTAGCACAAGATTTCAGGCTCTTAGATTAGCTCATTAGTGTCATTAATGAACACCTCATTGAAGACGGATCATCTTGTTGGATGCTTTTACCTGTTCTTCCAAAGACAGAGGACTCATTAGTAAGGTCTCCGCTGCGGGTAACAATCACCATTCTGTACATCCTGCCTTGCTGCAAGTTCGGGAAAGAACACTTCTCAAGGCTCTGGTCCCCTGAAATTCTGTGCTGAAGGGATTTGTCTGGATTGTACAGAAAGATATCATATGCGTCTAATTCTCCCTCGGAAGCAGTCCAGCTGAAGGACAGGCATCCAGTGGTACTTTCTGTGATCTTCAAATTTGTGACAGCTGCTGGAACTGGAAACAGAAATAAATATAAAAGAAAAAGCATGTCTAGTCATTAATGAAATCTAAGTGAAATAAAAACTTTTTGCTAAAAGTATCTGTTAAACCAAAATTATTACAAATTTAAACTGCTCAAAACAAAAAAATTCAGAGGCAAAGTGAAAATACTGTCACTTATAGTTCACAATAATGACCTATGCATCTACAATATGTATATTACAAGGAATCCTGGTTTTCTCTGATTTGAAAAAAATCCCCAATTTTTGCTTAAAAAAAGTAACCCCAAATCCACATTTTTCTGTGATTTAAATGAAACACCACTAATATATATTATATTATATTAATATTATATATATTATATAATATTAATATTATATAATATAATATATATTAGTGGTATTTCATTTTAATCATGGGAAATGTGGATTTGGGGTTACTTTTTTTGACCAAAAATTGGGGATTTTTTAAAATCAGAGAAAACCAGTATCCTTACATATTACTCAGTGGGTCTAATTCTTCAGTCTATACTCAGGCAAAACTTCCTATTTACTTCCATAATGAAGAGCTGCCTTAGTGAAGACTGCAAGGCCTGGCCCAAGGTTCAGAGGTGCCTCAAATACATACACATTGAACACTGGGCTAAGAATTCAAAGTGAATTCAAGGCTAGATAACAGAAAGATTCCAGGTACTTTTATAATAACTATGCTGAGAGTGGCACTCATTAGCATTCTGCTTTAATATACAATGCACTATGACCTGGAAACTCCATCAATTTTTACAAAATCACCTCGTATATTAAATCAGACATAATGCACAGATATCAAGATTGATTTAGAGGGGATTTTTTTATGACAGCAAATAAGGATGATTCATACATCTATATCATATCAAATTGCAGATACCATAATAAAGCTGAAATGTTTTATTACCTGTTTGGCCAACAGTGTCTGTTCTTCTACTGAACAGCCCACCACTGACTGTCAAAACTTGTATTTTGTACTTCTTGCCTGGAACTAAGTCTTCAAACTTGTGTTGTTTAGCAGTAGCTGGCTCTGATTTGTTGCTCAGTATGGTCCCTTGTTCATTTAAGAGAAGAATATCATATCTTTCAGCCACACCACCAGCACTCTGCCAAGCTACTAGTAAGGAACGACTGCTGTAGTCATGATTGGCAGATAATTCCTGGACAGAGGCTGGAACTAGGAAGAACAATTAAAGAAAGAGCATTAGGAGGCTAACTATATCACTTACTACATATCTGTGTGTTAATCAACCATTAAAAATATTTGCATATGTCTGCACAGACACATGGATGCAGCGTGTGTGTATCAAAAATGCTTTCAGATGAAGTTAAACCTAAAAGCGTTCATCAGCAATTTAGGGTAAAATGCTTTACAACCGAGTTGTCCAACTTCCCTGTTACTGGGGGTGGCATCCTGCACCAGCCATATGCTGCCAGGGAGAGACCCCCCCACCCCTAACACCTCACAGTGTGACTCTGAGAGATGCAACTGAAGGCCACATGTACTTCACAAATTGTGAGTTGGATTCCCCTTCATTACAGGGTTCCTGTAAGCATCCCCAAACAAAAATTAACACATTCAAGAAATTCAGAGGGAAGGTTAAGCTCAAAAGAAAGGTAAGAATGTTAATGCATGCAAATACTTAATTAGCATTTTCAGACTACCTTAGCTCGGTCCTTTAGTAAACGTACACAAAAACTCTATTATTAAGGCATTTTAGAGCTCATTATGGTCCCAGATAACATTAAACTGATTTTCAAAGACTAATTTTTCTTGCATTTTCTCTTTGTGATCATTGAAAATAAATATGCCTAAATTAGAGACCCCCAAGGGAGGGGCCTAAAAATTACAGCTGCTTTCATTAAACTGGCTAAAATGACTTGATGTGGCTGGCACACAGTTTAACTAATGACATGGGCACTCAAGGTACAGTACTTTTTTAAAATCATGAGAATATTGCACTGAAAAAGCAACATATGGCACACTCAACCAAACATGAACAAATAAGTCCTTGTTTCTAGGGATTCTGGTTGCTTGCCCCCTTTTCATGCCTTATACATCATGCTACCACACCATTAGTAAAGTTTATTGTTTTGGCCATCTCTGTTCATTATGTCCGATTTAATTTAAATCTGGAGAGAGTGTCCAGGGTAAAAGTCAATGATGGAAGGCTAGCTAACCCATTTAAGTTTTACTGCTCTGTTAAATACAATACAGCTTTCTCTGTCCTGACACCCATAAAAATGTGGGGATTGCTATTACAATTTTTTCCACTTCTTTTTCTCCAGCAGTGTAAAAGGGAATAGAAAACATCTGTCTCTCCAGTACTTTGAACTTGTCTTGAACTGGAGAATCCCCAGAAATCAGAGGACCAAGTTCTATGACATCCTCCTATGGCTCCTTGTATCTGTAGAAGTAGGTTGAACTACGTTATCTTTGCTTGGAAGACAAACCCTTTAGGAACTGTTGCCAACTGGTGCGGAAAACAACTACCTAGCCCAGGCATCTTTAGCCTGCCCTAGGATGGAGTTTGGGCAAAAAAACAAAACAAAAAACCAAACCAAAAAACAAACTAATAACCACGTGTCAGAGAACTATAATTGTTCTTTGAAGAGATACTTCCATCACTGTTTCAAGGAGCATAAACTTGCAAAGCAAAGTATGTGGATCATAACTGCCACTGACCTAGCATAAATTAATTGCTTGTTTAAACAAACATATGTGAGAAATAATATCAGATAGTATTTACATTTAAATATGGGCACAAGGTCCTGACTGTACTGCCATTAGCTCTTTTCTGCCATCTTGTTGTGGCTGTAGTTGTATATGGCTGAGGCACTTATAATCTATTCCTCAGACGTAGGTTACATTCTTCTTTCCTCAGGCATGAAAAGTAAGTATAGCACAATAAGGTAAAGATGAAGAGAACAGGTGAGAGGAGTAGGAGGGCAAGGTTCCAGACTTCATGGCACTTGAGCAGCAGAAAAAAGAATGCAAAGGAAGGATTATTAAAAAAAAATTAGAAAGATAATTTCTATAGGGAATAGGGAGAAATGTCTGAATTATAATCACAGTTTTCAAAGGAAGGCATGAAAGCATTAATAAAGAAACAAAGAAACAACAAAAGTCACTGAGGCAATATGGAAGACAGGCAAATATGGGGGGGGGTGTTTAGCCAAGAGCAACTCCACCCAAAAATTCTAATCTCAAAGCAAAGTGAAGTTCTCAAAAAAAAAAAAAAAGATTTAAATCAACTGAACTGTACTGTGTACTGCCCTAGATATTGGATCTAAATATAACTTAGCAGGCCTCAAATGGGCAATGGGCTCTGCTAGCATGTAGCTTAGGATCCTCCTCAAACATGAGGAGATACATTAACAGATCCCAAGATACAGTTTGGGCTGCAGAGTACAATCTTGTGAACATGTACTCAGATACAGTTGCTCATATCAAAGGGACTATTCATATGAGTGATACTGCTAACATGGATATATAAACAACCTTCAAGAAGTAAGGCCTGGTTTGGTAATATCTTTTACTGAACCAGCAATATAGTGGAGAGAGATGTTAGGTATTAGGAATAGTCTTCCTGAGCATTTTTGTGGCCAAAAGTTTATCTAACATCTCTACAGTTAGTAAAATAAAACACACTACCAATCAAAAATAGCTTCTTGCATATTTCTTAGACCACCATAGCTCTAGCACTCCTACCCTAGTAAAAACAATTTACCACAGGGTAAAAGAAGGAGGGATTTGCTGTGCATCAGCTGGCACACAGTAACTCCCTGCATGCATGATCTTATCCCACAGTAAGGAGAAGATGCATCATGATTACTTGGCCCTTAATGAAAGTAGAGTCTGAACCACAGAGTAAAAGAGAACACATATGCAACTAAGAAGTAGACATGAGATAAAGCCCTGTCCCTTTTATCCTGTGGGAAATCATTATGTCCATTTCCTTAGGGTCTGGGGGATGAAATCCTCAAATTCTGGGCAACTCTGCAGCACCAAAGCAATAGCATGTCCCAGTTAGCATGCCTCATTTACATAGGCTCCACACTGAGGGCCCCATGTACATGTCATACACATTACACTAAAGGTGTGATTAACCAGTTTATCACACCTTAAGTTGTGGCCCAGCTACACATTCAACTAATTAATGGCGTGATAAGCAAGTTATTCAACAAAAAATTTGTAATAACTTTGCAGCTTGTTCTTATCACACCATTAATTGAACATGTGGCTAAATGCTCCCACCCATGGCTGGGAATCCCATCAACTGAGGAGTTCCCAGCCACAGGGCTGCATCACCAGCTGCCAGCTCTGCAGCTGACAAGACTTGCACTGGCAGCAGCATTGCCAGCATTGCAGAGTGGGGAGAATGCTGCCTCCTGTGAGCCTCATCAGATGCAGGGCTTATGCGGGGAGGATGAGGGGGACACGATACAGCAAAGAGAATACTGCCCTGTCTGCAAGCCTCATCAGCTGTGGAGCTTGCAGTGGGAGCAGCATGGGGAATGCTGTCTCCACTGCATGTCTTATCAGCTGCAGGGAGAGCACAAGAATGCAATCTTGGGAAAATTGGATCGGATGCTGGATCTCACAATCATTCCTCCTGCTCCTCCACATGTGGCACAGCAGGAAGTGTGATTGTGTGGATTGCACATCAGATCCTATCATGCCTTTACCTGAATGTGTAGAGGCCCTAGGAGTGTACAAGTGAAACCACCCTGGGGTCACTTCCAGCAGCTGCTCTCCAGCACATTGGGGATCAGAGTCCTGAAATCAGCTGCAGAAGGACACCACAGAGCCACCTGATCAGCATGTATCTAGTTATGGAGCACATGTCTTTGGCAGCAGTTGGTAAGGTGAGATACAGGTAATCTTTCCTGGGACATATTACTACTGCAGTGGAGAGTTACCTCTTGTGATACAGAGACATCTTCTCTCATCTGAGTCTCCCCATACTTTTGAAAATTAGGTGAATAAGAAAGTAGTGACATCTAATAAAATAGTAAATCTCATGGGCAAGCTTTATACATTTTTGGTCATTATCCATGAAGAAACATACTTGTTCTCCCAAAACCTGATAAATTGTTGTGCAAAGTGCCACTGTTAGACTGCACCACAACTTGGTACTGCTCCCCTGCTTCCAACTTGTGAAATATGTGCTCGTAGACATGCTTTGAGACAGTCTGGGAATCAAGCTGATGGCTTTGCTGAAATAACATTACTGTGTAGGAATCAACATCCCCTGCTCCGGGAGTCCAGTTGACTTTTAGGCTGCTTGTCATCCCATTGGGGGAAATGTGAATGTTTTTTACTGCACTTGGAACTGGAATAAAAAGAAACATAGAGGAATCAGTCAGAAATGTTTCATTCCATTGAACGGGTTCACTTGGTATTATTTCTGCAGCAAATGACATTCTAAAGTTTAGATCAAGAATGACTACAACAAGAAATAGGACTCTTGCCTCATAATGACACATGCTTACACACAGGCATAATGTGACTCATGTGAGCAGTCTAGTTTCCCATAACAGTAAAGATACAGATGTGTATAAGAGTTTGTAATATGGTTCCTTAAAAATATACAACACTCTCTCTCCCTCCCTCTCTCTCTTTTTGTATTTGGAAATCAAACACGTTTCCAAGGAAAATGATAAAGAAAACAAAAGAATATTGAATCTCTGCATTCTGCAAATATTACTAAATAATACTATACAAACATAGTCCCTCTGAGAATATCAAAGATTTTTGCAGACATTAACACGTGAAGCCTCTCGAAACCTGGATAATAAACATATCGTACAGGTGGATAAACTGAGGCATTGAGAATTTAAACTATCAAGGAAGGTCAACAAGCAAATCAGGAGTAAAAACAGGCATAAAAGAAACTCATCTGCTCCCAAAATCAACTAAGCAACTATCCTTAAACATGCACATGTTAATGCTTTTGCAATTTATTTATTAACATAAGGTCATGTTAGCAGAAATGTCAATATTACAGCTGGTTTCACTGTGTAATAAGGCTCAAGCAATTTGGGATCCCACCTGGATTTTCTGAACTCCCAGTTCTTTTCTCTGGTCATTGAATAAAAAAGCCATAAGGCAGGTTTTAATTGTTGCATTTTTTTCTTACTTGTTAGTCCTTCTATGAAAGTTGAACACTGTGCATTGCCACTAATTGTCGAGACAAAAATTTTGTATAGGCGTCCCGGGGTGAGAGCTGTGAACTGATACTCCTCAATGGTGTTTCCAAGCAAAATGGGTGGGAAGACCTTCATGTCATTGAAGAGTAGCTGAATCTCATACTTATCAACATCCCCCTCAGCCTTTGACCAGGTAACTCGCAGATCTTCTGTGCTTCTGTTACTAAGAGACAGACTCTTTACTGACTCTGGCACTGAGAAGACAATAGAAAAGAGGCTCAGATAAAAATCTCAGTGATCATTATTCTGATTACAGTTCTGAAATACTACTGCTGGTGTGAACTCTCTCAAACAAACTTTTAGTGAAAGCCATGGATTATATTTAAGGTACATGTTCTGTGGGGCTGGGACTGTATGTTTGCATAACTAGCACAGAGAGGTCCAGGTACCTCAGCTATTATATAATTAATATAATAATAAATGTATAATATGCAAGGCAATTTTATTAATAATGCAAATATAGATGTTCCTTCCTGTATCTTCAATGGGTCACATGAAAAAGTGTTTTAAGTGAGTGATGATTCGCATGGCCTGTCATAGCTTTTCAAACATAAATAATGGATTAGCCTTGTACACCATTATAGAATCTTCATTTCAAAGGTTTCAAAACCCAAAACAAATATCTAATTTTCCTTTCTTTGATTTAAACATTCATTGTAACCTAATTACTTCCTGTTTGTACAGTGACACCCATTTGTAGAGTCAAGCTATCATGGTTAGCTATTAACATATCATTCACCTTTTTCCTGTGTATTGTAAATATAAATGTCTCCCTCCAATTAGAACACTCTCCCAGGTATTTACTTACTTGTTCTTCCATACACCCTTTCCATAGTCTCATATTTTCCACTCTTTGTGCTAACAGTGATGCTGTACTGCCTCCCTGGGACCAGTTTACTGAACACACATTCATTTGCATCTTTGGGGACACTTTTTGTTTGGATGAAGTCATTGTTGTTCTTGATGATCACTTCATAATTATCAAAATCTCCAGTGGCATGCAGCCAGGACACTTTTAAATAGTCACTTCTTGCTGAATTGCTGACAGCAATTCCTTGAACACTGGAAGGTACTGGAAGAAAGAAAATAAATAATTAGGGATACAAAACAGCATTTAGTGTAACACAGAACACCGTAAAAAGGCTAGACAATCACTATGCTGGATTAGGTTAATCAGAAACAGATCCTTCAGAGGAAGATGCAATAAATCCCTACACATCAGGAAGTTATGGCCTTAACTATCCACTGAGAAAGTTTCTTTTTAAACCCTATTAGAGGTTAGGTTATGCCATTTAGCATGAAGGTCCAAGGAGATGGGTGAAAGGGTGGGTTAATTCTTGTTAACACCATCTGCTCTTATTAGCCATATACAAGGGCAACATTGTTGCTGAACCCTATTGAAGTCTTTGGGTCAGATCCTGGTTCTACTTATTAGACACCATATAGATGTAGGCACCTAAGTGGGATCCTATTCTAGCCTGCTTGAGTCCCTGAAAAAATCTATTACTTTCTTCATCTTTGCCTAAAGTTAAAGTACAAAAAGTGGCAAAGAGGAGGAGGATCCATCCTTTTGTTTTAACAGGATTTTAGGGAACTGAGTAGGTTGGGATAGAATTGCACTTCAGAGCCTAATAGGTAGAATGAGATCTGGACCTTTGTCTTCAGGCTGTAATGTGGCAATGAGTTCCATAGATTGACTTTGCAATGAGTGGATGAGAATGTCCTTTTATTTGTTCTATGTTTGCTACCTTTCAGTTTAATTCACTGTTCTCTTGTTCTTCTGTAAAGTGAAAAGATTAAAAATGCATGCCATCTTCTGTACCCTTTGTTAATTTGTATACCTATCTCCTGTATCCTTTTCTTCTTATACTTCCCTATTTAAACTGTTTTTAATACTCTTTTAAATATCTTCATTTCAATTCTTCCCACAACTTTAATAATTTTGGTCACTCTTCTCTGAAACCCCCTGTGCCTGTTACATCCTCTTTAAATAGAGCTCAATAAGAAGTTAAGGAGTTTATCATTTATATGATAAAATACTTTCAGTCTTACTTTCCATTCTCTATTCATTTATGCACCTGTTTTTGTGGGGGTTTTTTGCCGCTTAGACAGTGACAGCAAACAATAGTACATAAAAGGCTAAACAACAAGATTTGGGGCAAAGAACTATTGAGCCAAAAACTGTCATCTGAGCTCAGTTCACCATGAGGACTGTCAAATTATTATTAGATTCTGATGTTTCACAAAATCGAAAGCTTCTTATCCTTTCACTTATACTTGATTAAAATTCTGGGTCTCCTGAAAACCACAAATTAATTCTCACTCAGGTTGGCTTTACCATGTAATTACTCTGTGCCTTTTCCTTATCATGCAGTAAACTAAATTCTGTTCCCATTAAGTCAATTGAGGCTTCAACATTGGTTTCAACAGAGGTAAGAACAGTAGGCCTGAGTCTCATTTATATTCAGGACTATGTACTACAGCCCCAGGGGTAATGGGAATCAGTCCTTCATTCTTTAGCAGTGTAGTTTTATGACCTAACCTGCTCACCCACAACCTTCAGGTATACTTTTTGGTTAGGTGTTAATGCTAAGATGGATCACTGCAAAAGACTGAACAAGAGATATGACTGAATTCACACAGAGCTTCTTTTTTCTGCCCTTTTTACCTGTTCTTTCCTGACTGAAGGAATGATTTTCATATTTCCCACTTTTTGTGGTTATCATCACATTGTAGAGTCTTCCAGGAGTGAGGCTGCTAAAGGAACATTCACTAAAGGATTTGGAAATGATCAGAGTCTGAACTGTCTGGCTGTTATGAGAGAGTGTTACCAAATAGCTATCTACATCTCCAGTAGCTGGCAGCCAGGAAACACTGAGGTAGTCACGCCGGCCTGAGTTATTCACTGTTACTCCAGTCACACTGGAAGGAACTATGCAACAAAAAAAAGAGAGAATTATATAGTTTATTCCTATTAAGGGTAACAGGCATATGTAGAACATGACTATGAAAAATTAAAATCTAGGGTTCTTATTCAGGACTAGGAAGTTTTGCATAGCAAACATCTGAGTTTCTGAGGCAAGTGAATGAAATTATCTGTGATAGTAAGAATAAAGGTCTAATGGTGACACTTCAAAATATTGCTAAAATATTCAGAATATTGCTTTACTCACAAAGCATCATTCATCATGAGTATGAATAACCACTTATACTTTAGTTGTTTCAAAGGCCCAGCTAACATATATATTTAATTATCAGTAGTTTTCTGCCCTCTAGTGATCAGATTTTATATTCATGTATTATTTATTTGCAGTGAAGCAAACTGTGCCCTTAGGTTTCACCTTGTCAGAGCTGGTCAGTTTCTCATGTAATTATCAGAAGTATTTACTGAAATACTGTAACTTGAATGTGCCAGACCCTTAGCAGGCACAATTTAGTATAACTCCACTGAAGTGAAGCTGATGTACACTTGTAGAGGCTCTGGTGGCCCATATTCTGTCACAGTCAATAGTACTGGAAGATTTTAAGAATATTTTCTGGTTTTTAAACTTTGAGTTCTATTTTCCCACTGTCTGTCATTATTTTTTCCTGCAAATACAAGTCTTTGTTTTCATGAGAAACATCTGAGTCGAATCACAGAATTTTTGTTTTTCCCAAATTAAAAAAAATGATTCATTTGTATTGGTGATTTAATATTTTTCCAAGTCATTCAATATCCAGAAGACTGTTGCTGGTTTCTCTGGCTCCTGAAAGGTGCAGAATTAAACCAAAAGATTCTGAATTGAATGTTTCGCACCCTTGTACTATGTGAAGGGCATCACAAAGAGCCATTATAATTCACAAGAATCTTGGCAAGAGACAGGGAATGGAAGGACAAGGGATTAAGTAACTTGTCCAGGATTACATGCAGGAAATCTCTGGCTAAATCTAGCCGCAAACCCAGTGCTGATCTAGTACTTTATCCACAAAAACCTTTCTTTATATTGAGTTCAGGCTTAAAGAATTTACAAATAGGGGGTGGAGCACAACCTTCTCCCCTTTTATACCTGTCCTTCCTTCTGCAATTGTTTGTCTGGAAGATATTCCTCCACTAACTGTGGTCACAACCACTGAGTAGAGGCCTCCAGGTTTCAGGGAATGGAAGTGATATCTGTTGGTCTCACTGGGTACAGTCTCATTTTTAATGACTACATTTTCATGAATCAGCAGCACTTGGTATGACTCTACATCTCCCACTGCCCTTGTCCAATTGGTGAACAGACTGTTGGTTGCTCCTTGGTTTTCCACAGTTAGGCTAGTCACCTGAGCTGGAACTGCAATGGGAAAATGGCATATTAGTAAACAGAAACAAAAAAATTCCCCAAATAAAGACAAAAAATTCCCCAAATAAACAGAGTTCAGTCACACTACAGAAATGCATCAAAGCAGCAGTTCAATTTACAGACAGACTCAACAGGCCTAAAAATAAACTAACTGTGGACTCCCAGTCCTGTTTCCTGTCTGATGGGATGTGGTGCATCGGAAACTATCTACTGCACTGAGACGTCTCCCAGGCTTTAATAGGTCAGACTAAACTGATTCAAGATTGAAAGCCTAGGAGGGACCGCATTTCATAAATACCATTAAAATAAAAACAAAATACTTAAAAAACAATTGTTTATGTGATGACTATTGTACTTGCCTAGAATTCTCCCACCCACCTTGTCCTTTTCAGTGGCAAATGAATTCCACAAACAAAAAGAGGACTTAGCTAAGGAAACACCTTTCAATTCTGTAATTTTCTGAGTTACTGAGACCTATTGTTACTAGTCTTTCTTGAACTTGTTTTGCTATGAAAAAAATTCAGAGCACTCATTTTTTACTATCAAAAGCTGAATGATAGAATGCCATTCTTGTTACAATATGGTGGACCTATATAGACAAAAGTAAATGGCACCTGGGTTAACATATGGACCAAATTTTCACAAAAGCTCAAATTAACCTTTTAAAATTTCACAAAATTTGGTTGAAATAAGGAAACATTTTGGCCTTGGTTGACAGTCAGACTTCAGTGTCTTACCTTCCTATATGTGAAAACACATAAACCCTGGAAAATTAAGATCCAGTCTTCCTATTTTGTCTAATATCAATCTCAGTACTAAAATAATAACAATTGGACTTTGGTTCCAAAATAATTTGGCATAATCTATTTTTAATGTGCACCTGCTTTCATCTAATTGTACTTCTAATTACCACTGAAATAATTCTATTGACAGTAATCATTATATTAGTGATATTAAATATAATTAGATTAAGTTAAAAATGTGCTTATTAAAAGTAGATCAGATTAGGTCAATTATAGAGTGGTCAGAACCAAAATCCAATATTCAAACATGACTGAACTTTGGAAAAGTTTGAATCTGATTCTGAACCTTTCCTCTAAACCTTGTGTGAGCTTTGTCATTGTGAGGCTTGGATTTTTGTGCAAAAGGCTATTTTTATCTATTCAGACCTTACTAGGATTTTTGTGGGAATACCTGTACGTTTCAACATATACTTGCAAACCTGGTAGGTCCTAGAAGTTGATAAGGTTGAGAGAATATTAGGTCTCAGCTATATCGTACATTCAAAAGTAAACACCAAAGTTTCTGAGTTTGATACTTTATAACCAGTGCCTGATTTGATTGCAAAAAATAGATTCAGCCTAAGTGAGGTGTGACATTCACCCTTTTCAAGGAAAGGGTGCCTAAAAGAGAAGGGAATGAAATCTCAGTTCTAATTACAAAATTGATAAATGAAGTTTGAAGTCAAGCATCTTACTGTTCAAAAGAATCATAACACTTTATTAAGCTTCACAAGGGATCATTATCAAGTTTTGTAGGCTTGATTTGACTAACTGCAATGTATGGTTTTTTCAGGGTTGTGTCCACCTGCAGTTACAATTTAAGACCTCAAATGCATTAAGGAGAACATCAGTTGGGAAAAGCAAAGTGACATATATGATTTACATTTGTACACATGCACACATGCACCCTATCATTTTCATACTAGCATCCAAAAAGGATTACAATTTTACTTGTGCATCAGTCTTCATCCTGAGAACAGACAGAAGTTTTAGAATCAAAAGGGCATGAAATTCAAACTATATTTTGAAGGTTATACATGTTTTCTGCCTGCCAAACTTGAAATTTTCCCCTGAAGCAATACTTTTCCATTACATTTTTTCCAAAGGTGAACTTCCTTTGGAAAGTAAAAATGGGCCTTTTATATGGAGCCTCATGCAAATACATATTGATCAGACACAACATCCATATTTCAGAAACCAGTTTTGATTAGGAATTACATATCCTTCCCAGAAAGAGTTGGCAAATGGCAGAGAAGAGAAAGGATGTTCTAAAATACACTGTAAAGTACTTTACATACATAAAAAAGAGTTTTAGAAATGTGACATTTCTACTGAGAAAATGCACACAAGTTCCTGAGTCAATTCAAAGATAGCAAGCAGTCGGTGATGGTGATTCACAAAAGTTAAAGCAGACTGATAATATGGTACCTGTTCTTCCTTCTACTGAAGTCCAGTTACTTAAATCCCCACTAAAGCTGGTGACAGTAGCTGTGTATTTTCTCCCAGGATCTAAATCAGCAAAGGTGAATTCTTTAGCTTCTTTTGCAAGAGCTTTGTTTCTGACAGTAAGACCAGTATCTTCCAATGAAACCACATAATTGTCCCATTCTGCAACAGGGGTTACCCACATAATACTAAGTGAAGATTCATTGGTATGCTTTATACGGAGATGAAGAACAGGATGTGGAGCTGAGGGAAGAACATAAATATAGCAATGAATATATCAATGAGCAAAGGACTTTACAGTGAATATACATGCCACATCTTGGCAAAACACCTGAAAAGAATCAGGAAAAATCTAACATTGTACATTTGTGTTAATGGGATATAAGGATAATCTCCCAATGGAGTAACAATTTTATTGCAGGAATGGTGATAAACTCTAATCCAACAAGGAACACATATTTTGAAGGAGGAAACCTTTTAAATCTAAGAATAGATTTAACTGCCTTGTTGAATCTGGGGTCCCAGACAGGGAAATAAAGAATTAGTATTGGAAAATGGCTGTAATAAATATGAAAGGTATGTGCCTAGGCCCACATTCTATTTTTACCCTGGCGTTATTCTGAAGGAATTCTATTGAAGTTAATGGGATGATTCCACCTATAGAGTAGAACGAATGAGAGAACTTTATCTTCTATATGCATGTTGAGGCATTGGTGTATGCATGTAAGGGATGTAGCGTATTCATCATTAAAGTTGGTCTCATAGGTGAAAGCCTAGTCTCTCTCACTTTGCAATTATATCAGTGAAGTTCAGTTAACCTCAAAGAAATCACTACAGGTTTGCTCCAGGGACAGTGAAATCAAAATGGGTCCCATATAAACATTCGTAGAATCACAGAAAATTAAGGTTGGAAGGGACTTCAGGAGGTCATCTAGTCCAACCCCTTGCTCAAAGCAGGACCATCCCCAACTACATCATCCCAGACAAGGCTTTGTCTAGCCAGGTTTTGAAAACCTCCAAAGATGGAGCTTCCACCGCCTCTCTGGATAACCTGTTTCAGTGTTTTACTATTCTCCTAGTGAGAAAATTCTTCCTGATATCTAACCTAAACTATTCTTGCTGCAACTTAAGACCATTGCTCCTTGTTTCATCATCTGCCACCACTAAGAGCAGTCTAGTTCCATCCTCTTTTGAACCCCACCGTAAGATAGTTGAGCCTGCTATTTAGTCCCCTCTCAGTCTTCTCTTCTCTATACTAAATAAGCCCAGTTCCCTCAGTCTTTCCTCATAAGTTATGTCCCCCAGCCCCCTCATCATTATTGTCACCCTCCAATGGACTCTCCCCCATTTGTCCACATCCCTTCTGTAGTAAGCGGCCCAAAACTGAACATGGTACTCCAGATGTGGCTGAATAGAGGGGAATAATCACTTCCCTTGACTGTCCGGCAACACTCCTACCAGTGCAACCCAGTATGCCACTAGCCTTCTTTGTAACAAGACCACTCTGCTGGCTCATATTCAGCCTATTGTTCACTGTAACCCCCAGGTCCTTTTCTGCAGAGCTGCTGCCCAGCCAGACCCATGGAATAAGCTGAGCCAGGGAAGATTAGTTCCTTTAGATTTATTGCAGTTAAATCAGTGCAAATGAGGATTACCTCCACTAATACTATAGATTTACAATAATGAATAAAATCTGGCAACAGTTCTCATACAAAGCTGTTTGTACATCACTCGGTTATATCTCATGGTCTAATTCTACTTTCACAAAGCAAAACAGGAGTTCCTTCAATGAAGCCAACAGTTATATTAGTGTAAAAGTGGTGTGAATCATTACATGCAAACCTCGCTTACCTAAACTGCACTCATTTCACTTCAAATGCTTTTCACATTTACACAAGACTGGGTCTCCAGGAAAGACAGAATCAGTCCAAATTACACTGCTTTATCACTTATCCCCATTTTTGACCAGCTGAAATTCAATGGGAAAATTCAAGCACTGTCCACACCACAACTGGACATGGTATCCTAAGATAACTAAAGCCAGTGAGCAGCTAATAACAAAGATCTAGGTATTTGTTCTTTCGCTTACAAAGTCAGCAGGCAGATAACCGCAACAGTAAAATTAGTTACCTGTAATGTTTGTGTAAAAGCAGTTTTCTTGTGAATCATTTAGTGAAATTCAATTGTGAATTTCCTAATAAATAAGCACCATATCTGTTTTTTTTCAAACTGCCAAAATAATTCCCCCTTGAATATTTTGAAAATTCAAATTAACAGAATAATAAGAGTGCTGACCTGTTCGGCCCTTGCAATGAGCAGCATTTTGTAAATTTCCGCTTTCCACTATGACTACCACCTCATATTGTCTTCCTGGGATGAGTCCTATATCATGGATGACATAGTCTGTTTGGTCTTTCTCAATGGTAGTGTTTAGCAGCACAGTGGAAAGGTTCAGAAGCATGAGATTGTACCTCTCCCAGTCTCCCGCAGGGGGCAGCCAGCTCACTCTGAGAGATCTCAACCAACCGCCACTACTTGCTTTCAGATTGGAAACTTTCTGGGGAACTGAAATACAGAAACAAGAGAGAGACTTTGTATTTTTTTTTTCCCTGAGGAGACACTACTGGACAGCGCTGAAACCTGATTCACAGCCCAACCACTGCTGAAGTATTAAGCAATTCCCTGTAAAAATACTTGGGCAGCTAAAATTTTGCTGCTGTGCATACTCAGGTGTACTGTCTCCTCACCTGAGCTAAGCAGCTTGATGCTGATCTAATGCCTAAGGCCACTGGAAACTATAAACTAGGCATTCCTGTGCCTAAGTTCCTTTCAGGGCCCAATTCACTAGTGTCTCACACACACCAATGACAGTTCAGCCAAAAACACAGCAGCCAGGCTGGTGGTGGTCAGGAATGTAAGTTGTTGTAGGTGCTACTTCCTATACACCATTCTAGTGTTAAATTACTTGGTGAAAAATGAAAGATCTGGGTTCTAGGTCTTCATCAAACCCACATATACGTCCTGCCAGGAGAGTAACCCAGAACCTAGTTTCTGCATTACACTGATGAGGCGAGGACTTTTCACCCTTCTAGTTGAAGCTGAGGGACTTATGTGTGCAAACACAATTCAAAAAATAAACTCAGAGATTTCAAATAGAAATCTATAGTCTTAAAAATATTTTGACCTACTGTGGTCTTTCTGAATCCTATGTAATAGAAGAATTGCTCTGTTATTCTTCTGTAGTGAAAAAAAAACAAGTGAAAGCTAAGAGCTCAGAAGAGAGATTTTCTGAGGGGTACCTTGAGTCTAAAAAGGATGAGAACAACTGGCTCCTTCTATCTGTTTAGCCTTGAGTGCCAAAACCAGGCTCCCAAATCCTTCCTCAGGACCCAAAACAGTTTTGAAAGCGTGGCTTCTTTTATTAAAAACCCTAACTGTAGATATCTAAAGTTTGAAAATGGTCCTCGTGTCACAAACTGGAACATCAAAAATAGGAGTTACATCATCTAGTTACACATTAAGATGGATGCATTACTTTTGTAAATATTGTAGCACATTTATACATGGAAGGCTAAATTCTGATTCTATTTAAGTCAATGGAAAATTTGCCCATATTTGTTATCTTACCAATGCTAAATCAATATTTGGCCTAGATTCAATAATGTACTTAAGATGTGAAATCTGTGGGACTAATTATGTGCTTAAAAGGAGCTTACTGAATCACAATAGGAGTGATAAGAATTAGAGAAACTGAGCCACGGAGGTTTAACTGAAACATGTTAAAAATGTCTTTTCTAAGTAATAGGTAAAAATAGCTCAAGGTTTCACACAGATTCTTTTATTTCATTTATGCAACATTTTTTGTGTTTGGGATAACACTCATGAAAACAGAGTAGTTTTGTTTCATCTTTTCCTCTTATTAGCCACGTTCTAATCTATTTTTAAATATGTACAAACTTTCTACAGGGGTTTTTTTGTACTTGTGGATTCTGAGATACATATCAACCCATTTTCAGTTTATACTTGTACTTCATCATCCACTTGAAAATTTTCCTCATCTAAGGAAGCTGCACTTGAAGCTGTTGGGTGACCGCAGTCTTTTGTTGGAAGAGTTAATACCCTTCCCCAAAAAGGGTTGACTGGCAATCAAATGATAGCTGGCTGGGGAAGACAGCATCAAGAGCTATCTAAATTCTATCATGAACCAAGATATGTATAATGTAAGTAATGCATGGTCATGGTCAATAATAATGTCGGGCAACTACTGCAGACTGTTTAAAAAATCAGCTAAGTGTGAGCTGACAAAAATTGACACTATGTATAAAAAGAAAAAAATAACCCATTACCACCAAAAATGCTATGTGCTGTGCTCAGTCAGAGCTGTTGGCAGTCAAGAAGGCTTTGACTTAATGAGTTGTGCCTAAGGTCAAGATCCTACTTAATACTAAATTTCAGTTCATCCTGTCCCTGAGTATTTTAACATTGATTAGTCAATCCCAATGTATATAAACAAACTCTAGAACTGCAGTGATTGAGCCCAATGATTTGCACATGTCTGATTTGCAAGGGTCAGAGTGATATTGTTATACATTGTTGATAGTTCTTTAAATAATTTCACTCTGAAATTCTACATGAACACTTCCATTTCTTATAGTGTCATTTTACATACTGCTCGGGGTTAAACTCAAGATAACAAAATTGCTCAAAAGTAATTTGATATATAGGTGCTGAACAGCCTGGCTACAGGCTCAACCAGTTACTGAAGCCTAACTATAGCATATACCACTGCTTCCTACTCACAGGGTGGCACTGTAGCTCTGACTACTGGCTGCCCAGCTGCTGTGAATAAGGGCAAGACATAACTCTTTTTATTTTATATTGCCAGGCAAGCAAACATTTATTGCAACATGATCTTCTACATCATGGTTTAGGCAATGAGACAGATAAAAGCAGGCAATTACAGTGTTTTTACTGAGGAAGAAGTCTTACCTGTCCTGCCAGTTGCCATCTTAACAGTGACTAGTTCACCACTTATTGTGCTGACAGTAACATGGTAAAGACATCCTGGAGTTAGCTTGTTGAATTGAGTCTGTGTAACCTGGGATGGTAAAGTTTTGGTTTCTTTAATGGAGTCAAGGTAAGACAGTGTAATATTATAAAAATCAATGTTTCCTGGAGGCCTTTTCCATGCAACTTTTAATGTATCCAAGCTGCCATCATTAGTCACCATCAAATTTGACACTTCTGCTGGGGCTAAAAAAAACATGAGAAAGAAAACAAAACACTTAACCTAGACAGCACACAAAACCCCTTACTTCTGTACTGTGCTATGCATTTTGAATTTTTAAATTCATATGTAAATTCATATTTAAGATCATTAATTTAAAAAGTGGTTCTATTAATAGCATTTACTATGCAACACAGGATAAACAAATCCATCTGACACCTCCAGTATTTTTAGTAACTATTTGGGCTCTGGTGGGCCTCAAAGAGGGGGAGTTCTAGATCTAAGGATTAGCTACTGAGAATGACCTCTTGCATTTTAGACAGGCAAACTTGGGGTACAGCTGGTACTAGTAGGAGGTTGCTTCTGGCTGAATTAATGGATTGCAATGTGGTATAAGAGAGAAAGCACTTGCGTAGGACCCAGCTGTTTAGGACCTTATAGGTCAAAAATTTGGATTGAATCTAGAAAGCTATAGGGAGCTAGTGCAGAATCTGGAACATTGGAGTTGTGTGTTCCTGGTGACCAAACCCCTTCAGAAGTTGGGCCACTGCATACTGTACCAGCTGCAGCTTTCAGGTGGTCATTGAGGGCAGCCCCATGTGAAGCACACAGCAGTTGTTTATCCTGGGGTTTAAAAAAGCATGGATGACGGTGGCTAGATCCTAATCTGAAAGGAAGCATTGCAGCCTTCTCACCAGATGGAGTTGAAGAAAGATGCTCCCAGCCACCGCTACCACATGATGGTTCAGGTTGCAGCAGAGGATTCAGTGGCACCCCCAAGCTGCAAACCTGAGTGACAAGGGGAGGCTGAATCTAATCAACGCTAGTGATCCAATTCATGCAAGGTCAAGCAGTCTGCCCACCACCACCGCCACCATCTCTGCCTTGTGTGGACTCAGCTACAGTTGGATCACCTACATCTAGGACCCAAATGATACCAGGCACTTGGAAAGGACCAAGACAGTGGGGTCCAGAGCAGATGAGAGAGAAAGAGCTGGGTATCAACAGCAAACAGACAGAACCTCACTCCAAGCCTTTGCATGAGCTCACCCAGCAGTCTTACATACATGTTGAACAGGAAGAAGGGTGAGAAGGACCTCTGAGGGACTCCACAGGAAAGGTGGACAATAAGCACTCACCCATCCCTACCCTGTGGGACTCCCTGCTAGGAAAAAGAAGAACCAATTTAAAGAAGTCCCACAAATAATCACCAGGACACCTAAATGCTTTATCAGTTCCTCATGATCAATGGTATTAAAGGCTGCTGAGAGATCAAGTAAGATCAGCAGAATACAATTTCTCCTGTTGATCTCCAAGAAAAGATCACTGACCAAGGCCATGAAGGCAATTTGGTTCCGCACCCAGGGCTAGGTTGACCATATGGAAATCCCAGAAATCTGAAACATCATCCAGGAAATCTGGTATACACTTCCCCCCTACCGCCCAGCTGCTCTCACAAGTCACAAGTGGGGATGGGGTTGTGTGCTAGGCAAGCTGTGGTGCCTGCCTGCTCACCTGCAAGGTGCTCCATGCTGCTCTGAGTCCCAGCCAGACTGTGCCCTATGCTCCTGTGTTTCTGGGATGCCCATTATAATTCCCAACCGCTGGCTGGGACCAGCCTCTGAAATCTAGGACTATCCCAGCTAAAATGGGACATATGGTAACACTACCCAGGGCAAAAGCCAGACTGACAAGCATTTATGAAACAGTGCATCCAGATACATTTGGAGTGGTCAGGCACCACCCATTCAATAATCTTCCCTGAAAAGGGTTGGTTGGAAATGGGGTAATATCTGGAGAAGGAGACAGCATCAAGAGATAACTTCTTGAGTAGGGGTTGGACAGCTGCAGATGTAAAAATATCTGATACCTTGCCCTCCAAAAAGGAGGCACTGACAGCCCACCCCAGCAATGATCATCTCTCTCTTGGTTGGCTTTTACAAGGCAAGATGGCCATGGATCCAGTTCACAGCTGGCTGCCATAAGCCCTGTCATGCTGCCAAGCACAGCGAGGGGGAAAGGGGTGACAATGGCAATAGAAACTGACCCACATAAACCAGAAAAGACAGAGATTTACCCATCTGAGACTCAAACTTTACAGCACAAGTGGTGATCCCCAAACTGTGCTGGATGTGGTAAGTCTCGATTGTAAAGGCCAATCATGGCACACACTGCTCAAGACTCATGATACAGCAGTGCGTTAGATTAAACACCACAGCTTCATGGCACTTATTCCTAATTTACACTGGCCTATGTGGGATCAAAATTAAACACGTTGTAGTTTGACACTGCACCAAAATACTGTTTTCAGTAGAGGTGCACTGATACATTGGTCCAATATTGGATCAGTACCGATATAAAGACAATTGGTTGTATCAGAAATCAGCTCAATGGAGCTGAACATTTGGCCAATAAATGTTTGCACGTGCATGCAGCCACAGTACAATACTGAGGCAGTGAGGAGCAGAGCCTGGCAGCGTGAAGAGCTACCACCAGCTGGTAAGTCCATTCTGGTGGAAGGGGAGCAGGGAGGAAAGGGGCATGGAGAGGGGGCATATCACCCCCGCTGCCTCTGCAGTGAGAGAGGGGGCAGGCACTGGCCCAGCCAGGGTGGAAAGCATCTCCCACTGCTGTGCAGACCCTGAGAGGGTACGGTGATGGGGGAGAGCAGGGGCATGTGCCCCTGGATCTGTGTGAGGTGGGGCAGGCAGGCTGCACCAGGCTCTTCTCGGCAGGGGCTGGTCTTGGAGTGGGGGCTATGGAGAGGCTGCATAGCCTCTTGATGCAGCCACCCCAAATTTCACCATAGCTTCCTCCCAGTGCTGCCACTGCTGCCTGCCGACCCAGCACAGCAGGGCTGATCTGGAAAGAGATGCACCAGGTAGGAGGGAGCTACAGTGAAATTTGAGGTGGTTGCAGCCTCCTCTGTAGCTCCTACCCCAAACTCAGCCCCTGCTGAGAAGAGGCTGGTGCAGCCCCAGCTCCAGCCCACTGCTGCACCCCACCTGACCCACCCTGTGCAGATCAGGGAGCACCTCACCCCCCATACCTTTCCAGGGTGTGCGCAGTGGCAGAAGCCACCCCTGCTCCCTGATGAGTGCCCTGCCCTGCCCCACCCCACCCCACCCCAGGTGGGAAGTGCCTGTCCTCGCACTTACCCCATTGCAGGGGGAAAGAGGGGTTGTTTGATCTGACCCCGCCATGCCCCTTCCCTCCCCACTCCCCTTCCACCACAATGGACTTACCAGAGGGAGGCTGCTCTCCATGCTGTATGGGAAATCAGATTGGTATCAGCTGATATACCTCCTTAAAAATTGAATATAGGTATCGGCTCTCAAAATCTCTGTCAGTGCACCCCTAGTTTTCAGTTATGATTGCTCTAAAATGTAAGATGCTTCTTGTTGCTAGAGCTGGGGAGGAAATGCTTCCCTATACTGCACAGATTTTCAAGATTTCAAACCTCTTCCTTTTCACATCAGAGGTAAACAGAAATCTTGGGGTAAGAAACAGACACACATCCCAGAACAGCCAAAGACACAGTGCTTAGAGTACTAATCTGATGTGTACAGAACTCGGGCTCAAGGTCCTGCTCATTGTGTTTGGAAGTCTGCATTCAGGGAGTTCGTAACTCCACATTTTAGGATAGAATCTTATTCACCAGGGTCAGTCTCTCTGTCTTTCTGACTTCATTATTTATATTCATATAATGTGAAAAAGCTTTGACAGGCAAACTCAGGCAACTTAGAGAGCAAAAACTCAAACCTGGGTCTCTCACATGCTAAGTGAATGCCTAGTCAAATAAGTTATGTTCCTAGTTAAAGCTGTGGTTCTAATGAATTAGCTTCTTTTAACCATTTCATTAAAATACCCCAACAATTCTGAGAAATCCTACCTGTCCTAACAAGTTTAAAGTTGTAGCTCTCTAGCTCTGCAGCTTCAGTTATGACAGAGAGATTATACAGGTGTCCTGCTGTAAGTCCAGAAAAAGTGTAGGAGGTTAAGTGTTCCTCCTGCTTAATCTCCTGATCTTGTTTCTCATTATCCAGTAATACCAGCCTGTATTGATCCACATTCCCAGAACCACGTTCCCATGAAACACCAATCGTGTCCGTCTTGACAATGACCTGCATATTTTTCACGGGAGAGGGAACTGTAGGAATAAAAAACACATGTTTTATACATAATGGTTTTCTTCACTATTTGAGATTCAACTATGTAACTAATAACTGAAAGATTTTAAGATGGTTTAGTGCTTCCAAAAAGCAAAAGCAAAATTTATTGCTAAATATGATGTGACAACATTCTTTCTTACTTAGAAAATGATTGTCAAAGTTGGCCATGGAGTCTTGATTTGTTTATTTCCATTTATAACTAACTGTAAGCTCTGCATACAGACATAAAAACCCCCAAACTGGTGCTTTACTTTTAACTCTGCATGCCCCTGCACTGAGCCCAGCACATGCCCAGAAGAGGCATCATTTTAGGTGGCTTACCCAATGTCTGTATAGATCTGGCACTTCAGCGGGGCTTTTTGGGAACTTTTATTTAATAGCTGATTGAATCAGCTTTAGATAAAAGCACCAAAAAAGCCCGGCTGAAGCGCCCAATCTATATGGATGCTGTAGAGCCAGGTCGAACTAATGTACTGCTTCCCCCAGTTTGTCGCCACATTTTCAACTCTGGTTCAGACCCCCTGCCAGGAAGAGCCTGCTGCTGTCCCAGCCCCCAGTGACAGCCTGCCCTCTGCCATGCACACATCCAAGGGACACATGATCCTTCATGCTTTCCCTGGGGTGCACCAGCGTCAAAATCCACCCCTTTTCCTTCCTCGTGCTCCTGGATGAGCTGCTCCCAGCTCTGTCCCAGGCCCTGCCCTACCCTGGCTGGGCAGCACCTGTCCCTGCCTCTGCCATAGCCCCACCCCCTCCCTCACCATGGGGACCTCGATTTGCCGCTCCCGTCTTCCCCCTGTCCCTTTTCCCTCACAGACTTACCAGCTGGACACTGCCAGCCTGCACACATGCATGGAATTTATCATTTAAATATGATAATATGATAAAAATGATCAATATGATCATTTATCAGTGATATTTTTCGCTACATCAGCCAAAAAACCCTACTGTCGATAATGTCAATTTTGCTTTTATTGGCACTGATACAACATGAACCGATGAATTGGTAAACCTCTAACTGTAAATAGCCTTATTCAGATGAATCACAGTAAAATGCATCTTACCAGTAGATCCACTGATCTGAAGTGCAGGGGTACTTTTATTTCCAGCAACTGCAGTTAGGACAATATTGTATTTGCTACCAGGGATGAGATTGGAAAAGGTCTGCTCTGTTCTGGAAACACCTTCTGATATTTGGACCTCCTTTATCTGTTTATTACTATGATCATATAGCTGTAACATATAAAAGTCCACCCTTCCTGGAGAAGGACTCCACCAGGCCTGTAAGCTTGTAGATGTAGTTTTGGCCTTATTAATTTCAAACTTATCAGGTGGTAAAGGATCTGCAATTAAAAATAATGTAAAAATATTAATTTACTTGGTATTTTAAGAAGCTTTGTTCAATCAGTACAGACCATTTTTCAGTTTTTCATTTTTCCACTGCTAATCTTCCTGTACAAGGCTACAGTCCTGTCAGACTATATTCTTAATGAGGCTTTTGAGTTAGATTCACTACACCAAGATCATAAATAAGTGTGCAACCTATTTCAGTTTTTTTTCTAGTTGGTAAGTTAGTCACAAACCTGTGTAAATTTAAAACTCTTTATGGTACAATTTTAAGTAGTAATCTTTTGCTTTTTGCTATTTTCTTCTATATACCACTGTCCTCCAGGAAAGGCCTTTAATACTAGAAATACTGTCTTGCTTCACACTCGCTGGGCATTTACTTTAAAATGATAACAAACAGACTGAAAACGAGAGAATGCCAATTGCTGTTGTGGTTTACTGTTAGGTTGTTCATCAATTTGATATATTTTATGCAACACAAAAGACATTTATCATACACTGATGTAATAAAGTTCTAGTTGGTTTTATATTTGGCAATGAAATTAAGTTATTATACACAAAAGAAAGTGCATTAAAAAAACCTCTAGAAATGTCATGATCAAATGCTCATAAGTTCAGAGTGTACAGAAGCAGGGTTGCCCATGCTACTTGAATTCAGTTCTGGGCATATAGCCTTGCCTAGCATCACAAGGAAAGGGTCTACCAGCTCTCCAGGTAAATTACCAGTGCAGCACCTTATATATATAAGATTTATTAAAAAAAAAAAAAAAAAAAAAAAAAAAATTACAAAAAAAATCCTTTTTTTCCTTTCAACTTATGGCTTCATTGCCTGTGGACTCTGAATGAGCCAGGACAGACAGCATGTGATCATTTAATTGGAGACTGAATCATAAGGAGCTCAAATAAAGGCTAAATGGACAACCTTAATTCTGGCATTTCCTAGCTTTCAAGAGTTTGACTTTGCAATCTTAATGTTCACAGAATACATTTTCTTGTATATGACTCTCTAGAGCATTCTTTTAATGTATTTCCTTGTATGTGATCTTTAAAAAAGCAAACAGAAAGTAGGATTCAGTTCGATCCAGTGAAACTAGACCAATGCTCCAGCATAGATCACCTGATGGATGGAAGGCATACCTTGGCACACATGGCTAAAGAGGGGGTGTTGTGGCCCTACTATTTCAGGACACAACAGAACTATCA
The DNA here is from genome assembly GCA_030014935.1 of Caiman crocodilus. NCBI lineage: Eukaryota > Metazoa > Chordata > Crocodylia > Alligatoridae > Caiman > Caiman crocodilus. The sequence goes on along the minus strand of JAGPOW010001296.1, from coordinate 77,142,308 downwards.
TAAGACTGATCTCAATATGCTACTCTGTCAGAGCCTGGCATAGAGCTTTGCTGGATAAAAGCCACTGAATAATGAAAATTCTGGGCTGTAGAGAAGCCTGAAAGATGCCTCGTAAGGTTGCTATAAGCTAGAGCTTCCTCTGTTGCTCCCTTCAATGAGGTCTCAGGGGCTCCCACAACTCCTCATGATAGTATCTGGGAGGTACAGAGATGGCTGAAAACCTCCTCCACCCTTATTCCATTTGGACAGACATTTTATTCTGGAAGGTGCAGACAGAATCTGCCCCAAGTACTGTTCTAAACTCTTTCTGATGGGACCTTGTGTAAGCTCTCATTTCTTCCAGCTGGAAAATATTGGGAATGGTATTTATTAACTTCCTTTCTAATACTGGGATTAGAGGCCATGCTCAATAACAAGTGCAAAGACCCCAGAATTAACACAGGTCAGTGGAAGCTCGAAGACTAAAATTCATCTTGATGACCAACACAAGAGCTTTCCCTAGATAAAAAGAGTAGGGGCAATTTCTAGTGCTGCTGCTGCCTGCCTGTTCCTTTTTCCTCCTGGAATTCTGTATGTGGGAGCATTGTCAGGGAAGTTTGCACACTAGGAGAGCTAGGCTGAAGTGTGCCCAGAACAGACTGAGATTGTAAGTCTCTTACAAGTTTTGCTCTGCACAAGCAAATAAATGATGATATTCAAGAGTTAACTGTCAGTTAAAATTAATAAGAATCTGAGGAGGAAAGTAAAGGCATCTCTATGAACCCAGAACTCTTGCTGAGCTTCAACTTATTTTGCCAAACTGTAAAAGACTAATGTACTTCAAAAAATGTAAAAGAACTGAAATGGACATTGGAACTATCTACTTCTCCTTTACCCTCTCTTGGAAACAAATAACATCTTTCTTCTGAAACTTTTTCTGTTAAAAAATAATTTCAATTGAAGCAAGGAAGAAGCACAAAATCCCCCAAAGGTCAAACAGTTAAAACTCAAGAAACTAACAGCAGTTTAAATGCAGGGGTATAGCAAAATGTGTCAGGAAGCCTTAACAATGGTCCTTGCTACCAGCTCCACCTATAACATATACTACTAATCCACTAAGGACTACTGCGCTGGCAAAATGAACAGGATAAAATTATTCATGGAAGACAACTGGTTTAATCAGAAAAGATCAACATTTAAGATTCTGAAATAAATGCCAGCACTGTATAAGATAAGTTTCATTAGGTAGGTGTGATATATTTTATTAGACATCTACCCAAAAAACCTGGCATGCCTATGTCCTTAGACCAACATGGCTACAACCAACAACCCCATAAAAGGTAAAATGCTTATACAGCTGAAAATTCATCAGACTGACAGAGTGGCAAATAACCATGCCTAATAGTTGGCAGGCTCTTTCATTTTTGTTGAGACAACAAAATTGGGAGTATGTTGACTGCTCATTGGTGCTTCAACCCCCCCAACACTGTAATGCAAAACATATCATATTAAATCATTCAAAGATAATAGCATATTATTTTGTACAGTATAACTTCTGTGTACACTGCATTAGATGTGGCATTTATCTTCTAAGGTGTATTTCAAGGAGAACAAAAAAAAAAGCTTGCGTGCCTAGAAAGGTGAAGTTCAGAAATTCAGACTTTATCTAATCTATCTGGCCCAGAAAAGAAAACACTCAGTCCTCTGTACATCCGTTAGAACAAAGGAACAATGAGATTGGGAAGTGCCTGGCCTGAAAGAGCCCTTGCTGGAAACAAACACTTAAAAAACCATTTACATTGTTATAAAATTCTTTGCTGGCCACTGTCCAACATTGATATATCACAGAAATAAAATATTTTCATGAAGGTATTTTTATACTAGTCTATGATATATGAAGGGATGCCTTCAAGAATACAGAATAAATAAATAAATCCATAAATCTTCAGGGTCCTTTTTTTTTTTTTAAACTTCTGCTGAATGAGTTATACTTTTCATGAAGATTTTTAACAAACCGAATTTGCATGTACAGCTACTGCCCACATTATATTAACGTGGTAATTATGATTGCATATGCAGATTCCCAAAGACATAATGGTGCTCAAATCAAAGAAACAAAATGCAGATCTGATCTTGCCAGATGAGGACAGGACTAAGAGTGGAAATTCTTGAGCTTCAATCCTTGTGGCCTTCAGGATTGCTTGAAGTCTAGCAGAGTTTATGAACTCTGATGGTCCACTGCATGGGTGGGAGAATTCTTTTTTTTCTTTCTCGTTAAGTACTAAGTTTCAAACAGGACCCTGGCTCTGCTGGCACAGAAGGAGGTAATGATGTGCTGTTCCAACTCATTCAGCTTGGGGAAAGGTAGCAGCCAAATTCACCAATATGGATTTTGTAATATTTTAGTAGAATACTGCACCATTTATGCCCCACCCCATCTAATTCTAGAAGCACCTAGTTTTTCTGTCGGATGAAAAGATAACAATCAACAGCAACTTTAAAATGTTTTCTTTTTAAAATAACATGGGAATTTCTAAATAATATTAAGATATCCTCAGGGATCTGAAGGCCAATTATTTCTTTCTAGAATTTAAATGGTGTATTTTCCTCTAAATGTAACTGTAGGAGGGAACTTCCTCTGTGTTTTTTAATCAAATGTTGGAACTAAGACCCTGAGGTCATTCAGTGGGGCATTTGCAGAATCAGGGCCTAAGTGCTGGTCTGAAAATGGGTCAGATAGTCCCACCACCCTTATTGTTGTAGCAGTTTTTTTTGCAAAAAAATAGAAAAATGAGGCTTATACTACAATAAAAAATGATCTCTAGGCTTATACTTTATCATATTTAAAAGATTTTCATAATATTGGCCAACACATAAATATATAGACATATGTGTATGTGTGCGTGCGCACATGTTTGTGTGTGAATATATACGTATGTATAAATATATAAAATTTTATACGATTCAAACTTGGGGCTAATCTAGGGATGGGCAATTATTTGGGCTGGAGGGCCAGTTAAAGAGTTTTGAATGCCAGGTCAGAGCATGGGTGTGCTGACCCAGCCTGGAGTAGTGGTGGGATGGTGAGAGAGGGCCATTGATCCTATCTGACCCCCAGCTTGTCTGCCCTACCACTGGGAGCACTGGACAGAGCAGGTGGGATCTCCATGGAGACCAGCCTGGGACCCCCATGGACAGGGCAGGCTCAGTGGGAGGAAAGGATGGGCAATGGGCAGGCAGAGAGCAGCATCCGGGAGTGGAATGGGTGGGTTAAACCAGGATTGTGGGACAGTGACAGCACAGGGCCAGAGCTGAGATCACGGGACAGTAACAGTGCAGGGCTGAGGCTGGAACCACGGGGTGGTGACAGCAAGGGGCCAGGGCAGAGCAGCGATCTGCCCTCCTGCACACCCCTGTGATGCGTGCCAGTTCCACAGGCAGGAATATGCAGGAAATAGATCATAGATTTTCCCTAGGCCCTAGCCCCATGCTGTCATGAAAATGCAGCCCCAGCCCCAGCCACCTGTCCTAATCCTGGATGCCACACCTCATCTGCCCACAGCCCTATCTAATCCAATCCACCTGGCTAAGTGAACTCTGCCAGTGGGGATCCTGGGCTGGTCTTCTTCGAGACCCTGCCCACTTGCTACATCTGGTGCCCCTGGCAGTAATTGCTGGGCAGACAGGCTGGGGTGCCCGGGCAGTAGGGCCAAGTCTGGAGGCTACAGCAGCAGTGGAGACACAGGCAGAGGCAGCCAAGCAGGCTGAGAGGGCTGCCAGGGAGCCAAATCTGGCCGCCATGCCAACCACGCCCCACTGGACTCCCGGGGAGGCACACCACAGCCTCGGCTGTCCCCAATGCCTGGGTCAGTTGAGGCTGAGGGACCCGCATGGGCCAAGCAATCCCATGGCAGGCCAGATCTGTCCCACAGGTTATACTTTACCTACACCTGGGTTAATCGCATCTTCTCTGTGAGGTCTGGAGTGCAGAATTTCTCTCTAGTGCAGTGATACTACACTTGATCTGAGCCTTCAAGAGGCCGAGAAGCACTCTTATAATTTCCCCCTCATTTTCTGTTCTCTAAAAATAGCACTGCCATGAAAAGGAACTAGCACTTTATAATACACAAGCCAGTGGTTCTCAACCTTTCTTGGACTTGAGAAACCTATCACTGGATTCAAAATACTCCTCATAACCTTTGTAAACTGAATGGCATCCAATTTAAAAAAATAATTTGTACTTTAGAGTGCTTACACAGGGCCTGGGCAATAGGGATGGAGGATTTCCAGGTAGGGACAAGTCTGAGCCTGGCTTATCTATTTAGCTTCTCACACATCACTTATCTCCTCCTGCCTCAGATTTGGTAGAACCCCGGGGTTCCCCAGCACCCTGATTGAAAATCACTGGCATAAGCACATATCTGGGAACTGAAGATCACTTTTAGAGGATCACATATTTGACTTCACTTGAACAGACTATTCTGGAGCATTGTATCAATATTCTATAGTTACATGTACTGAAAAATCGAATGGCATTTATTTCTTAAGGCTCTCCATAGTACCCAAATGTTTATATAAATTTAGGTGAGCTTCTCTTGTTTAATCCCCCCTGAGAATTTTAAAATATTAAGTTAGTCATGTTACATTAAGATTGTTTTATTCAAGAGTTGGATTAACACTCACAAATCCAAGACAAGCGTTAGTCACAATTTAAAACTTGGCATAGGACTTGCAGCATGTTTAGTACACATTATGCATTAAACTTACCTTTAAAACATTAAACAGAATGAAATGAGTTGAAGATAAAGGGAATCTTTTTGATTTAGGGGATTAAGCCAAAGCTTCATATTATTTAACTATTCCACCACAATATATACGTGTGAACATCTGACATGAAGCAGATGTTATAGCAGTAAGTAAAACATCATGGGTAAAATCAGCATGAGAATTAGCTTATAAAAGTTTTAGCAGGACTGAATGTTAGCAAAAAAATTATTTATGTGGTCTATGAACCCAGCATGTCATTTAAACTGTTAGTCTATGTATTTTTATTGCACATAATGTATGTGTACATATAACTTTATAACAGATCATTTTATAAACACCTACATGCACAGTGGCCCTGATTCTTTCCTCCTGATGTCAATGGCAGTTTTGTCTTTGATATGCCCGTACGGCTGTTCACATATACGCATTTATAGTTAGTTTCCAGGAATATATGCCTTTATGGATTCAGTGTTGATAAATTATTTCACAAAACTCTCAACACCAAAAATTACTGAGCAAAAAGTTGGGACAGACCTCCAGAAAACTGGAATAAAACACTGTCCCTAGTGGAAAAAGGGAAAGGAATAACCTCTTTAAAAAACCTGTAACTTACCATATATAAAAGCATACAGCTTATCGTGATTTTGTTATACACCTTCACAATTTAAGACATTCAGTACAAATGTTGTGAGGAGTTATACTTTGCAGATGATTTTATTTTCTAAACAAGATGCAAACCATCTATATAGTCTAAACAGATTTAATGGATTCAGGTGCTTGGTGATAACACAAAGTACAAGGATTAAGCAATCTGAGCAGATGCTTCCACAGGCATCTTTTGCAATATTCTCTATTTCTCTATATTCTAACAGTGTCCTTCTGCTTTTTCCTACCTCTCTGCTATCTAGTATCCAAGAAAAAAAAAATCATCACCTAGACCAAGGTCTTGGAAGATTTCAGCTGTAAACTTTTATCAGTGTTGTTACTTTCTATCTATATTAGATCCACACTGGACAATGCAAAAGGCTGTTAACAGCTGTTTCAGTTATCTCTTTCATCTTCCTTATATTCTTTCAAAAGATAGTTATCAAGCAGGAAATGTGTCAGAAATGACATTTACAAAACACTGTCTAAATGTATCCATCTTTAAGCAATTCCTATTAGACAAAGTATATCATTTGCTGTCTATACGGTTGCTTTTCTCACTTCTATTCAAGGGCTCCACATAATAAATATCTAGCATTCAATACAGTTTGTGATATACACCTCCAGCTCTAATAACAGTTAATTTGTTATTTTAAAATTGTGAGTCATCAACATTAAAAACAGTTGGCACGCGCATGCATTCAAATTGCTGTTGCTATGGAAACTATTACTCAGTCCTAACAACCAACACTTGTAATGTGTTTAAATGTCTATCATAGTAGATTTGCCTACACTAGATTGTTTAGTTTGAGTTAACAGATTGCCGATTAACCAAGACATTTCAAACAGTAGTAAGAGCTAGTTCAGAAACTGTGCAGTACTTATGATGCAAGACACTGGTCAGAGAAGGTCATTTCTGAGCGCAGTCAACTGTAAACATATGCTAAAACTATGTGTTAAAACTAGTTTATCTCTATAGCTAAGATGCCAGGCAAGGATGAAAAAAAGGAAAAGAGTATGACAGAACTTGACATGTTGAAATGAGCGCTGCTGGTTTGAGCGCGATACCTTATTACCAAGTAGATGAACGTTGAATGTATTGTGGTCTTAAAAAAAACAACTCAAGTTTACATGCCAGTATAGGCAAAATGGACCCAGCTCTTCTCTTACTGAAGTCAATTATTCTGCGCAGCCTTTTGTTATAAAGCTACAAGGTATATGCCTCCATAGAAAGCCTGCCTAGGATGGTATGAGCAACAGAAAAAAAAAATCAGTAATAACTAGTCACATTTCTAAGACAGTAAGTCTACTGAGAATTCCCAAGGCTATTGAGCTCCGCACTTCGTGTCATCACCAAGCTCTTTACTGAATCCTGCCTAGATCCCCATGATTAATGTCCCCTTGTGCTTACAGGGCATATCAATCCTCCTTACGTTTTTTTTTCTTATATTTGACTATAAAATGAAAACAGATTTGTCGGGGGGGGAGGGGTCGGGGGGTTTTAAACAGTTCACCACCAACTTCCAGGGGCTGCATGGCTCATGGGGGTCCAGAGAAGAGAGGGCTTGGACTGGAAACCCCATCCTTGAGTCCGTCTGATTTCTCCAGTGGAGCTGAAACGGGCTGAATCCAGCCTGGCAGCAGCGATGCATCACCGGGCTGTTGAGGGGCGCGCAGGAGGCTCTCTTGGGTTTTTTTTTTAAGGGGTTATGAAAAGCCCTGAAAACACAGGCCCGTGAGAGCGCGCTCGGGCGGCAGCAGGACCCCCGCCCTCGCCCCTCACCTGTGCGCAGGGAGATGTTGGCGGCCTCGGGCCCCGCCAGCGCCTGGACGCGGAGGCTGTAGAGGGTCCCCGCTTGCAGGGGGTCGCAGCTGGCGGTGTAGGTCGCGTTGTGGAGCCGCACGGGCTGGCAGGCGGCGGGGCCGGGCTGGGCGCTCAGGCTGAAGTTACAGGGCGGCCCCGCGCTGCTCCACTGCACGTGCACGGCCCGCCCGGCCGTCCTCCACTGCGGCTGCTCGATGGGGCAGCGCGCCGGCTCCGCGCCCCCGTCCTGCGGGCAGCACACACCTGCTTAGTGTCCCGGCCACGCGGGGAGCCCCCCGCCCCGCGCCCGCCCGCTCACCTCCAGCAGGGCCAGCGCCAGCCAGAGGGACAAGCCGGCTCCGGGCCTCAGCATGGTGCCGGAGCCCGGGGGCCCCGTCCCGTTCCCGCGCTCAGGGGCCCCCCGCGCCGCCCCGGGGTGTCCCTCGGCCGGGGGGTGCGCAGGCCGGCTGCCGACTCCGGGAGAGGCAGGAGGAGGAGGCGGCGGCGGAGGAGGAGGCAGGTCGCCGCAGCGCTTCCCACGCTGCCATGCTGCCCCTGGCTGACTCCGGCCGCCGCCTTCCGCAATCAAAAGGCAATTTCCTCGCGGCTCGCTCCGCGCAGCAACGAGGCGGGAGCTCGGAGCGCTCCCCGCGCCCTGCCTCCTCCCAGGGCTTTCACTTTCCCCCGCTCCTTCCTGCTGCGCCGGGTGCCTTCACTTTCCTCTCGACCCCCCCGCCCCTCTTCCTTCCTCCCCGCTTCCTCCCTCCGCGGCTTTTTCCTGGGCTTGGCTGTCACCGGGCCGGGCCAGGCTGGGCCGCCCGAAGGAGCGAGCTTACCCGGGCCGGGGGTGGGGGTGCTAATAGTCTCCACATAGCCGAAGGGCTCTTGTGTAGAGGATGGAAATCAGCTTGCAAAGAAGCATTTTGTCAACTATTTGAGTCGCTCTAATCAAAGATAGCGGATTTACCCAAAGACTCGTGTCTGCCTGTGTCCTTAGACCAACCTCCGCCCCTGAGAGGATGGAAACAAGAGTTTTTTCTGTGGCTGCAGGGGTCAGGCTATGACCCAGGGTCTCAAAGGGTAGCAGAGGAACCTCAGGATGGAGATTTGTGGCAGCGTTTTCTGACTGAGGGCTGCCCAACACTGGAGCAGGCTGCCGAGGAGGGGAGGAGAGGATCTTTGTTCCTGCAAATACTCAAGGGCAGTTTAGACAGAGGGCGGGTGGGAATGGTTTGGTGAGGGATGATTCTGCCTGGAGCAGGGAGCCAGACTGCATGACCTCCTGTCTTATGTAAGCCCTCCTCAGCTCACACTTGCCTGACCCCTGGGCGGGTCCAGGCAGGTTTCCCAGCTTGCTCTCTTCGCCAACCAAACAAGCAAACCTGCTTCCCATGCCCTTTCCAGCCCCACTGAGTGTCTTTGCAAAGCTACACCAGCTGGAGTGTACCATTTTCTAGGTAAAACTCTTCAGAGTTCATCTAGCAGGAGGTTTACGTTGTTGCTTACCCTGCCCAAAACCTCACCATTTCAGCAGCACTCAGGCAAATAGCCAGGAACCAACCCAAGCTTTCATTATTTTTCCATCTATTAAAACTGGTGTAGTGTCTACCTGGAAGAACATAGCAAAGTGGCTCTTGGCTTGCCCTGGTATTTAAGTTCTCCATAACTCCATGTGGATGGAGGAGAAGGCTGCATTAACTCAGGTTTTGAAGTATTTTGTTTTTTCACTAGCCTTTGTCCTTGAAATAACCTCCTTCCCAGTCCCTGAATAACTTCGAACCTAAAAATACACACCACTGAAAGCAAGAAAATCTCTAGATTCTCAGGGAGCAAAGAAAAGGAGTTACACCCAAGGCAAGATTCAGAAGCAGCAGCAACAAAACCCACAACTTCTATAGTTCACACCCATTTCCTTATCCTAAGGTCTCAGCCCTTAACTACCAGTGCAGAGAAAATGTAGCTGAAACTATTTTACATTAGGACAGACAACAAGGCAGAAGCAGATTTGTAGCTGGGTAGAGATAAAGGGTAGGCTATTTTTTTTCTGTGCACAGGGACATATTTTGCATCTCAATGCACCATATAAGTATTAAAATTTTAACTCCAAAGATCCACCATTAGGAAAGTTCAACAGCACCAGTTTCATTTTTCTCTATGTGTATTAACATGAAAAGCAGGGTGACAAATCTTCAACCTCTGGCAGAGTGGCTGTTGTGGGATATTTCTATCTAGATATCTGAGAAAGTCTAGAAGCTGCCTACATAGCACAGATTCATTGGCAGAATTCCAGTTCTGCTAACCCTTTGCATCCTGTGGTTGCTGAAACCACCTTTCTCCTAGCAAAGTTCAGCTCTAGCGAGAAAAGGAAGACTTCTACTTTTGCCTGGTAGTTGGAAGAAGGCATGTAATTCCATGTCTTTTGCCAGCTGTCACTGTCCCTCTTGCCTTCCATGCCCATTACTGCTGCTGCCACCAGAATTTCTGATAACTGGCAGTGAAGGGAGGAATAAGTTTGGAAAGGACACTAAAGTCTCACACCCTTACTCATCAGGAGATCTGTCTCGGTCCCAATCCCACACCGAGATTAGGGATGTCTGTAAATGTCTGGTGACATGAAGCACAGCAAACACACTAAATCTGCTCAGAGTCCCACTGTGAAGGGTGGCAGGATGAGGGACATAATAAATGATTGGAGCTGCCACTCAAGCATAAATAGATGCTGCATCAATTTCAGTGATGCACCTGAATATTTCTATCTTTATAACTTTAAGACACATGCCTTATGTTGTCTATTAACTGTTTATACTTTAAAATAGCTATTTGACAAATTACTCTATTTTTTCACTCTTGCAATTGAAATGTCTTTAAAACTGTCTTTAGAAACCCTTGCTATAGTTTCACTGGAAGTTAAATGGGTTTGTGGGTTTCCAGATCTGCTGTGTGTTACAGAATGCAATGACACTCAAAGGGTAGGAGATGACACAACTACCTCAGTGCATTAACAACTAATGGGCACTGATGGTATTAAATTTTAACTGAATAACTAATATAATGCCAAATAAGTTCTTCCACATTGGTCCTGAGCAGACGTACCCATAGCAAATTAGCAGTTGTAGCTATGAGGAGTTACTGAAACTGTCTGTCCAGCCAAGAATTAAAAGAAAAAGAAAAAAAGAGTTGGAAGTCAGTTTTGGGAGTGCCCGGATGTGTCTCTAATAGCAGGCTCCAGAGTCTCTTTCAGACACTTTCCCAAGGTTTCCTGACATTTTTTTTAAACACCCCCCCCTTCCCCCCAAATGGGAATGTTTGCAGCCAAACAACGTCAAGGCTTTTATCATGTAAACCACAGGGATTGGCCTGTGCTGGTGCAGTTCATTGAAGACATTGTATTCCAAGCAACAATAGTCAGCACCAACATAGTATGTTATATCAAATCATTGTATAAAAACAAAATAATCTTTTAATCATCTAGGTCAAATGCAGAAATAAATGGGGAGGGGCAGGAGCTTGGGAGGAGGAGTTTCATTTTAAAGCCAGGAGAACTGAAAGCCTACTAGTTTAAGGTAAAAAATGTAGACAAGGTTCCTTGGGTGAATCTGATATCTTTTATTAGATGAACCTAAATATTTATTAAGCAAGCTTTCGGGTTCAAAAACCCTTTGTCAGGCTAAGGAAGTCTCAGCAGTTGATGTGTGCTCTTCCTGGATGGAATGAAAAGTAAAGCAGCCAGCCGCTGAGCTGGTATGCATACAAGACAGGTAGTCAGCAAAGATGTAGACTGAGGAGTCAATGGGTGAGAGACAAGCGGTGGGGGGAGGGGGGAAGAGAGAGAAGGGGGATGAAAGTGGAGAGATATTACACTTTTATGTCTAAAATTCAGCACTTCAATTCAATGGCCTGTTTTTGCTGAGAGCCTTAAGGGCTCAGTAATTATGAAAATCAAGTCTTTATTATTAAAATGCCCAATGTGGTTTGGGTGCTTAAAGTGAGATATCCAGGCTTGAAAACCTTGACCTAAGTTAGTTGCTAAAATCTACATATGTGAGTCACTGACAGAGCCAAGACTCTTTGGAATTTTTAGCTCCCAGTTCACTAGACAACCATGTATCTTGATTTTTCTAAATCTTAAATGTGCCTGTTTTTACAGTGCAGGGATATATTCAAGCTGGAGTACATACACCTTATTGATGTGTGAGGTAGATAGCTCAACGTAATATCAATTAAAATCATATTGAGTAACATTTAGCTTACTTGAATTAAGCCTGAAATCAAGCTTTACATGGGTGCAAAGTGAAAATAGTACCTTAGCTCAACACCAAACTGCAAGGTTGTGGGACAGCAACTCCACCCCTTACAATCATTACTTCAGTCTGTGAGCTGGCATACCAGTCAGAGTTCCAGCTTCTTTTTTGGGAGGTGGGGAGGGGATAAGGGGAGGAAGTTAATGGAAGCTGTATCAATATAGTCCTGGATCACATTACTTTCTCTGACTCTAATGCCATTATTCACACCTCTTAACAAAAGATGGGTGCAGAGACTCTCTTGTGACAAACCAGGGACATGCAGGTACTGCTTTGAGACCTCTTCTACTCTCAGGCTCCTGGGATAACTTAACAATAGAGATGAGGTGGTGGTGAAGTGCTTGGACAGGCTCATTTAATCAGTGTGGATTTCACCTTTATAGGAAAGACCATCGCATAATTTAAAAACAATGTTCTCATTTCTAGAGTAGCCTCATGGCTCTATAAACTCAATAAACTCTATAGTTAAAATAGAATAGACACAAAAGTGGGAAGATACAAAGAATATTTCTTAGATTTTTCCAAAGTGACATTGACACCTGGAGTGATGAACAAAATGTATGCTCGTCTATTGCAGTTTTTAGCAACATTGTAGAAACAGTGCAGAACTGAAAGGAACTCTACACTTCAGTGGGCACATCTACACAATTACTGGCAATTACTGCCGAGTTGCCTAATTAAATCTGGAGTAAATTGTTAGTGTCTACACTTGTGGCCCTACTAGGATGGATTAAACTAATAAATGCTACCATAGGTTAGTACTGATACATACAAGTACTAACCTATGGTGGAGTTATTTACTCCACTGCAATGCATGTGTAGATACTGATGGAGCTACCTGGGGCATGAGGGTGCTTCAGTGAGGGGGCTGCCTGTTGGCTAGCCCCACACTGAAGCACCCTCATGCCCCAGCCAGCCCCTCTGCAGCATGTTGAGCCAGGCAGAAGCAGTCCTGGGCTAGCAGGATGAGCTCTGGGGCCCCCAACCAGATGGAGCTGTGCTGTCCCACACAGCTGGTGCTCTACATGAGACATAACACTGTGCAGTAGATTAATCTACTGTAGAGTAAAGTGTCACTATTTACAGGTATGCACCATTTACTGCCCAGTAAATTAGTCTACCATGCAGTTGCTACTTGCTACCTGTAAATACATTATGCATAGAAGCTGACCAGGAGCAAATTTGATGCACGTGTAGATGCTGACCAGAAGCAAATCAGCTCCTGGTCAGCCCCAACACCAGGGGGCCACATGAGATGGGGAGCTCCCCAGTCCTGACATTGCTCAGCTCCTGGCTTCCTCCAGGAGGCAGGAGCCAAGCAGTGCCAAAACTGGGGAGCTCTTCACTTCCCAGAGCAGCTGGTCAGGAACCGTCCATTTGGGGCAATCCCCGCCCAGCTGGGGGCTGTCTGCAAGCTGTCCCAGGAGCAGGCCAGCTCTGGACCAGCTCTGGGCTGCTGGGGAAAATCTCTTCCTAACCAGGGGCTGGCTGGGAGCTGTCCCTGACTGTTCAGGGAAGCCTGGAGAGCTCTACAGTGGCAGCTGTCTCCTAGCCTGATGCATATCAGGACCTCTCCCAGTGTGTATGGGACAAGGAGACAGCTGCTGTTGCAGCCAGCAGAACTCTTCTGACCCTGTGTGCATGGGGATTGGCCCTGTACTTCCTGCTAACGTGCCAGGGGAGCCTGAAGCTCTTCCTCACTGCTGCAGAGGGCCAGAGCAGGGTAGAAGCAGCCCTGTACTGCTTGCTCCCATTGGGAGCAGATTTGCTCCCAACAGGAGCATGTGTAGACATGCTCCCAGGGAAGGCTTACTGTGCAGTATTTTACATTAATAGCACATGTTGATGCACATAATGTATTGTAGCCCTGGGAACGTGTAAATGTGGCATCTGGGAGCAATAAACTCCAGCACGAACTGCACAGGAGTTTATTCAGACACTTTAATTTCATGTGTAGATGCACCCAGTGTGTTGATAGCAATGATATAATAAATTACATACCAGAACCTTTAAATGAAAAAAGCCACATGTATTAACATTGTTTCTGAGATGCAAATAACTCAGGGTACAGTTTTGCTTCCAGATAGCTTCACTGTGCCTTACAGAGCTATATTCAGAGGGAGCATTGGGTACAGAGGGGAAGGGGGCATTCTGTTGCTTTACTGGGTATGACATAGTACATCTTGCATGGCTGGCCAACTCCCTTAACCTATGCACTGTGTTGGGCAGAACCCATTTCACCAGTTTTTCAGTTCATAGAGCTCTTTGATAATGTTTTTGGGGGTTTCACACATGAAGGAATTGCAGGCCCAATATGTTCCAATTAATTGTTTTATCTGTCTTACCTCTTCTGTAGTACTAGAGTAAAGATGGGTAGTTGTTGGAATCCAGGGTTTCTCTGTCACTGCTGACTTTGGGTTCAGATGGACTTTTTCAATAACACTTTTATTGTAGTTTTCTGTAACATTTTTTATGAAGATTTGTGAGCTGCCCCTCATGAAGAATCCAGGGCTAGATGTAAGAACAATAAAGGGGGCAGAGGTACTTCTGTGGTTTTGTCCTGGAGTTTCTGTATCTTGGAGATCTAAGATGAATCAAAGCAAAATTACTAAAATCAGCTTCATATTTGCTTATTTTTAGTTCTTTTGGACCTAATAAATATGGAAACTGTTATGATGTAAGCAATTTAAATGTACCTGTCAGGTCTCTAGTCTTCTAGGTTGAGTGGAAACAGTATTTCACTTATATGATCAAAAAATTTCCTAAAAAGCATAGCAAAATAATTTTTGGGACAATTTATACCATCAGTTCTCAAGAAAAAAACACCCCTCTGATTTCAAAGTCAAGGTGAGGGAGGAGAGCTGTGCTTTAATATAGATGACATAATATAGTTTACAATATTTTCAACTTATTGGATGCCATGACATTTTAGATTTGTATGGGGAAAATAATGATTCACCAAACATTTTTTGGCCAGACTCAGATCTTATTGCAATTGGTATAGGTGCAAAATGGCTTCATTCAAATTAATGGCATTAGTTTGGTGTAAAGAAGCTCTGAAATGGTCTAAATATTGTGAATATTTTGACACCAGTGACTAAATTCTTTGAATACTTGAAAATAGATCATTTTAGACATTTCTATGCACAGTTCTGTCCAGAAAATGTTCTACTTCTTGTTTCTGTCATTTCAAGGTTCTGATAATTATTATATAAGTTAGCTGAATCATTTGCAAATTACATTACAGATTTGCTCTTTTAGTCACGTATCCTTCAGAGAATGCCAAACTTGAAATTAGGTTCAGGAAAGATTTTACTGCACATTTTTCCTCCACATTTCCATAGCTCTTCCTCCCCACCGGTATGCATTTAATATCCTTTCTTTGTGATTGGGAGGGCAGAGTTCAATCTGTGGTGGTCTCTACATCTGGAAGCATCCAATTTTGGCAGTGCACTTAGAGCTGCTCAACATGATCTTTTTACAGAAAACTTTATTCCTACTGCTATGGCTAGTGCATCTCTTATTGGTCCAAAGCCTAAGACACTGGGCCTGTCCTTGAACTAGAGTCTCCAGCATGACAGAACTTTGTTTTGCTGCTGCACCACTAGGCTGGCTGCCACTTGTAACAATTTTAGTTCTCAGTCCCTCTTAAAAAAGGTTTAAATGATTGGGTTAGATATAGCAGAAGCTTTAAAATATAATTACTTAGCATGTAATTATGATGTCTTAGCAGGCCAACCTATGATCACCAAAAGATCAGTTGGTGAACTGAAATGAATATAACTTGCTTAATGTTACTTGACTGAAACATTTGGTGCTTTTATTTACATTCAAAAATAAAACAAAAATATCTAAAACATATGCTCATGCAAGCTGCATTTTAATGAAGGTGTTTCCTATCCTAAATAGCACAAAGTATTAACTAGCATGACTAGCACGGACCCTTTGAGCCTTTTACAAGGCATTTTTCATATGAATATATTATCTGCGGTAGATATTATTTGCTTGGTTCCTGTAACATTGTCAACCAATTATAAACTGTTTCAAATAACTGATGCTGAACAGCGAATGAAACATGCATGAATCAGTCATCTGCTATACAGTTCAAGGAAATGTGTAACACAAATTGGTCTAAAACAGTATTACCACCAAATGACTGCAACATTTTAAGGTACAAGCCCAAAGTTTTAAAGGTAAAAGCCCCATTTTTCCTATTTTTGAGGAAAAATGTAACTTTTTTTGTTACGTGTGAAAGAGAAACAAAAACTTGCTACCTTTCTAAAGGCTCCCACATGCAACATGCAATAAAAGTTGCAAATCAGTTTTTATTATAAATAAGAAGTAATGATAATCTGAAACTTTTTATTTCAGAATTTATTGATGGGCAATTAATTGGTTCAGATAAAATAACAATGGTTCTAAAACACAACTTTTCCTTTACATTTACTAGACTTGAAAATACAGAAGTTGTCACAAAAAAACCCATATGATATTCCCAGACCAGTGAAAATAGGCATTCCAATGTAACACGCATTTCCAGCCAAGCTCTATGTTAGATAAGTATTCATGCTTCTGAAAGCTGCTCTGAATGAAACTGTTTTAGATCTGTACATTACCAATGATTTTTTATAGTAATTTTCACACTGCAAGGAGACAGGCTCAAGTCATAATCTCAGCTGCTGCTAGACTACTTAAAACACCTCTCTAAATCTTTATTTTTATCTTGCTAAGATGTTCTTCATGCTATAAAGCTCCCCAGAGGCCTCACTGGACTCCTCCCTGGTTATGGGGTTTGGATATGTTTATCTCCACAGTCTTTTATCTGATGTGACCAGGGTTTTCCACCACTATTCTCTGGCTGTCACAAATCCCACAGGAGCTGTTGAGGCAGCCAGTAGATGAGCTGGTCTCCAGCAGGTCTAGGACAGGGAAAGGGTTTTACTATTCCTTTTGGTTGCTTTCTGAATATGGCCAGCAGGTTTGCTATGGAGCAACACAAAGTGGTATTTCATGATAGGTCTGCCTGGAGAAGATCTCCAGACAGGATTCCCGTGCCGCACCCCCCCCTGCCAATCGTGCCTCTGGCCTGTGACCCCTCACCCCACCTGGGCACAGCCTGCCCCTGCCCCCTCACTTATGGTGCGGGATGTTGATCTGTCCCCCAACATCCCTTCCCTCCTCCCTCCCCTTCCACCATACCGGACTTAGCACTTAATGGCAGCTGTATCGGATATCAGATTGGTATCGGCCAATATGCCTCCTTAAATATCAGCTATCAGTACTGGCCTCCAAAATATCTACTGATGCACCCCTACATTTTAGAATTAAATTTTAAACCTGAGCAAAGATACATTGTGCCCAAAAACCTGTCTAAAATTCTCCCAATCCTACAGATGGTCCAATATAAGACATCATCCACAAAACTCTTTGCTTCTCACATGTTTCCTGGACTATCATAACTTCAATATTCATCCATCACTACCATTTTAAACCATAACAGTTCAAAATCAGCTTATAAACTCATGATTTGTTAGAAATAAAATCTTTAGGCAAGATGGGAGAGAATGGTGAGAAGGGGTTTTTCATTATAGGCAGTAGTTACAAAAAATCAGTCAGTAGCTACAAAAAATCATAACATATGGAGGCTGTTGAATGGCCCATGGATCAGGGGATTCACTTCCCTTCCTACTGGACAATTAGCCACATAAGTTGAAAGCTAGTTGCCTTGACTTGAATGAAAGCAGTCCTGGCTACGGACAGAAATTACACATAAACTAGTATAAGTGATTGGAAACTGGTTCAAATCTGTAACACAACCAAAGTTCAGTGCACATGAACTACTTTCAAAATGACCACAGATGGTTTAAGATAAACCTGGATGGATGTAGTATCAGACTTAACTGATTTAGGTATCGAACTTCTGTTCCAGATCCCCTCCAAATTCAAGTTAACTCATAGTCCCCCAGAATCCCAGGATGCTTTGTGCCTCCCCTGCAACCCCTGATCAAAGGTTGGGCAGGCTAGCCTTGGCCCAAGCTGTCTGCTCCAGCTGAGCAGGGAGGGGTGCTCTAGTGCCCCCCAGTTTCTGGCCTGGGCCACTGCAAGCATGTGGCTGCATTTCCAGAATCAAAAGTCAATGTTTGTTCACTTGCTTATCAGTTCAATCTACGCATCTTAGATTAACCTGGTGAAGATTGCATTGATTTAGCCTTGGGATTTTTGACTGTCTGTACTTAGTCCCAGGGTAAGACTTGAGAGCTGGATTGTTGAGAAGGAATTTGGTGACAGAGGGATTCTTCTTTGCAATGTTACTATACATGAATAATGTGATCCATCTTGTTTCTGTAACTTCTCACTCAGAATAATTATTCTGTAAATACTTTAGAACAAAGTAGCATTTTATGAAGTGCCTGTGTTGGCATCTTTTAATTCTGTGGATATTGTACTTGAGGTGTGAGCCACAGCTAATTGAGAGTCAGCTGACCCAGGGAGCCAGCAGGTGAGGCTAGACGAGGGTAGAGGGAGTCACTTGACTTTGGAGGAGGGCTGGGCTTAGAGTAGGTATAAGCCCAAGCCCTAAGACGAGCCAGGAGTAACAGCTTGGAGCTGAGAGAACACCACCTCAGCAGGATGCTGGCAACTCCAGGAGGTCAATGATGGGAGTCGTCTCAGCAGGCTTCAAGCTGTTACCTCTGGCACACTGAAAATTTTGTAAATATTTGTAATTTTTTTTCAGAAGTGCCAGTGGATTGAAAAAATAATTATTCAAAAAGTTGTCAGTCCTACAGACTATGGATCAAAGCAGTGGTTTTCAACCTGTGGTCTGTGGATCCCTAGGGGTCTGCAGACTGTGTCTAAAGGGGCCATAATATACAATCTCTCAAAAATATGTGAATATCCACACTTACAATTGAAAGAGGTCTGCACATCCATTTGAACTTTCCAAAGGGATCTGCACCTCCATTCAAAATTTTTTAGGGGTCCACAAATGAAAAAAGGTTGAAAACCACTATAGAACTCAAATAAATCAGGTGAAAAACTTAGGTTTTTATAATTAAAGCTTGCAGGGTTATATTTAAATTTTTTTTTTTTTAATTTAAAGGTTTTTTTTAAAAAAAACCTGATATTTTTTAGTAGAAGAGGACCTAAGATGACAATACTTTTCTAACTAAAATGAATACTTAGACACCATTGGTTTCTTCTGTAGATCATGTTCCATCATATTACTTTGTTCAAGTTCAGTAATGGAGCTGGTTGAAATACTTTGACTTTTTGAAATTCTGATAAAAATACTTGACAACAATTCAGCTAACAGCCTAGATAGAAAAGGGCTGGGACAGGGTAAAATGTTAAAAATAATTTCTACTTTCAATTTGAGCTATGTTTAAAAATGGGTGAGATATTGGTATTACACATTCATTTTAAAGAAAATTGATGGAAAGCCAAAGAGACTCCAGGAAAAAAGGTGAAAGCAGGTCTAAGATGACCCTGACACAAGGAATCTTGCACATTAGCTGCTTAGAGAATGATAGATACTTTATGCATGATGCTGCCCCAGGAAAGTCATAAAATAAGGCAGAAAGATTCTGTTTTGGTGGGGAAGACTGATTAAGAATCAGGTGATGAAGTAGATAAAGGGAAAAGGAGCAAGTTAAAAAAGGAAGAATGAAGTTATGGAAGTGAAGTTGCACGTAAGACTGCACATCATTCGCTTGCTGATACAGTTATATCCTCTGTTTTGTCTATTTTAGATTGGACACAAAACAACAAAAAAGATATTGCTATATTTGGTGCGCCTTTTTTCCCCCCATTTTGTTTCATGTCTTTGAGGAAAGTCTGGCAGCCTTTTAGGTTCTTGGTACTTGCTAATAACAATAGTAATAATAATAATAATAATAATATATTTACTTTTAGAGAGTAACGGCTAGCCCCTCTATTGGCCAAAGGTTAGTCCTGAAGTCTTTTAATTCTAGCAAAACATTTCAGTTTTTCTGTGGTAAGAAATTCAGGATAACTCCATATTAAATGCAATATAATTGGAGGGTAATGAATAAAATGTATCATATTTTAAAATAATTACAGAATTTTTGTCCTCTAAAATACAATAAGGATTACATGCTAATTACCAGAACAGATAATAATCTCAGCAAATAATTGTTTTGATTTTTAATTTTCCAAGCTGTATATGGATGCATATATTGTTTGAGATGATTCACAAATTACTTTTGCAAATAATTCATGGCTAGCAGAGTTTGTGAAGTGTGTGAGCACTGATAATTTGTATTTTCTTACTTAGATTTAATATGTTATATGAGTCTATCTCTGATCTTTAATGGGATGATTTATTGAAGCTAACCAATTTAGCACAAACAAATTTTGTAATTGATTTTAGAGTCCAAAATCAAGTTTTGTGTTATCATCAGTGATACACTAGGTGCTTTCCATACACATAGTAAGTATCACTTCTTATCTAACAAAGACTATTGGCACATTATTTGCTGACAGTAATGACCTTCCATCTTCTTAAACTAGTAGCTACCACACCTTTCCAAATAATCCAGAGGACATAAGGGCACACTTCTGTGCTTTGCAGAGATCTCTCAACTAGCTTTTCATGAATTAACTTTGGTATAGGTAAGAGTATAGGTGCTTTAGTGTTGTGTTCTTCCCAGGCTACTTAGACCATTTAAAA
Organism: Caiman crocodilus; assembly: GCA_030014935.1. Taxonomy (NCBI): domain Eukaryota; kingdom Metazoa; phylum Chordata; order Crocodylia; family Alligatoridae; genus Caiman; species Caiman crocodilus. The sequence continues at coordinate 77,122,120 of JAGPOW010001296.1, read as the reverse complement.
AGTTTTAGCCCAGGAAGACTGTAGCATTAATGTACCTGTAATTATCCTGGTAACCCAAGATGGTTTGGATATCTCTGCATTATACTACGGAGACATACCCAAATTTCCATGCAGCTTTATAAAACTACCAAATGAAAAGTATGTGCATGACTGGTGTTAAGTCAGTGTGATCTTCTGAGTGTCACTGAAGTTTCCCTTCTTTCTGTTTGTAAGTCACACAGGACTAGTGAGATAAGCTACACATTTTTCTGGTTCCTACTAGATTAGTGATGATGATGGGCAAATTCCAAAATGCTCCAGGATTCAGTTTAATTTCTCTAAAATACATAAACATAAACTTTTGATTTCCTCCTTTTCCCACTTCTGCACATACTATATTTACTTCTCCTCCCGATCCAACCAGATCATTTTCCTAATGCAAGCTTTTCTTTCCTCCCAAATCACCCAATTTACTCCTTGCTCACGCTTCTTGTTCTCCATCCTTTGAGAACTTTGCATTTCCTAATCATTCTCTCTGCCCTTGAACCAATAGATCCTATTCTTTCAAGTCTTAACATGCTATCTTTTTTCCCCTCTGTGTTATCCCTTTTACATTCCCCCAGTTCTCCTAGTTCCTAGACCTAGGTTTGTTCTGAATGCAACTGTTGGCTGGGAGCTCTCCATCCTCTTTTCTCAATAAAGTGTTGGAGACCATCTTGAAATTTCACTATTCTTTGACATTTTACTGTTCTTTGAGAGTTCCTTATGTAAATGAGACCCAGAATTTATTGTATTTTTTTGATCATAAGAAGAGGAGATTAGGGTTCAATCCTGCAAGGCTCTCTTGACCCTCAACTCCTGTGTGCTTCAATGGGAGTTGGAGACACTCAACATGTCAGAGGGGTCACTCGGTACTTCAAGACTCAGCCCTTGATGATGGTCCAACCAACTGCCATAATCACTGAGATTCAGTCATGGACTTTGTAGGAAGAAGTGCTTATGTCAGTTTCAGAAGTGACCTCTAATTGAGTAGACATGAGATACATACCCAGACTGAAACTCACCTTCCCACAGAGTCACATTTAGTCTGTAAATGGGTAGAATTAATATCCTCTATCCAAACACTTCAAACACAAAACCTCTATGCTAGAATCTACTCTTTTACAATCCTTGTAATGATGTCATAAAACTGTTCTAATGTGTGTTCTGTCTTGGACATTTTAGTTACCCATGTTAATATCAGCAGAGGTTTCCACAGAAGTCGATGACAAGTCCTATCTAGAAGGGATTGACATAACAGGGACTCAAAGCGTATATCTGAATGAATCCAACCATTTGTTTACAGAAGAGAAAATGGAGGTGCATCAATTTAAGGTGTGAACTTGATGCTTGTAAAATGCAGTAGCTTCCAGGTGCTGCTAATTCAGTTCTGAAGAGAACTTAGTTTGTTCCTCTTCTCAGGTGCTAACACTTGAACAAAAGCATTTACTTAAGTATATTTATATTGTCAGTTGATTCACCTTAACTTTTCACAATGCTCCTATGCAGACAAGCCTTAAGTGTCTTACACAATGCATTTCAAATTATTGGTTTTTTTTTAAATGTGAGGCTCATGAAATAACACTTAGAGCTGGTACATGAACACAAATAAAAATATTAAATTAGCCAGTATCCAGCCTCTTTCCTCTTCATGACCTTCTCTCCCTTCGCACATGCCCATCACACATACTCACAAATATATAATAGGTGTCCTCCTGATCTATTTTCCATTCAATATTAGATCCCTGATTCTTCATGCTCAAGTGAGTAGCTTCCCTGATGAAAACAAACTATGTGTTTGTAAAATTTTTAAAAACAGATAATGAGCTATGAACCAGGCCCAAACATTTAATGTAAAACAGAATGAAACTAGCAATAAAGATAATGCTTTATAATCAACACACTGATTTTCTTTCAAACATAGTATGACATACTAATGTGTATTCATTTTAAGGCTATTTTTCTATTAAAAGAATGCTTGAATTATATAAGAAATGACTTTTTAACTTCATAATCAAATGCTAGCTAGATAGGCCATTAAGATTTACTTTAATACACTGCTAAAAAATTGTTACTGTGCAGTATTGAGATGTCCAAATTTGAACATTAAAAAGTGGTTAGTTTAGATTATTAAACTGCTCAGCCCTTTTCTAAGTGCATTTTTGTTATAGTCATAACAATAGGTCTGGAAAGGACTTCAAGAGGTCATCCAAACCAACCTCCTGCTCTAGCTACATATAAAGGCATTCACACACAGAGAGATCTATATACAGAGACATATATACTTTAGAACCACATTACAACTTTACTAAAAATGTGGGTTAATCTTATTATATGCCAAATTTGTACATTTGTTACCGGGAATCTTTAGGATATTGGTAGAATGATGCTTCATAAGCAGTAGGGGTGTGTGAACTAGGCCGTATTCAATTTGGATTTGGCCCAAATCAGGGACAGTGATTTGATCTGTTGATTCGGATTACTGTCCCCAATTCAATTTGCCCGAATCTTAATCTTAATTCAGCCGTCGACACAGCTTTAGATGTTTTTTCTACATACCTCGAGGTACCAGGTATGGCTTGTGAACGCTGTGATTCTGGGGCAGATGGAGTGTCCCACAGAAGTGCGGGGGGGGCCCCCCACATGCTCAGTGGTGAATCTGGAAGTGGACCAGATGTACTTCTGGTCTACTTCTGGGTCTGACAGGGAGCATGCCAGTAGCCCCCTTACTACCCCCCAGCTCAGCAATTGGCCATGGGGGAACCATGGGTGCCCCCCCAGACCCAGAAGGCACCAGTTGCCAAACTGGAGGGGCACAGAGGAGCCCTTCTGTGTGTTCCCCAGCGGACCTGGAAGTGGACTGGAAGTGCTTCTGGTCCGATTCCAGGTCTGCTGCTGAGTGTGATGGGGAGTCCCCCCATCCTCCTGTGGGATGCTCCATCCACCCCACCATCTCAGCATTGACAAGCCACCTGGTACCTTGAGGAATGTAGAAAAAACACTTAAAGCTGTGTCTATGTCTGAATCACTGAATCTTTCCAAATCTCTCCAAATTGAATCGGAGGGTTCCAATTCGATTCAGAGAGATTAAAGAGTCTCTTGATTTGATTCAGATTTGGCCACCAAATCGGGCCGAATCTCTGCCAAATTGAACCAGGGACCGAAGCTTTGCATAGCCCTAAGAAGTACTATAATGCATAAGCTATGCGTTCATTCTGAGAAAACACTCAGATTGTAAGTGTGGTAGTAGTGAAAGCAATCCATTTTTAAATTTTTGAATAGATGTGACAGAGAGAACAAAGGGGAGGGTCTAGATACTTTCTTATTGGTATAAACTGTATGAAAGCAGCACTAAATTTGATATGTGTATGTATGGATATAAAAGAGGAGGCTGAGCGGGGACCTGGTGACTGCTCATACACAATGATTTGGGTTTAAATATAGGAACAGAAAAGGGAATAAACATACATAAAATATTATGTGGACTAACAAAAGTATCATATGTTCAAAAGTCAGCCATCAAGGGCATCTGAAAACTGTTTTTTTAATTTTCTCTGACTATTCATTAATAAAAGTATCATATGTTCATAGGTCAGCTATCAGGAGTATTTGAAAAGTGTTTTTTAGCTTTCTCTGAGTGATTTTGGTTCTGAAAAGACCTCTAAATTAACCTTCTTCGAGTAAATATGGTTGCTACTGTTGTTACAAAACACCATTATTATTAAAAGTGTAGCAGTTTCACAAGACAAGGGATTGTTTTAACAATTTCCAGGATACTTCCTGAAAGGAGAAGCTCACCTTTCTCTAGGCACACATTTCTATAGACAGGTCTTCCCTCCTTGTTGACATCTAATTGCATCCAGCTGTGGAGGTATTTTTTGCCCAGCTTGACCATTACCTTCTGGCCTTGTTTTGTAAGAAAAAGAGAGCTATTTGCCACCTGAAGGGCATTTTCCTTTTCATGGCAAGTCCATCTAGGTGCCTGAGGGCAGTCAATCATGGTACTGCGAGAAGATGGAGCAGTGATCCTGGAGATGCCTAGACATTGGTCAGATTTAAGGTTGAGCAGTTTCTCATCCTCTGTCCATTGCCACTGCTGGTTGGGATCGGTTAGATTGCAGTAACCCACAGTTACTGTTTTGGTTCCATAGAGACACTGATTTTTTGGAACATGGATAATCAGAAACCCTTCTGGAAAATAAAAAAAATGCATAAAATACAGCAAATAATACACGGTCATTTAAAAATAATTCTCAATGACTTAAAAGCACATCAACAAATAAATGTCTTTTTTTCTCCCCCTCTTTCTAGAATCTCCAGTATCTATGACAAGAGCCAGCAGAAAAATTAAAAAAAACCTACAGAATGCAACAAACACAAGAATGCAACAAACAAACTATTTTTAGTAAAGTTTACCTTGACTGTTCACATTAAAAAAAGAAATCAGACCTGCATTAAAATGAAATCCATATTGGTAATTACTTTCAACCTACTTTTGAAGATGTTTTCTTCCTCTTTTCAAAGAATACAGAGATCTTACAGGAAACTTTAGTCTTTGATTATCTCAATATAGAGTCCTCTGGTAAGTAAACTTTATGATCCCTGGCTCAAAACTATTTTACTATAAGCTGTTTTATTTGGGAAAATACATGATAGGAGACTCTGATAGCTTTCTACCTCTATATGAGTGTGTTCCATTTATCTTTGGAGGAATATTAATGATACAACTCTGCTTATCTAATTGTCCTAAATGCACTGACATTTCTCTAGAGACTTTTTAACCATAGACATTTTTAAGCCATCTTACTATAGACAGATCCCTGCTTAAATATATATACCACAAAAATTATAGAAGTAAAATAATTTCCTAAAAAAAATGCCACTAGCTTCAAATACACACTTGCTACAAAACACAAAATGCAATTGCCACCTCTATTTTCTTTAACCAAGTTATTCAGTCAAAATTCCCAGTTCTAGTGGATTAAACAAACATTTCAAAACAATATCTACATTTTCCTTGGTTGAACTTTTCATTCCACCTTTTTATGGTGCAAGACACAAAATCACTATTGAACTAAGCACCCCATAAAGCTTCTAGTTTTGTAAATTTCACAAAACATTAATAATAGTAGGGCAGTCTCCTCAAAGGAGGTTTGTTTAGGGCTCAGCCACTGAATTGTCTAGGAGGAGATCTTCTAAAAAAATGAGGTACATACAGCATTCAAGGAGTGAGTTTATTTTCCTTTGGAAAGAAATCTAAACAGTACTGGCTTTGTTGGCCCTGCCCCCAATCCATCTTATATAAACTCAAGCTGAGAACTAACTCTATTTTCATGGCTTTGGATACAGTTCTGGGAGTCCTGTAGTGTTCGTTTCAGAGTCTGAAAGGGACCTGGAATGAAAAGAGAAGCAGAGGATACACTTACCTGAGATTGTGAAGGTGAGGCAAGTAAAAATCAGGACATGAAATAAAGTATCCATTTTCCATCTAACAACTCCCCATGCTTCTCTTTTAAAAAAAAAAAACCTCAGACAAGTGAAGCAAAGGCTAGGAAGGAAATGTGCCTTCACAGGGGAAAAAAGTTAGTGACGAGCACTTCCTTCTATTCAATTGTTTTGGGGAGTTTTACACTAGTTTGTCCTTTCATATAATTCTTCACAGTTTACTGACTCTTACTTTGGAAACAATCAAACAGAAGAAGGATAGATTTTTCAGACTTCCAAGCTGCAAAAAAATGGATGATTCAACATCTGAATATGTTACTGGACTAAAAATATAAAGAAGAGGGATTGTAATTTTATATAATTGACTGTCCGTGAAACATTACTTGTCTGAAGGTGATTTGGACTGTGCTGAATAAACACATACTGTATTACCCAGAAAACACATACACAATTTTTGTAATGATATGTTGTGTGTCCATCAAAGCTAAATCCCATTACATGATATCACTTTCTCCTTTTCCTTACTGTTTAAAGTATCCATGGAAGTAATTGAAATCTATGAGGTCCTTAAATGAGTCCTTACTCAGGTAAACTCCCATTATGGGATCAAGTGATACTGCCTGGCTTCTCCATCATGTGACCCACTTTGCTCAATTAATGGGGGTTTCCTTATGTAAAAACTGGGTGAAAACCTCAAGGATTTGGTCCTCCAATTGTTAAAAGCCAGCATGAAATGAAACAAATCATACTAAGCTACATTTACCTATCAGCGTACAATAATAGTGATGGTGAATGACTGTAGGTAAAAATACAGACTTCACTAAGTATTTTATATCAAGTATAGTTTATTGGCAGTATGAAGCAAAGTCAACATCACTGCAATTAAAAACTCATTATACCTGTGTGAATACCTCCCAGTGATCTCTATGAGTAATAATGCCAGTATCCTGTTTCACTTTAAGAACAAATCCATGAAGAAATGTAAGGAAACATTCATAACATCATTTTTGTATAGCTTTCTTTTATGGAACAGTTCATATCTCCAAAGATAATGGTCTCTTTATGGGAAGAGATACAACAGGTAAATAACATATTCAAAAAATCCCCTCTTAGTAAAAGACAGACAAATATTTAAAATTCCCACCATTTAATATATGCTACAAAGTTTCTTTTAAAAGTAAAATGTCTCACACTGATTACAAATACACTGGAATTAGGTCTGTAGCAGAAGCAGTTTCTAAGACAATCAACATTATAGCGTAAATACATATACATTTAATAACAGACATTGTGCTCTGTTACAGCTTTAGTGGACCTACTGTAAGTACATATTTAATAGCTAATAGTCTGAAGAACAGATATGTCCATATAAAATATTAACTGCTTTTGAATAGTTTCAAAAACAAGACTTTTAATCTTTTTTTAAACCATAACTGATCACTTGCAACTTTAGCAGCAAGAACATTATGTGGTTAAGAAATAAGCTCACCACATAATAGGTAATAGCACTTAACAGGTACAGTTTAACAGCTGACAGTCCATTCACAAGACAGTTTGCAAACGTTAAAGCATTTATACACTTGATAAACATTTCTTCTGTAGAAGTCCCGGTGTCCAGCTGACTGCAGCAGTAGCACATACATACAGTCCACATGGCAGATACCATTAGTACGGAAATAAATCCACCTTTTAGATATGCATGAAATCCATGTGTTGCATCGGTACAATACCCTCTTGAAAAATCATTTTTAGAAAGCTTACATACATTCACATACAGTAAGGGTCCAGCAATCTTTATACTTTTGCCAAACCATACACAATCCTTTCACAAGTGGCTTCAAAGCCTCTCTTTCCACTGCAGTAAACTTCTTGAAGAAGCTGCTGGTAGGTAATGAAACAAATTACCTCAAGAGATTTGATATGTTGGTCACCCTTCTTGGCTTCACTCGATAGCTTCTGCAGAAAGTCTGCTTTCATACAGACTCAGTGCATGGTGCACAAATTCATATTGTTCACTGGTCTGAACCATTCCACCCCTGAAAAAAGAAATAACAGAGTGTAACCTACTGCTTAAAAATCCAGCAGCCTCAACTACTTCTCAGAACCATAAAACTGATCCTGAGCCCTTTCTTGAGTGTTGACTCAAATGGAAATTAGTCTGAATAAATGGGAGGTTTGCCAGAGTGCTCAAACTATCTTCAGTTTTTGTCAGTCATGTGTATAACATGCATGCTTGCTCCTGACACTACATGGGCAAGAATGATGAAGGAAAGTATAGCTGCACTAATGCTGTAAACACCTAACATTCACAGGAAATTTCCCTTGGTCAGGTGGGAAGGTAGGGTAAGGCTCATGAAATCAGTGGGAATATTCATGGAATAAGGAGCTATTCAGGAGGATTAAAAGGTGTCAAAATCTGGCCCTTCACTCCAGCAGATTTCATTCTTCTTCATGTACTAAAAATGTAACCTTTATGACCCTTAGATCACATGTACAGGGAACAGCTCTTCCTGTAGTCTCTCATGCCTACAAAGCATCCTGTCTGAACAGCAGACCCAGAAGCAATTGTAAAAGCAATGACTCATTTCTGTGCCAAGAATGTAACTTAGTTTAATTTGACCATAAAAAGTATTTGGTGCAGTTAGTTTGGATAGTTCAGCTGGCAACATGTTTGCTTTCAGGTCAACTTGTGGGATGAAGTCCCATACTAAAACCAAAGTGATGGGGTGGTAGAAAAGAAGTGACATGTACTTGAGGTCTAGTGGAGGCTGCAGTGCCTCACTAGTGGTGATCTTTCAGACTGGAAATTGAACTGAACTTCTTTTGTTGCCATCACTTGGATCCACCAGCCACTGCTCATTGCACAGCTGGGACCCAGAAGCTGCTGCAGAGTTATGGTGTTGAAAGCAATTGAAGAATGATTCTGTTGCCACTGTGTGGGTCAGCAGAGAATTCTTTCTAGATTAGGGCGGGCAATTATTTTGGGCGGAGGGCTGCTTACTGAGTTTTGGCAAGCTGTCCAGGGCCACATGGGTAGTCCCGCCCCTTCACAGGGGCCCCACCCCTTGTAACATCTTAGAACCAGAAGTCCTGCTTTCTGACCTTTGCCACCATATATACTGCCCCTTGTCCCACAAGTATTCCTTTCAGTAGGGGGTTCTGTCGTAGTCTCAAAACCAGAAAAATACCAAATCATATTCTAAAATGCGAACATCTAAAACATTCATTCATTTGATTTTAAAAAATATTTTTGCCCTGGTTTACATGAGTTTGTGTAGTATACATAGAGGTGATTGCACAATAGCTTAAAATGAAGTCTTACACTTGTGGGGGGTGGGTATAGGCTGTGGGGGGCCT
>JAGPOW010001296.1:77079782-77113200 GCA_030014935.1 Caiman crocodilus | reverse complement strand
CATAGAGCCGCTTGCACACGAGCGTAAAATGACGCCTGACACTTGGGGGGGGGGGGTACCGGCTGCGGGGGGGCTGTATGTTGGGTGAGGGAGCATGTGGGTGTTTGTGTGTATATGTTGGGTGTGGGTGGGTATGGGGTTTGTGGGGGAGGGTGGTTGGGGTATGTGAGGCGGTGTGGGTCTGGGAAGTCTGCATGTATGGAAGTGCGAAGTGGGGGTAAGTGCATGTATATGGTGGGTTTGCATGTGGGACTTGTCCTATGAACACACACAGACACACAGACACACTACCCCTGCCTATACACATGCACACGCTGTTCCTGCCTACACACATGTACACACAATGCCCCACCTGTGCGCGCACGCACACATGCACACACACTGCCCCTGCCTACACACACATATGCATACTCTGACCTGCCTACACACACACACTGACCTTGCTTACACACATACACACACACACTGCCCCTGCCTGCACATACCCACACTCACTGCCCCTACTTACACACACTGCCCCTGCTTACACATACACACACACTCTGCCCCTGCTTGCACACACACACTGCCCCGCCTGCCTACACATACACACATACTGCCCCTGCCTGCACACATACACACTGCCTCTGCCTAACACTTGCACGCTCTGTTCCTGCCTGCACTTTTGCACACACCACCCCTGCCTGTGCGCGCGTGCACACACACACACACACACACACTCTCTCTGCCCTTGTCTGTGTGAACACCCCCCCCCTGATACCGGAGGGGCCCATGCTCCCCAGTTTGAGGACGTAGCTGGGAGCCATGTGGTGCTGAAGCAGCATGGGAAGCAGGGAAATGGCTGGTGGGGTGGGGAGGAGATGGGCTCTTGCTGCCAGCTCCCCCTGGGTCCTAATGTCCCTGTCTCTTGTCTTTGATAGGCAGTCAGGAGCAGATAAATATTTTCAAAACTTTTAGGGGTCCCAGGGGCTAGATACAATGGCCTGGTGGGCCAGATCCACCCCACGGGCCATATTTTGCCCTCCCCTGTATCTAGATCATACAGAGCAGGCATGCAACAAATTAGCCATGCACCTTCCCTGAATGCTACTTCAGTCCCCCTCCCCTGCCTAATCTGCTGTTCTGCTTCTAGCCCTGTGCTCTATACTCAACCTTCTACTCTGTCTTCTGCTTTCTTCCTTATGCTCCCTGCCCCATCCAATGCTCTGCCTTCTGCTTCCTGCCCTATGTGCTGTCCTTTCCATGATCTATTGCATGCCACACAGAGAGATGGCTTGTGTCACTTGAGGCCCATGTGCCACAGGTTGGCCATCCCTGCTATAGGGAATCCCACAGGCCTTCCAAAACTTTTAGCAAGTTGGATGTGATGCATGAATACATCTCAGAGAAAGGATATGGCCCAAGAGAAAAGGAAAATGTATTGTGAGAAATCTACTTCTCCCTAAATCTTAACTGAAATAGTCAATTCCAGGTGGGAGGTTTGCATTACGAGAAATACAGGATCAGGCCTCTATCAGACAAAAAATATTGTTTTTAAAATGTGTTAATCTGAAAAAAAAGGCAGCTGATACGCAGTCCTTGGTAAGAACTGTCAAACAAAATAAATATTTTGGTACACAGATCTCTTTGCTGGTCTAAAACCACAACGTTCTTTTGGTTTCCTTAATGCTGCTGATGGCCAACCAGTCAAAGAGGCAGGCAGGCAGGCAGGCAGGCAGGAAGTAATGAATAAAACACCAGTTCCATGTACAATTGCTAAGGAGTTTCAATTCCTCCTTGTCAGGTTCAGATCTGGCCTCAGGGGGTGCATCTGCACACGCAATTAAATTGACTGAATAAACTCCAATGCAGTTCATGCCAGAGCTATTAATTGATTTCAGGAACAGCATTTACATATGCACCCAGGACTGCAGCAATTAGAGTCGGGGCAGAGCAGTCCCAGGCTGGCAACAGGTTCAGGGGTCAGCCTGGGGCTCTAGATGGAGGTGTTAGGCAGCGGAGAGGCTGGCTGGGGCACAAGAGTTCCCAAAGAGCAGAGCCATGTGGTAAGGTGGCAGGAAGGGGTCTGGCCCCCTGCTGCCTGGGCTCAGTTTATACCCAGGTTGGTATTTACATTTGTGCTTAGGTGCAGTTACTTTTGTCACCATAAGACAGTACTGTCCCCGACAGTGCTATCTTACAGCAGTGAAAATTTGTTTGTTGTGGTCAAATAGCACCACATCTGCAGATTGTGATGCTTTATACTGCAGCAAGTTAGTCTACTGTACAGTTAAGTGCACATGTAGATGAACCCAGTGAGTAACACTTTTGTGACCTCCAGGCTTGACAGCTGCTTGTACATGCCATGGGGATTTAATTCAGTTTAGTTCTCCATAAATTGAAATGGTGTTTCCACCATTTCAGTTTAGGAAAATTAAATGAACTAAACCTCTGTGATATGTACACAAGTGTGGGACCCAAACTTCCCTGCCTCTCTGGTGGGGTGAGGGGGGAGAGGAAGGTGGGCTGCCAGTGGGCTGAGCAGTCCCTGAGCTGTGTGGGGGCCCAGTGCTTCCCTCCACAGCTGCAGAAGGAGCAGTGCTTCTCTCCATGGCGGTGGTTGCACTCCCCAGGCAACACCTGCCTACTAGTACCCAGCCTGGGTGGTCTCAGGGGGCACCACAGCCATGAAAGGAATCACCGGACCCTGTGCAGCTCAGGCAGGCAGGCTCTGGGAGAAAAAAAAGAAATAAATGAAGATTAGGCTCCTTGCCAATTTTTTTTTCTTCAGTCAGGCCTCCCTTCCTGAACAGGCTGCCGCCAGGTCACACAGCAGGAAGAGAAGGTAGCAAGGATGGTGCATGGGGAGCTGGAAGCCCACCAAGCCCAGAGCACATCAGCTTCCAGTGCTCTGTGCACTACTGCACTTTGTTAGGTAGCAAACTAAAACACCTTGGAGCAGGGGAGTTCACAAACAGCAACACCATTAAAGCAGAATACACCACTGAGTGTGCACACAGCACCATTAAAGTAATGCAGGAGGGCATTTAAGCTGCTTTAAAGGCCAATTTTGTGGAATGTACAAAAGCTTGACTACTGCAGTCTCTTATTTCTAGAAATCACATGCTGTGAGAAAGCTCTAGCTGTTACAAAATATAGCAACCCATGCTTAGCATGAGCACATCACTGTAACTCTCCCTCACCACTGGTTATCTCCTCTTTAGCAACCATAGACCTCACCATGATAGCTACTTTCCACAAAGCATCAAAATGCTTTCCAAGAGGGAAAGGTTTGTGGCTAGGAGTCAAAATGTCACAAGAACTGGGTCTAGACTATGGAACTCACTTCCATCAGTGATAAGAATGATGACAGGCTTCCCTCCACATAGACACCATAGATACCATACCAAATCAAGCAATTTCTCCTACAGGCTGGAAAGGAAGGAAGGAAGACTGCTATTGATATTTCTTTTATAAAAGTCCTGGAGGTACTTAGATACTGCAGTATCAAGTAGTTTTATATAATTAGAGTTATATAGTCCATTTTTAATATTATGTGCCAAATATTGTGAAGTTAGCAGATTTATTCAGTATTCAAAAACTACCCACAAATTTCTTTGGGAAATAATTCTGGGGTTTACAGATCATTCATTAGGAATATGTCACTCATTCTTTCTACATAAGGTACTATGTGTACTTTGTGGCATTACTTGGTTGGGTGATTTATATAACTAACCCAAGAACTCAGCAGCTCTCAAATTGCCAACTGGGGTATAAAAATTGCAATGTTCTGTTTTAAATTCTATATCTGTGCTACTGCAAATTAACTTTGCAGTTGAATTTGTTTTCAGGGAATACGCAAATCAAAAATTTGGTGAGGTGGTTTTTCGTTTGTTGGTTTTTGGGCCAGTATTTTATTTACAGTAGCAAAGCTTATTCACAGGAATCTTCAGGGACTGGAGGCATAAATACTGTCAAAGTGACTGAGTTTCCTTAAAAATTCAAATGGACAACTCATAGAAAAGGATGTCTTGCGACATTCCCCCAGCTCTGCTGCTCAGTGGAGTCTTTTACAGATGCAGATTCAAACAGGCAGGCCTTGCCACTTCTATTATCCAAAGAAGAGTTATAAACTTGACTTCCCTTTTTGTTGCACATTAGTAATATTTAATATAAAGGGTGCCATCAATCCCCTGAGGCTGAGTTAGTAGCAGAAGGGAGGGTTGTACCAAGAGAAAATTTACCTCCACAAATCAGGTTTTTTATGGGGAGCAGAGAAGATAGTTTATAATTATAGCTCTCCCTCTGCATAACTAGCCAGAACTACTGGCTCTTCTGCAATAACTGGATCAAGACCCTGTGTACTTTTTTTCTTAGTCTGTACAGGGTGCGTAAAAAGGGAAACAGTCCCTGGTTTTCTGAAAGTGCAAGAACTGTAACTTTGCCTGGCTCTATTTCCGGGCTGAAAAGGGCAGGGAAGCTACTTGTCCTTTGTCCTTCTCGTGCTCATTACTGGCACAGCTGGGCATAGTCTGGTCCCAAACGAATATGATGCCTTTTTTTAAATACTTCAGTGATTAGTCAAAATACTTAAACAATGAATTGACGCATGTTGGAAATTCTTTTCATCCTGTCTGAGAAACCAAAAGAAAACTCATTGAAGATCATTCCAAGAATGCACCTTGAAGAATGTAGTGAGTTTCTAGGTACAGTATTACAAAAAAAGGTTGAAGATACATGGTATCAAAGGTTTCTTGCTTATGTGCATAGCAAAACTGCAGTCCACACTGAGTGCAGTTGAATCCTAACTCTGGACTGGGTTTGGGAGAGGCAGAGGCTGGCCTCATTACACAGCATAGCCTCCCTGGCTGCGAGTAGGTTCTTCCACCCATTACTCAGCTTTTGTAACTTAAGCTGCAGTTTTGGAGCAGAGGAAATAATGACATACCTTAGCTGGGAATTTCATTCCCCACTACAAATCTATTTTGAAAACCACAGCTCTGGGTTTGGTTCTTCATGCAGCTAATCCAGACTCCAATTCCAGGCTTGGGAGTTATTTTTTACATAATATTTCCCTCCTTCACTTTCAGTTGCTGTACTGGCCCATGGCAATAAGTAAATTAAGCTGGAGTTGGCTCAGTATGTAAAGTACTTATGCATTGTTGTCTTTCATAAACAATCGGCTAGATGCGCTCTGCTAAAATTCAGGCTGTGGGCCCATGAAGTGGAAAGTTCACTCAAAATGGAGATATAGCAATATAAATGGCTCACTACCGCACTACTCACAGGACCTGGATTTAGCCAGGGATGCACTTCTACATGCTTCCAGTACTTCAGGTAGGGCTGACTGGAAAGGCAGTGGGGACACAGCAATTGAGAGATGAACTCACTTGGGTGAGTCACAGTTCTAAGCCAGCCTCTTCCAGCAGGACACTTGTGGATCCCCAGCAGTAAATTAAAGGTATCTTTTCTTCCCCGTGCCTTTTATTTTTATGTTTTACAAGGGGACTCTGAGGGATAAATTCATAGCCCTGCTTGCAGCACAAAAGCTCACCCTAAACATGTACAAAAATTGATATCTTGCCAGTATTTTATGACCTTTCAGACTAACATACTACCCATATGTTAAAGGTATAATCCCTCCTCCTTCCTCTGAATTGTTCCTGATTGCTGATGGAAGCCCTGCAGCAGTAATAAAAAGAGAGTGCAAGACTGTCTCTCCCAGACAAGTCCCTTGCCCTGAGAATTTAGGGGGTTGTGCAGCCAATTTACCAGTCATATGCCACCTTGTGATTCTACCACATTGCAGAAATTCTCAGATGGCAAGTCAAGTTGGCTTTAGGGAACTTTCTATACTGTCATAATTATACCAAGAGGCTGCATTGACCCTAAGACTGGAAACCTCATCATTGATTAGATTTCAGACCTTAGGTTTGTTTCACTCACACTGTGAACTAGGGCTCCCTCTACATTCGCAGGTAAAGGTGCAATGGCATCTCATGCGTAATCTATACAGTCACACCTCCTGCCATGCCACATGTTCATGGCAGGAGGTACAACTGTGGGATCATGCATTAGATTCCACTGCACTTCAGTTCTGGTGCAGGGAGAACCCAATCCTGGGCTGGGAGCCCCCTCAGCTGTGAGGGTTCCTGGCCATGGAGGTACCCCCATGACTGGGAGATGCAGCTGTTGCAGCTTCCCAGCCCTGGGAGTGTGTGAAGCCCCCAGAGCCAGAAGTTCTTGGCTGTTATGATCTCCCAGCTCCAGGGACTTCACACACCCTCATGGTTGGAAGGCTGCAATTGCTGTGAACTCTTAGGCCTGGGGATTTTATGCACCTCTGGGACTAGGAGATTGTAGCCAAACACTGGGAGGCATGCTGCCAAGATTCAGCATCTGCAGTTGTGGAACTCTGGGTCCCAGTGGCTGCAGGGTACTCTCAGGACCTAGAGTTGGCATCTCCTGGGGTTGAGAGTCCCCTTATTTGTGGGACTTCCAGCCGGTGCACCCCTGCATCTGGGAGCCCCATTAGCTGATTGTCTCCCAGTTGGAGGAGAGACCCTGCTACATGTGCAAATTAAAGTTCAATAGCAACCCGCTATAAAGTTAGACCTCATTTTTGAGGTCTAACTTTATAGCTGGTTGGAGCTTTTTATGATGTGACAACAACTTTGTACGTGGAACTGGTCTCAAGGTAATTGTGCAACTAACCAGTTAATTGTCTGATATCTGCATCATGTAGAGGGAGCCTAGATAGGAGATTAAACCAATTAGCTAGGAACTATGAATAATTATGAAAGACAAAGTATTTGTTTTTTCTAAATTTTAACTGGAAAATAATCTTATTTATTTAAGTGTTATGTCAACTAATGCTTAAGTCTTTAGTGAATGAGGATATGGAAAAACTGCCCATAAGAGCTACAGCATTTATTAGTGCGAGTCAACAATCTGCATACGAATCTAGTGAATAAGCAGTCATGTCAAATTACAATATTTAGAGATTCTTTAAAATACATGTGTGCATTGTGAGATTCACTGCTTCCCTGAATATGTCTATTTAGATCAGATATCCACTGTTCTGATTTGACTTAATCTTCTTCTAAGTTCATCTGGTGTAGTAATATTTATAAGTGATTAAATAAAAACACAATGTCAGATTCTGTGGCCAGTTATACCAATGCAAGTTTGGAATAATTGTTTCAAGATGGGAATAAGTACATTAATACTGGTGTATCTAAAAGCAGGGTTTGCTTCAGTATAGTGAAAACACAGCTGGACGTCATGAAGAATAAATATAAAAGATTCTATAACAGAGCTACTAAAAGGGAAATAAATATTCCCTGTTTCATTTTTTAAGGCAGCAAATACACTGTCAAATGGATAGTGGGAAATTCGATTAGACAGTCTGTGAATCAGAGGAGGGATTTTCCCCTCTCCTATGTGTCATTTATGTTCATAAGCTGCAAGATCTGGCTAGAAATAATTCCCCTCAGAGCAGGAATTAGCATCTTTTAGGAGTGATGGACTGAAATAATGCCACTTGCTCCATAAAGGGCCAGTGCTGATGACCCAGTTGCTACCATTGACATTTCTCTGTGCCATCTGGCCACTGCCACGTGTGCAAATCCTGATCCCTCCTCCCCCAATATTGCAGAAGCCCCATGATGCCAAATTGCTACCAATACCCAGGCTTCCTGGACTGGATAAAATTCCTCCATGAGCTGACAATTAAACTAATATTGAAATCAGCCATGTTTCTTATCATTGCACCTAGGAAGTCATAGCTCCCTACCTTACTTAAGTGAAAACTACTCATGCAAGAGAAACATAAAACCCCAAACTGAGGTCCTGACAGAAGAGAAAAATAGAAAACTTGTTAATAGATATTTTGGTTAAAGCATGGAGAGGGATTTCCCAAAGCACTTGGTGGGTGCGTCTCTATAGTTTCTGCAGTGATCTTAAGACCACGACCAAGAACACACCCTATCCGCTTACTTGCATTCTGCATGTAATGTGTGCTGAAAAAATGTTGGGTGGTTTCCTGGTGGTAGGTACCTAGGAAGGCTCTCCAGATCTGTCCAGGACATGCTTCTGAGAGTGATGAGCAGTGTACCTGGCCACAGTCTTAGGGTCACCTTGAAAGTAGTGTAGGCATACCCTGCCCTGGCCTAACTTAGCTGTTGCTGAAGTCCATAGTAAAAATCCCTCTAGCAAAGCTGGACAGGAAATTAGGGCAACTGAGATTTTCTGAAAATCCTACACATGATAGTTTGGAATTCTTAAGTCTTCCCATGTGGCATGTTAACATTTTAATAACCTAAGCATTTCAGTTCACATTTGCAATTTACCAGCGTCATTTGTAGTTGCTGATATTTCTAACCTTTTATAATATTGTATAGTGTTGGCTTCAGAACAGTATTTCTGCATTAAAGTACTTCTGTTCTGAGGTTAACTGACAAATACATCAGATTTTAATGTAACAAACATTGACTGCAAATGGCATGTCAGTTATTTGACTGATCTGATGGTTGCATTACAACTCACCTGTCCACTCGAAGCTGGCAGACAATGCTTAATAGATCTACAACTCCTTCTTCCTTTAACTGGTGACAACCAATGGCAGTAGCAATAAAACATCCAGTTCTTCCTATACCAGCACTGAAAGCAGAATTAAACAAAGATGAATCTCTAAGCTCTACTTCACCTTGTTTTCTTCATAAAACTCTGACCTCTGATTTATGGACAAGAAAATACATATAAAGTGCTAAATATGGAGAAAAGAAAATGGTAAGCAGTTAGGTGTATGATTAATAAGGTTAACATTTCTTTTTAGTTACAAATCAATGTGTTTCATGCTACAGCAGATTATCAGTTGTGGGTTACCTTGTGCTATTAGTTGTGCCTATCTGCTTTCATTCTCCTCAGAAGTGTACGGAAGGAACAACTTAATGCAAAACTTCAAAAGTTCAGTAAAACTGAGGAGTTTAAGTATCCTCTAGACCTAAGAAATGGATGATGGGGATGTGGCATAAGCAGTAGAGCTGGCCCCAAGAGGCAATAGACCTGGAAATTTGTCCAAGCACTCCTCCCTCCTTCCCTAACTTCACCTTGCTTGGCTGGAGAGTTTCCACTCTAGTCCTTTTTTATCAGCCGTGGCTACATAGAAGAAAAATTAATAGTACCAACGTTATCCATCACCCTCTCTTCTCCCCCTGCAGAGAGGAAAAGGAGTCAGTATGCCTTTTAGTAGGCGCATTCTTTGCCTCTTGTGTCTCCAGCATCTATCTACCTATGACTTTGAGAAACTGGGCCATCGTTCCTTTCATCTGTTCCAGGAATTCACTGAAACCATTTCTACATATTTGTCCCTGCTGGGGGAAAATGTGCAGAAGATGTTATCTGGCAGCTAAAAGTAAATGTCAGGAGTCAAAGTTCCAAATCACCATGATTGGCTTCAGATTTCAGATGAGTATCAGGACTTTATGTTAGGATTTAACCACTTTGTGCCTCAATTTGGCCATCCACAATTTCGCCATACACAGTAAGGGTCCCCAACCCTTGGTCTGCAGGAAACATACTCCCTGCAGAACTCTAAGACAGAAGAACCTTTGTGGAAGCCACAAGAAATTAAAAAGTTAAAAATGAGATTGATAGAGAGTGCAGAATAGGAAGGATATTGCCTGCAGCAGTGTTGGGGATGGTTGTGCTCTGAGCAGGAGGTTGGACTAGATGACCTCCTGACGTCCCTTTCAATCTTAATTGTCTATGATTCTATGGTTCTATGAACTAAAATGGGGCAACCAGGGCAACAGCTCTAGGTGCTGACTTGGGGGCAAGTGAGGGAAGAGTAGAAAAAAACAGCTGCCACCACAGCCACACGATCATGCTTGTGACACAGTGGCAGCTGAAAATCACCACTGCCTGGGCACAAGAATGCCTTGTTATGCTTTGAGTTGTCTGCAATGTTTTCCTTCTTCATGACTGTTGGCCATAAGCCAACAAAATTTGCAGACTACTGATTTATCTAATGAGTATACACTCATCTATGCACCTTATAGTTCTCCTTAATTACGTTAAGTTAGCGGCAATAAAATATTTTGGATTGCCATAAGAGTGTAACGTGTTGTTAGGACTAAGCACACATACTACAGCTAAACAAAATCTGATGGAATTAAAAATGTGAGTGTATCTAAGACTCAAGAGCCCTCTCATCTGGAAGTCAGGATTATCAACAGGACTCAGTAACTAAACACATACAGATAGCTGAGCCAAAAAATAAGATGTTAATAAGAGGCAAAACTAGCAGCATAAGAAAAGGCTGATTTCCTTAGCTGAGTGTGAGCTGTACTCCTGAACACTAGGTTCATTTGGGTGAACATGTCCAAAAGGGGCTAGAGACGTTTTATCAAAAGGCG
Source organism: Caiman crocodilus (assembly GCA_030014935.1). Taxonomy (NCBI): domain Eukaryota; kingdom Metazoa; phylum Chordata; order Crocodylia; family Alligatoridae; genus Caiman; species Caiman crocodilus. The sequence goes on along the minus strand of JAGPOW010001296.1, from coordinate 77,102,803 downwards.
AAAACAAAGGCACTAATTTAAGCAAATCAAGCCATGCGTGTTCTCTTCTTCAAAATATTCTGGAATCCTTGAAAAAAGGAGTGCATAAATTAAAACTCTGAATTGGCCAGTATTTTTTCACAGCAGAACACTCTACATCAAGCTTCTTGGCTGTGTTATACAGTTCAAATTTTCCTATGGATTAACTGTTCTTGGAAAACTTTTCTAATTCTTTTAACAAACAAAAGGATTTAAAATTTTTTCCCTCCCCACATCAGTCATGTGCGCCCTATCATTTACCTAACTTTAGTGCAGAGAGATCCAACCGAATCCAACACATTGGGATCATCTACATGTGCATTTAAGTGTGACTAAATTTAATGTGCATCAAACTAATGTGCATTAAGTGATTTTTGGCAGGTGTCTACATGTGCAGAGATTTGGCACTAAAGTTAGTGCTAAGTCCCTGCAGCCCTGCTATGTTCCCCTACTGACTGGGCAGACCTGGCCCGTATCTACATCTGCATTAACCAGTCACACCTAAATTTGATATCTGTACTTGTAGGTATCAAATATAGGCATGATTAGCTTAATTTTGCCATTTTTAATGTGCATTAAGGGCACACACATGTAAATGTACACCCATAATGCACATTAAATTAGGCCAATGCATATTAACATGTTGCATGTAGATGCACCCCCTATTCCCCCCTCCCCTTTTCTGTTATTATCCATCCTCATCATAGTATTTTTGTGATCTTCTTATCTAAGTACTCTGAGGTGCCTATCACTGTACACTATGGTAATACAGTATGACACTGCACATTTCCATTTGTTTGTTCGTAGAATACTCCTTCAAGACTCTAATATGAAAACATTTGGGTGAGGAATGGGTAGGCTCATTATATCATCATATAAAGAGTGAAGGCAGTATTTGGTTCATTTGATATGTGGAGTAAGATGGGTTGTCGTTTGCATATATTCAGCCAATTGGGTTTGTGCACATGTTGCAAACCCAAAAACATTTATGAATTTTAGCATGTATATTTGTTTGAAATGCTTACCTGAAGCTTGTTATCCTATTAGTATCCTGTGTAAAAAATACATTAGTCAACCAATCATAGGGCAGAACACATGACTTAAGTGATGGATTGCACAACATGAATAATGAATATCAATTAAAGTGAGCAATGAATAAGAAACAGAACTGAAAACTATTTCTTAGAACTGGGCTTTTGGTTGTAGCCGTGTTGATTTAAGGACATAGGCAGGCAAGGCTCTTGGGTAGATGTGAGATTTTTTATTAGACCAACTGAGTAGTTAGAAAAAAGTTCAAGCTTTTGGTTCAATCGCCTTTCTTCAACCATAGGGAGTCTCTGCTGTTCTGAGACTCCAAGGAATGAGAGAAGCTAAAAGTGTGACGGGATGTCACTGAGAATGTAAATAGGTAGATATTAGGCTCTACCTTTTGTTTTTACATTCTCACTGACATCCTGTCACACTTTTAGCTTCTCTCATTCCTTGGAGTCTCAGAACAGCAGAGACTTCCTATGCCTGAAGAAGGGTGATTGCACCCAAAAGCTTGGTAAGAACTCTTTTCCAACTATTCAGTTGGTCTAATAAAAGATCTCACATCTATCCAAAGAACTAATCCTCACAACTAGCTCTCAAATGCTTAAATTCCTTAATACATTAGCAGAATTTGGAGTTAGTTCAGAAACTAGGGCCATTTAAAAAGTACTACATTTCTAAAATACATTAATGTAAACTAACAATCAGTATTTAATAAAAGTATCTGGATAACTTTTTTTTTAGCACTTCCAAAAAAACCCAATGCAAAGAGGAAAGGGCCATTAAGAGTTTTTTTTCTATAAGCCCTTATAGAAGTTTGCTTGCAATAATCAATATAAGAAAATGTGAGGAGATTACCTGCAGTGCACAATTACAGGACCTCTGCCAGGTGATGCCATCCTATCCTCTTCCACGTCCAGCATAAGCTGCAGAAGAGGCTGAGCACTGTCTGGGGTTTTGTGGTCAGGCCAGGATGTGTACCAATAGTGTTTCACATTTCGTGACTGACTCCCTTGCTGAAAGTGATTTAAAGATATGAATTGTGCATTTTGGATGAACAATTTTTAACATTTAGCTTATTTCTGTCAAAATTACATTAAAACCTGGAAACCAAAGGAAGGAATATGTACATAGGCTGGCACAATTTAACCCAAGGGTGGCTGAAAATGTATTACCATGCCAAATACCAGTGGTAATCTGGAACATCCAACATCTGATAAACTGAATGCCTTGGTACTCAGGTCCAGTTTGTCTACCACTTCAGCTATCTGGCTGTGCTTCTCAGTGGGCTGTCTGGTGAACTGGGAATTATTGGACCATTCTGACATCACCTTTTCTCTGTCTTTTCCAACGTGGGACAGGGATGGAAAGACTGGAAAAGGAGAAGTGGAATCAGGCCAGAATCTGGCCTTCTATCATCCTTCATATTTATGAAATAGCTTAATTTATCTACTCTATATCCTTACCATTAGAGGTTTTACTATAATACCTAGATACAGAACACACACAAACAGAACTACTGCATGGGCTAGACTGATCGTTTCTCTCTTCCAGCATGTGGTCTTCAAGATATTTCAGGAACAGGAGATAGTTACCATATTGTGGGCAGTTATGGAATAATTTACTAATAGTAGCAGTTTCTTCCTAATTCCAGACAGTTCAAGTTTAGTTCATGCTTCAAGGCATAATGTTGGTATCCCTTTAGGACTGAAACTCTTGAGGTTCCTTCAAACCCCTCTTTCTTTATGATTCTAATCTTTTATTTTTATCTTGTCTGATGGGCCACGAACATCATCTTCATTCAAATCAACCTTTAATGTTTCTCTGAATCCTGTTAAACTTCAGGGGTCTGAGTTTCAATTAAAGTAAAAGCTCAATACATCACTCTAGCCATGTGAAGAATTCCTAAAGTTATTGTACTATAAGAGGGTGAAATTTGTTCCAATTTCAAGGCCTGTTAATACTGCCCAAATGATACAGAATAGCTTTAGTATAAATATTATTGGGAAATGGTTTCACTTTTTCCTTGTAGTCATGAGTTCCAAAGGTCATTTATGCATCATGCCAAAAACATATATATCCCTTTTCAGTTTTAAACTGATTGCCTTTCGATTTCACTTAATATTCAGCATGGAAGAATTACAGATATTTGAAGGACATTTATCTATGACAGGCACAGAACATTGTTACCTTTAATATAAGGTTGCGAACAGTATAGTTCTCACATTCTTGCACGTTGGTAACAAGGACTTCAACTTTCCCATATATTCCTCTTTTTTCTGGCCAATACAGCACACATTTCTGAAATGGAAACATCAGTGGCATCAAATAATCAGGGTCTTGATTCATACTGATATCTGATTCTTACTAGCACTTATTTGTCCAACAAGCAGAGATTAAAGCAATCAAGGCAGTATTCACATATCCTTAGCATAAAACATTCTAAGTAACATGCTGTAGGCAGTTCAATTAATGTTTTGGGACCTAATTCTTAGAAAATGTTGGATCATTTTAAACCCAGCTAAAGTATCTGTGGTAATTAGGCCTAAAATGCCTCAAGTTGGATGCCCCTAAAGCAGAGGCATAATCCATAATCTAACGATCTTTTTAAAAGTATTTACCTTAAAATATGAATTTGGACTATACTATGGGACACTCTGAATATAATTAGCTATTCAGAAATACAACCAAATTCAAATGAAGACAAATATTTTACAGCAAGGATAAATCACAAATTAAGGGTGTTTTTTTTTTACCAAAATATTTTATAAGTTTATGCAGTTAAATCCTAAATATGGTTTTTCTTCAAGCAGAAGTCCCTGAAAATGGGGACTGAATAAGGGACTTAGAATGCATCTAATGCTTAACAAGAACTTTGACTCTATTTACTACTGAGATCCCTGACTGAAAGCATTTAGGTGTAGTCTCACAACCTGATGAATTAAAAAACATAAATACTTTGTTAAGTCAAGGCCTAACAAGGGAGAATTTTAACTAAGTGGTAATGAAAATAAAAAAGTTCACTGTCTTGCCTACATTTCATGAACAATTCTATGAGTACAGAGCATCGTTATGAAACTAGTAAAGTACTATACTATGTGAACAATTTATCTGCTAAACATCTGCTCAAAGGCAGATGCAGAGGCAGATAACACTTATAAAGCAAAATCTATATATTGTGCAGTACTATGCTTATATACATCACAGCTGCTAATACATAAACATTTCAAATAGGATTCAAACCAAATTCACACTGAATCCAACATTGTAATATGCAATGGCAAGGAAAAAAACGAACCCCAAAACAAAGTTTTCTATGACCACTGTATCTACAAGAATGTTATCTGTTTAAGAAGTCTTGATGCAAGAGAGAGAGATTCAGAGAGCAGCTACTTATCAGCTCTTATTATATAGAGAAATGAAATAATCACTTTAATATCATGTGTCACCATAAAACACAATTTTCAGTAAATATTAATAGAGGTAGGGGAAAAATCAGTATAGTTACACTGAAATGCAAGAACTGATCATCTAGCAAGATATTTAAACTTCTAGACAACCTGATAGCCCAATAGCTGATTGAGCTGAATACAAACACTGCTGCAGTATAAATACTGTTCTAAAAATAGATGCTCATTACCTTAGTATTCTGAGATGTATGAAAGCCACATTTTTCTAAAACTCAAGTTATACTGACCAATCTACTTCGTTTCATTCAAAGATGTCATCAGTTGCATTTTAAGACATGAAGAATTACTGTGCATCTTAAAACTTGCCTCTCTGAAGGTATCAAGAATGCTGACAAAAAGCTCTCAGAAATGTATGTGACAAAAGCATTCAAAAGTTCAAATCACCCAGTGTAACACATGCAGCCACTATCAGCTCTGAGATCTAAAATACATGCCCCTCCCTGGGATTGTAGCTTTTGTTGCTAATATGGGAAAAGAAAAGTCAAAATATACAGTTGCACCCTGACTATCAACAATGGTACAGTCAGTCTCTAAAGACTTCTTGATAAATAAGGGTACTGTGCTCTGCATGCCAAAAACTTCAGGAGCTCTGAAAGTATGTTTATCTTGACTGTCTACTAGCATGGTAATTGGCAAGCTGCACTGGGTGGACATTGCAATTGTTCATTAAGACAGTCCTCATTGAATAACTTCAATATCCTATCTAATTTTAGTAAAACATAATGGCTGTTTTAAAGTACAGTCACCATGTATCTTTTGAAACCTCTTTTTTGTTATAACCAAAAAAAGAAAGAAAAAAAAAAAGCTGTAATCAGTCGGCTCAGACTCTTCTAAAAAGGCAAATATCTCAGAAAAGATTGCATTTATTACAGTACAGATAGAAATTAAGGAGCATAGACACAATAGTGTAGAAATTTCACAGAAGCAGAACTCTGAAAGAAGCAACTTGCTCAAAACAATTAACTTCACTGGCAAGAAAACTTTATTAGGCAAGGTATACCTGTTCAAAACTCAGTGTCTAACCATTGTACTAACTAACCTGGGATATATTGTCAGAAAAAACTTATTGCATTGGATATGGCTACTGTGTTTATGAATATAGAGAGGATTTTCTAGATCTTTACTGAGCACGTCTACACGTGCATTTACATCGCATTAAATTTACTGCTCAGTAAACAGAAATAGGCCAGTGTCTATAGGTGCAAGCATTAAAGCACATTAACACTTTGATCCAAGTCAGCCCACACGCACAGCATTATTGTTTAGTAAGGTGTCTATATGTGTGTTACTGAGCAGTAACTAATTGGCATCATACAGGGACCAAATTTATGCCCAAACCGGCATAAGTCACCACAGTTACTGCACAGTATGGGCTTGCATGTGTAGATACATACCCATACTGCACAGTAATTTTAGGTTACTGCATGGGAATTTAGGTTCCTGAGCAATAACCGTGCAGGTGTAGATGTACCCACTGAGTAACAGTCTTCTCATACTTCCCATTGCTTTTCCTGGTAGTACTGCTTCTGTACCTTACCGCTCTTACAGTGCCTCAGATTTTTTTTAACCTTGTATAGATGGCCACCTACTTTACTTTCTAAATATATGCTTTTTATTTATGTGTTTGGGGATGATTGTAGAATCCCTCATATAATCAGATTACTGAGAATTACACATAGGAGTTTAAAAATAGTCTCAACCATTTAGATGTAAAATTATGAACCATCTTCACATGATCTTCTTTGGGTTTTGTGTGCCAACATAATCACATTCAATAATAACAACTCTGTCCCAACTGGTCCTGAATTTACAATTAGCTAACAGTCCTCACACTTCTTGAGTCCTTCCCCTCTCCATTTCCATTTTATATTATTGCTCCCAATGTTGCCCCTATGTCTTTTTTTACCTCTTGCCTGTTTCAATATGGCAAATATCATCTCTGTCTTCTTTCAAATTCCTACCAAGGACTAATTTAATTTGATTAGCTGCTTTTTACTATGAACTTTTACTTCAGGGTTTTTTATTTCGGAACTGGTGTCTGACCTCATTAAAAAAGAAGAATCAACCATTAAAACTAAAAAGAGATCTATACACAAAAAATATCACATGATCTTTCAGTATTTGTCCTTGTCTCTTGCCCCTTTACCTTCCAACACAGTTGCAGCCTTAATTCAACCTCTATCCTCAGTCCTGTCTCTCTGAGATCACCCTCCTCAAGTATCAGACCTCATGCTTTTACTTCTCCTTATGCAGAATTCTGTAATTCTTCCATTCTTAGACTAGGCTCTAGTCTACAGTTCTACTTATATGAACTATACGTATCCAACAGGTCCAACCTTGGCACTTGAAATTGTTCTTTTCAGGAGTCTATGGCCAGTAATGATTAATGAGCAACCAGGCTTCTTAGAAACAATATAGTGCTCCTATTATAGCATGTTTTTCTGACCAATTACACACCTTTCTTGGGAAAGATGTCCTTTTTCAGATAGCAGAGTTCTTTTGTTCTCTGTTCCCTGGCTTAGGACTTTCTGGACAAAAGTGATTTTTTAAGTTCATATGGAGGAAGTAAAATCTTCAAAACTATCAATGTCGATATTATCTTTTAACAATCCTTGAATGTTTCTGGAGAAGTGAATTATGAATCCTGTTCCTATTTTCTGTCTTATACTGACATCTTCATACAGTAAATGTTCCAGTAAGCAAGTCATAATTCATAATTCATAAATTATGACAAAGCAGTTCCTATTCTTACATATGTACCCTGACCTCAACTGTCTATTGCTGAAATCATGCTAAACTATTATTAATCCAAATTCAGACCCTAAGGAGCCCACTACTGGAACACTTGTATACTGCAATCCTCAAAGCAAGGACTTTGCCTAAACTCCTATTCTTTCTATTAGATGTCTAAAGTTAAGGCACCACTTGGCCAAAAGAGAGTGATCCTTTGTGGGAAGATGTATAACTTCCCCATTCTTTCAATAGGCAGATTTATATACCCATAGAGCATTTCAGTGCTAAATAGGAAGCTGCCTACTGATAACCAACAGGAAAAGCTAAGGAGAGATGTATGTGTATTCCTGCTCCTCAGGTATTTGATGAAGAGCAGCACACTATGTGCCTTCAAAGTCTCACAATCCTACCAAAGAATGGAAAGAGGAAGGATGATCCAACACTCTTTTAGCCAGTAGCCTAGGATCTAGGTCACTTTCCAAGGAACTGAGAGACTTGTAACTTTTCCAGTTGGAGGTGACTTGAACTTGTATCCCTATTTTCTAGGAAGTTGCCATAACCACCAGAATATGGGCAAGGCAGGACTGAGGGCATCCTCATCCTTCCTGTAAAAGCTGGGTGTGAAGCAGTGAGACAGAACTTACAGTATGGAGGGCCAGCAGGGGTGCAGTTGCAGCCCAGAAAGGAAGGAAAATACCCACCCAATTTCCAAAGCAGCATCTCGCTCAGGATTGGTAGAGGGAGGCCGCTCAAAGGTATTTCGAGCCCCAGAGAGGGGCAGAGAGGGGTCAGTTCCCTGCAGGCCACAGGGAAAGAGGAATGTCTTGGCAGAAACTGCAGAACTGGCCTGAGGAGCCCTGCAGGAGTGACCCTAAGGCAGGTGGAGGCCTGTGAACAAGTGGCTGGTGGGAATCTCTGAAGCAGAGCTGCATCCGAGGATCCAGAGCGGAGGAGCCCACAAGATCAGAGAGAATCTCTGGACTGGAGTTTTTCCACCAGAGGATCCAGAGGAAGGCCGGAAGGGAAAAATCTACAGACACAGGTAGAGCCTTCCTGCACAAGAGGGAGACCCCAAAAAGACTGTGTACATTCACAGGGGTGCAGGGCAGGCTAGCACACAGCAGAAAATGGACTAAGGGATTATTTTTTGTGGGGGGAATATTGCCAGAGCCTGACAAGAAGGCTGAGAAGCAGCTGAGGGTGGGGGGGTCCTGCGATTTCTCTTGCTGACTATTTTGATTTTGTTTGAGCACAGGCCAAAACCGGCCCCTGGAAGGGTGTACCCAAAAAAGGCACTAGGACACCCTGGGGTGCAGAGGAGGTTATAACAGGCAGCACTGCAACCTGGCTGTGGAAGAACATTGTAAAACACCATCTGGAGAGGTTAGGCTGTGGTAAAGGGAAGGTTTGGAGCCCCACCAAAGACATAGGGATCAAGACCAGGTGGGATCACCGTGGGCATTGCCTCTCAGGAATATATAGGTCATCAAAGTTGTGACAGGTGAGAAAAACGTAAGATCCACTTCCTAGCAGACATGGTGATCCAGAGCCAAGATCTACCCTGTCGCCAACTGTAGGCAGACTAGCACAGGGCAGCATGAGCAAGCCCTATAATACCTACAGACGTCACACTGGGTTTCTGGATGGACAAGATAGCAAGAAACAGGAGGAGATTCAGAAACAAAGATCAAGACTCTGAAGCCTAGTAAGAGGGGTACTGCCCTAGGAGGGAGAGAGATTATATGGGTTTTTCTTCCACTGCTGTTTATACCTTTTATCCAATAACTATTTTCTGGAGAAACTAGTCATAACTAAACTAACAGTGAATTCTACAAGATTCAGTATTTCCAACAGCTACATTTCTTTAGTTCCCATCAAAAGTATCAAAAGAATGACTGCAAATATTTTTGCATGGAAAACCATCCATTGTGTAAAACATTTCTCAGAGTGCTGGATTGTAGACTTTATTTATGCTTTAGAAATATGCTTCCTGCCTGATTATTTTGAGGGTAAACAAAATGTATACCGTCCATGGAGTAGATTTGTAAATATGCAGATTATCTGATGGCAGAAAAGTCTATAAAATAGTGTATTTCCTTCTCTGGATGTTTGTCTAAATTTTTATTGCTCCAGTGTCTTGACTAAATGTTGAAAACATTTCACTCTCATGACTCAATGGATAAGGACTAATAAGATTTGAGGGTTTTTTTCCTCTCTTTATTTAAAACACAAGAAATCTATATGCACCATAGGACATTTTTGGACTTTATCCTAATTGTATTGAAATAAGACTTTGTTATTCCTAAAATTTTATAGCTGAGTTCCCAGGTACTTGCTACTTATTCAGGTAAAATTCTTATTGATTCACTGAATGAATAAATATGACAGAAGGATCTTCCAATCAATGCTTGATATTATGTTTTCCAATTCCAGTTTTCTGGGTTTTGGTCAGTAAAACCAACCACACTGCAGTTCCTGTAACCTCCCCTACCACTGACTAACCAGTTTCCATTGATTTATCAGAACTAAATCCAAAGAGACAGCAAAAAATAATGAAACATGCATTTGTTATGCATACCAAATTAATCTTATTTTCTACATTTTAATTTCCCTTCGTATGCATTTTCATTAATTTAACAGAAATTTATTACAGCAAATTTCAATCATTTTATACCTTTCTCGAATGTCCTTCATTAAAAAAAACTCACTCAATTTAGACCAAATTTTATCTTCCTTATATACAACTCACTTTCATTATTGTAACTCTATCAAATCAGAACTCTAAATTGTGAAACTAAAGTCATGAGGGATTTTACTTATGCTAAAGAAATGAATGTGACATTGTCTGAAATCTTTATTGTTATTTTTATGTTCCCTGTTTTGGACACGCACTATGGCTCCAGTCCCTAGCTGGAGAAAAGTGAAGGCATGCCAGCCTTTACCTAAGATTTGATTTGATTATTGAGAGGGTGAAAGAAATGGGGGTGTGAGAGGGAGGCAGGAGTGCTGCTGCTTTTGAACAGAAGTGTGTTAATGTGCATGTCTATGTGTGCATATTATAAACAAGCCCTGAAAATGATGGCAATGCTGCAGAGAACAAAACAGCAATAATTGCAAAGTGTTATTTTGTTAAACAGCAGCTGTTTTTGCCTCCTCTCTAAACAGTAAATATTTTAATAGAAGAGTTAATGCACTGAAAATGGTAAACATTGAAAATGTTTTCTTCCCAGCAGCAAGAAAAACAACTGAACAACTCAGCTAACAATCCGGAATTTCTTAACATTTCTTGCCAGCATTTCTCACTGGAATGTCAGAACAATTTGTGTAAACACAGACATTCTCCTTGTAGCCTGGGAACTACTAAAGATGCTTCACTCTCTTTTATTAGGAGGAAATTATCAGTGTCAGTCCACAACAATGCTGATAAATACTACTGAAGCAGGACTGCATAATTCAGTTAAACACAGGGTTTCCTGGTTCATTGGAAACCACTGGACATTTCTTTCAAGTCATTCTTCTCACATAGTGTTAAAAATAAGTGTTTAAAAGTTCTGTATTTTCTCAAATAGTTGTTAGTCTGGCCATACTGTAGTGGGGTAAGTTTTCAAAAGTAATCAAATAATGTAAGTCACATGGGCATTTGCTTGGCTATACTAACAGTTTCAAAATGATACCTGATGTGGAAACATACTCTACATCATTTAGGCTAGGGAGAGACATTAAAAAAGCCTGAGCCTGAATTGAGTCAATCTTTGCAGAACGGATGACTGCTTGTGTGGAGTGCATGTATTTGCTGATGATACTGAGTTTTTCAATCTCCCTCTCCCTCCTTCATTCTGTATGTGGCAAACCTGACAGGCAAGGGAGCCAGCAGGGAGCTGATAACACAGTAGTTCATCAAGAAAATAAAAGCAGCCCATCAAGAAAATAAAAGTCTCTCATTAGTTCAAGCTCTTTTTAAACAACTTTTTCCAAGGGAAAAACGGAGGGACATTACCAGTTGACCTGCTGATTAGCTCCAAAAAGCCTTAAGTGGGCATTGTCCTGTCTGCTTTTGTCTTGTCCCGGTGAAATCAGAAATTGGACACACACAGACACCTCTCAACATAACTAGCATACCACATTCTGGCAAGGGTCCTTGGGGCTGGGGTCTGTGTTGTGGGAGATGACAGGGAGGGAGGGGGGATGGATCCCTGTTTGAGCAGTGAATCAAGAGCAGGGATGGGGCAGGGGGAAGCTAAGCAGACCCTGCAGTCTCTGCTGGAGCTCTTGCTAGGGAGCAGAGGAGCAGGGCCAGGCCTGATTTCTGGAGAAGACAGCCCAGCCCAGTGCTGCAAAGCATCTGGGATGCTGGGGGACTCTGCTTTAACTTAAACCAGGAAGAGGTCTGGGACAGGCATTACATAAACTGGTTGACATAAATCAGCTAAGTCTGATAATACATTCAACCAGGTTCATCTTAACCTACTTTCAGCCCTTTTGAAACTGGTTTATGTGCACTGAACTTATGTTCTTCTACAGGTTTAAACCAGTTTCTAATCATTTAGACTAGTTTATGTGTAATTCTGTTCCTAGCTTTACAGCACAGATGTACTTTATAATGCTTTCCTGTCTGACATTTTTAAATTGGACTAACCTAAATTCCACACTCACAGAGGGCAAGGGACATTCTGTGGACATGTGCAGCAGGGCTGGACAGCCTTTTACATGCATGGTTGCTCTGAGCAGCCATAGTTGCAATCTTTTTCTTCTCAGGACATGTCAACACTGCCTGGGCAACCTGTGTAGAGACACTGCAGTGAAGACTGGCTTAACCACTCCCTATCCATTAATGTATTAACCACTTTAATGTGGCTCTAGGCATGACCAAGACATCATTGTTTGCTGTCGCTCAGTTCCATATCAGAGTGAGAAGGTTTGGTATTTCCTATGCATCTGGGCTTTGCTGATTGCCACCTGGGGCCAGGAAGGATGTTTCCCCCCCTTCTCTTGCTAAGGGTATCAGGTTTTTTTTTCCTGCTGTTCTCAGAAGCATGGGGTGTTGACTGCAGAGAGTGTTGTCCAGTTGCTCAGAGTCAGATCAACTGCTATATTTGGGGTCAGGAAGTAATTTTACATCACAGTTGAATTGGTACAGACTATGGAGAGTTTTGCTTCCTCTGTAGTGAGGGGCATGGGCCTCTTCCTTGGATCTATAGAGTGCATTTAACCTTGCAGTGGCAAGACACTGATAGTGTCCTAATTCTCCTGCTTTACCTATGACAAATTAGGGTATTTTTGGCATTCCTGTGCTATGTGTCTTGTAGCTGTGGTGTTTTTAGGAACAGGTTAAACAAGTGCTTGTATGGGTAGTTTAGATAGGGAGGTACCAGCCTTGAGCAGGGGGTCAGACTACAGGACCTCCTCAAGTCCCGTCTAGCCCTACTTTTCTATGATTCTATGTAGCTTATCTGCATGTGTCCAGTGCAGCTTTAAGGAAGCCACATTATACCTGCTTCTGTATTTAGCATCTGTGGAATGGACAGGCTGAATTTCATTATGGTGCCCCCTAGCACAGTCCAGGGTGAAGATATGCCCAAAGAGTTAAAATTCAATCCTGTACAAATACCCTAAGCACCACATTTGTGCCATTTAAACCTTCAAAGCAGGATATCTGCAGGACTGGTTTCTTGACTTTGTCCTCTGGATCAACAGTGATTTTTACCTCTGTGCTTGAAGGAAGTTGGGAGGAGTCCTGAGACCATGCTAAGAACTTAACATTGATTTGCACCAGTATTAAATAAAGCTATTAACATAGGTAGGTGGGAATCCATCCAAAAATCACAGACTGAAAAACAGACTGTTATCTGGCCATTAACAACTGATGTGCAATGGTTCCAGGCAATCATTATTATAGAAAGGAGTAGTATATTTTCATTCTGGCCAGATGTCTCCTTTGTATTGATTAAACATATTTAAATATTATTCTTTGGGATGAAGCAGATCTCTTGTAAAACCTGGGCTGGATTTACCAGAAGTTCATAGAAAGTTAGGGCTGGAAGGGACCTCAGGAGATCATCTAGTACAGCCCCCTACTCAAAGCAGGACCATTTCCAACTAGATCACTTCAGCCAGGGCTTTGCTGAGCCAGTACTTTAAAAACCTCCAAGGATAGAAATTCCACTACCTAGGTAATCTGGTCCATTGCTTTACCACCCTCCTAATGAAAAAGTTTTTTTTTCTAATATCCAGTCTAATCTTCCCTTGCTGCAATTTGAGGCTGCTGCTCTTTGTTCTATCATCTGCCACCACTGAGAACAGTCTAGCTCCATCATCTTTGGAACCAACCTTCAGGGAGTTAAAGGCTATCACATCCCCCCTCAGTCTTCTGTTCTGCAGACTAAATAAACCCAGTTCCCTCAGCTTCTTCTCAAAAGTCATATGCCCCAGTCCCTGAATTATTTTCATTTCCCTCTGCTGGACTCTCTCCAACTTGCCCACATCTTTTCTGCAGTGGGGGGCCCAAGACTAAACACAGTACTTTAGGTGTGGCTTCACCAATGCTGAATAGAGGGGAAGAATCACTTCCCTTGATCCGCTGGCAACACTCCTAGTACATGCAGCCAGTATGCTATTAGCTTCTTGGCAACAAGGGCACATTGTTGACTCATATTCAGCTTATTGTCCACTGTAACCCTCAGGTCCTTTTCTGCAGAGTTGCTGCTTAGCCAGTTGGTCCCAAGCCTGTAGCAGTGCATGAAATTATTGTGTCCTAAGTGCAGGACTTTGCATTTGTTCTTATTGAACCTCATAAGATTTCTCTTGGCCCAGTCATCCTACTTGTCTAGGTCCCTCTGAATCCTAGCCCTGTCCTCCAGTGCATCTACTACTACTCCCAGCTTGATATCATCTGTAAACTTGCTTAGGGTGCAATCCATTCCATCTTTCAGATTATTAATGAAGATATTGAATATAACCAGCCCCAGAACTGACCCCTGGGGCACTGAAGTTGTCTTCAGTTATTCCAAAATGTGGGCTTGGAACATAGATGGTGAATTTCTATGAGCATTATAGTATTCAAAAAGAAAACATTTTATATATAAAACAGTAACAGGAAGTGATCCTTTATTTAGAAAGATGACCTAAGATTAGTGGAGTGTTTCTCATTCTAAACAACCCAACAACACAAATATAGGCAAACATATAAGGATATTTTCTATGCATCTCTTGCATTTGCTTTATAATGGCTTATCTGGTCATCCATCTTAGGTTTTTCCAAAATGCCCATTACAAGTGGTTAACTGTTGGAATCAACAGATTTTCCATGAGGTTCTTCCTAAAAGTCTAGTCTATACACTCCAATTCTTGGTTTAGTTAATTGGTGTCATACCTCATTTTTTTCTTTAAGCTTTGTGATCATAACAATGACAGGGCTGTCTTCTTGCCAAACCATCTGCCAGAAATCATTCACGGTGTTAATCATCGGTCCCTGAGTTGCAATGAAAGCTTTCTCCTTGCCACTGTAACCCTAGCGAAGGAACAGATACAAAAATATTAGTTTTAAATTCATGCTAGGTGAAAGTTCTGAAGCAATCTAGACCACAAGACAAATAAAAGAGAAAGTATGTATGCCAATTAGAAGAGCTGCTAGAAAACTTTCTAGAAGAACAGTTTTTTTTAATTTGAAATGACCAATTTCACAGAATTAAACTGTTCCATGGAGTCTTACTGATTCTGTTGGAAGTTCTCTACCTTCTCAGTTTCTTTTTGGCACGCCTGCTCTCTGTACTCCTAGAGCTGGCCTTTTGGTAAAATGCTAAGCCACTCAAATGGGAATATGAAGATGAGTAAGACCAAGAAGATTCATGACAGGAAAAGGGATCTTAAATACATGAACCTTAAGAATTTTGGGCATGTCTATACTGTGGCAGCAGCATGCTCCAGCACGGACAAGCTAAGCATACCCCAATCTTGGAGATGGACCAGTGAAGAGGCTCCATGACCCCTCTCAAGACATCAGTCCCCAACATGATTGAGAATGGTTACTCAGGATAACCATGCAACATCTTCACTAGTGTATTTCTGGACCTGGAGAATGCAAAGAGTGGGAGAAAGTTGCTGGATCATGCTCAGAGGTACCTTGGATGAGGCATGTTGTTGTCACAGGGTACACATACGCTAGGGTGTTCCAATTTGTAGTTGTTGAATAAAATAAGACTTTATATGAAAGACAGTTTGTTTATATATAGCGCACCCTGAGACGAACTGAAGAATAAAAGGTAGTAAAAGAGAGAAAGGTTATGGAGGAATGAATGAGACATGATTGTATTCATATTTTTCACTTGAAAAGGAAAACTTGTGAACTTGCACTCTGATTTTGGGTCCAGCATTAAAGTTTAAAATTCTTCTGAACTTTTCTGGCTGAAGAGATTGGGTAACTTCAAAAAGGAATTGATCTACAAAGTGTAGTTGGAAGTAGAGTTAAATGTATATTCCATTCTTTCTTCAGTACACCTTCTCCCCAAGAACAGTAAAAGTAAATTTTTCATAGGATGAAAAAATGACGCAGATCTCCAGCTGGTATAAACTGTCATAGCTCCATTGACTAATCTCCAGCATTACTGAAAATGACAGATATGTCCACATGTTCAACTAATTAAGAATTGTAAAAACACCCACAGCATTTTATGATATATTATAAACTCATTTCTTCAGCAGACTGCATTTTTCTGAAATATTAACAATATTATCATCGTCTGCAATAGGAGATATGATAGCATTTCAGCCTGTGGGGGAAACAAACACCACAGATGACCCAACACACAGCCTAATTCCGCTGGGCAAAGCGTAGCACTGGAGCTCTTCTAAGGGAATACCTTGGATTGTCTATAACAATGCTATCCTAATACTGTCTAGGATTCAAAGCCTGGAAAGTATGGGGTATTAAAAATGAGGATAAAGGGTCAAGGTTGTGTACATATATTCATGTATCCTAATTGTACCTAAGCAGCTATCAGGTTGGGCTAAAGAACCAACCTTTAACACAGCTATGCTGGTTCACTACAGCTGAAGATCTGGTCCATAACTATAATTAAGATACAAGGAGAGGGATCGGAAGCATATTTAAAACATACCTAGTTTCATTATAGTATATTTAGTACATATAGCATGTACCATTGAATAGTGTGGCAAGAAGGTTTTACTGGCACTCATTAGGAATACTAGCATTATTTACTTGTAGCCTGACATTCAGAAAGAATGCGTCTCATCAGGCTTCAATGCTAGTAACTCATTTGAGTCATACAACCATGTCCCTATATTGAAAACATGTTCATGTACATTATACATCTATTATATATGTGACTACATATGATAGAGTTGGACAATTATTTAACAAATACACTTCATGCCTTTTTATATTTTTTTTCCTTTAGCTTCACTTAAAAAGTACAGTGAGTCAAGAGTAGTATATAGCCTCATCACCCTTCAGTGCAAATGTGACAGGTGGGTGGAATGAGAAGTCCCACCCCCATTACTCCACCACCTTTCCTCTGATATGCTGTGTAACATCACAAGCCCCGCCCCCAACACAGTCACGTGGTATGACATCAGTTACTCTGCCCCCATCCCAGTCACATGGTGTGTGACATCAGCAACCCTGCCCCCACCCTGTCACATGGTGTGTGACATCAGCAACCCCGCCCTCACCCCCAGTCACACGGTGTGTGACATCAGCAACCCCACCCCAAGTCACATGGTGCGTGACATCAGTAACCCCAACCCCACCTCCAGTCACATGGTGTTGACACCACCACCACATGGTCCATAGCATCAGAAAAACAGCCCATGCAGCCCCCCCAAGGCCCACCCCTTCATACTGCAAGACCTGCCCTAGACCACATGGTACAGTTATGATCTATCAGGCACCAGACTGCTCTAGCACCCGGGCATGGGTGTGCCCTATGAGGTAGCAGTGGCAGGGTGTGACCCCTCTAACAACCCACTCCACTACTCCCGAGCACTTGGCGGGGGTTTCAGAGGCCTCAGACCTCCCCACGAATGACGCTGAACCAACTGGAGCAAGCAGAGGGGTGGGGCTTAGGCTGCAAGCCCACCAGGTCTATCTGCTTTCCCAAGCAAGCCCTCTGTTTGTCTGAGACTGTTCTAAGGCTAGCAGGTGCAGATATAGATCCTTTCACAACTCCTGTGAGTCCCCTCATCACAACTGCAAGACTTGTTAGATGGCCACAGAAAGCGTTTTGAGGAGGAGGGCAACCCCCTAGCCCAAAGACTTTGAGATGCCTGACCCTGTTCAGGAAGCCCCAATGAACAGGCAGATGAAGGAGGCCCAGGCCCCTGAAGTAGACATTAACAATTTGGAAGATGGCATCTTTGTGCCAGAGCCTGCATGTGAAGTAGAGGTCATTGCAGAAGAGAGGCCAGTAAGAGACTTGAAGCATGGTTGTTGGGGGGCGCTTAGATTTTGATGGTGGCGGTGTGGGTTCACTTCATAGCACGTGCATGTTTGGAAGTAGCTAAGGACTGATTAAACAGAAGCTAACTAAGGCTTTTATTTGCACTCCTTTGCAGTTA
Organism: Caiman crocodilus; assembly: GCA_030014935.1. NCBI lineage: Eukaryota > Metazoa > Chordata > Crocodylia > Alligatoridae > Caiman > Caiman crocodilus. The sequence continues at coordinate 77,084,978 of JAGPOW010001296.1, read as the reverse complement.
GATGAAGCCTAGTTAATGACTCCAGAAAGCCTGCTCACCAGTACACCCATACAGCTGACACCGGAAGGAAGCATATTTTTCTGCCGAGAACAAAGACTGGATGAGACTGAAGAGTTTAGAAGACAATTAGGCACTGAATCATCAGGTCCTGTTTCATGTCAAACGTAAAATCTTCATGAAATCTCTTGTGTACGTTTCCTTTTATGGCATAATGAAATATTGCTTGAGGAGGAGATTTCTTGAAAATTGCTGGGGTTGCATTCATGACTGGGGGGTCAAGGTGCTCATGACTGTATTACCTGGTTAGATGAAGACATAAATCAAACAATGAAGGAACTCTGCCAGGAAATATATCTTGATAACATTTTCAATGCTGTTATAGCCATTGGGTTTGCCTGGACCATTCTCAGAATTACTGAGAAACATTTACTTCAGGTTAGAGAGCTTCTAAATGCTGTGTATTTTGCAGAAGATCCTAATGCTGCTCTTTATGATTTGATCACTGAGAAAGATAAACCTCTCACTCCCCATATTGAATGCTTAATTGGCACTAGAAATTATAAAACTCTGCTTAAGAGAACGGTTTAGCAAAAACAGTTTAAAATGAGGTTTAAATCTTTTGCTGATTTTAGGGGAAGATGGGGGGGTAGTAAAGCAAATCAACAGTTTTCAGTTGGGTAGGTTAGCATTTGCTTTAGTGTCTTGGATCTCTAAGGCCATACATATAGCATTTTTTTTGTAAAGATAAAGCCAATGACACTTAATGGTCACTAGAAATGATAAAAAACCTTCTTAGAAGAAGGTTTAACAAAATAATCCAGTAAATATTGTAAATAAGACTGTTTTAAAAAATATATTCTTACAGGACTTGTATGCTATGAAAGGGGTTGTGAATTTTCCAAGAACGAGGAGTGTGTTGTAAAGATAAACCAGACTGCAAAAACTGGCCTGTGCATTCAAATCTCTACATATTTTAAGACTAAATGGATAGGATTATATTTTAGTGGTGACTCTTTTTTAAAACAGTTATGTTTTACTTTATACATACACTACTTTCCTTTCTATATTATTTCATTTTTAACATAGAGGACTTACTTATTATATCATTTCATTTATATTACAAAGAACTTATCTAGTGGGAAAGCCACATGTAATTTTACCACAGCAAGGTAAAAATTATTTTATGATTTTGAATGTGTGCGGGAGACAGGGATTTATGTGCCCAACTACATTTTTGCAATGGAGCTAAAGACAGGGGAAAAAAAATCCTCAGAAAACTACAGGCAAAAACCCCAAGAAGGCTTGTAAAGCTAAGCCCAAAAAGCCAGAAAGCACTTGGGCGTTTAAGGGTGAACAGTGTCTGTCTGAGTTTATTAAGGTTTTTATGGATAAAAGTTCAAGGACTACATCTTCATAGCTCATGATGCCAAAGCCTATGATAACTTCATTGTTAGCCAGTTATTGAAGGGAAAAATGGACGTGATACTAATCACCCAGGGTGGTAAACTTATGTGCACAGAAATGACCAGGCTAGGCATCTGTTTCATAGATTCTTTAAACTTTTTGCCAATGAAACTTAGCAGGCTTCCACAGGCTATGGGGTTGAAGGATGCAAAGGTTATTTCTCACATTTTTTTTAACATGGCAAAAAACCCAAAATTATATGGGACCTCTCCCAAATTGGAGTACTATGGTGTTGAAAATATGATGTCTGGTGAGAAAACTGTTTTTAGAATGGTATCAGGATAATAGCAATAAGACCTTTGACATGCAAAAGGAGCTGGCCTATTATTGCCAGCAAGACATAAACATTTTGAAAGAGCCCTGCTGCCTTTACAGGGATGAGATTATGAAAATGACATGGCGGGTAGACTGAGTGAAAATAGATGGTAAACTCCAAAGAGTAGAAGACTGCATAGATCATTCCAATACATCACGTTGGCCTCCATTTGTACAACCATGTACAGGTTTATGTTTTTGGAACCACAGACCATGGTGTTTCTCCCCCCCTGGACAACTATCACAGACAGAAAAAGAGGTTTCAAGCCATCTATCCAGTGGCTAATGTACATCTTGGAGAAATGTACAAAGAAAATGTTCAAATTCGACATGCCTTACGGGGTGAGGAATTTCAGGTAGGCTCTTATTTTTTAGATGGCTATGTCAACATTGATGGAGAACCTACAGCATTTGATGGGTGTTTTTTCCATGGTTGTGTCACTTCCTACAATGAGAAGGACCAGAACCTGTTGATGGGGACCACCTACAGGTTTCTGAACTACCAGGCATTGCACAAGACTGATAATCTTGAGAGAGAGGGGTTTCCCGTTTTGACCATTTGGGAGCACGTGTGGAGGGCTCTGTTAGAAATAGATGGAGAGCTTGCAGATTTTTTAAGCAGAGCCCAGCTGCCTTCTCCACTGGTGCTTAGGGATGCTCTTTTTTGGGGGGAAGAACTAATGCCATCTGTCTATATTATCAAACTAAACCCAGCGAACAAATACACTATTATTATTTTACCAGTCTTTACCTTTACAGAAACAAAATGAAGGACTACCTAATTGGACACCCTGAAATCATTCATGATCATTTCCAACCCCTGTCAAGCTATTTTGGAATAGCCAGGATACAACTGTACCCACCACAAAACTTTTTTCCCCATGCTACCTATCAGGGTGAACAGGAAACTTATGTTTACGCTATGCTGCCTCTGTGTGGAAACAAGACACCAAAAGTGCAACCACACTGATGAAGAGACGGCACTCCTGGCTTGTGGTGCACACCAGAATTGCAAAAAGCTATCACCAAGGGGTATAGAGTAGCTCAAATCTATGAAGTCTGGCATTTTGCGAGCAGTCTAACACCCTTTTTTCAGGGTACATAAAAATACACCTCTGACAGAAGCAGGAAGCCTTGGGCTACCCCGTCTGGTCTACTCACCAAGAAAAACAAGAGAGATATGTGGCCAATTTCTTCCAAAAAGAAGGTGTGACTGGACACCCACAGCATATAAAACCCAACCCCGCAAAGCGCCAAATGGCAAAATTGTTTCTAAATTCTTTGTGGGATAAATTCAGAGAACCAACTTGCCCAACACCAGCATCACAAGAGACCCTGAAGAACACTTTGGCTACCTCTTTTCTCCCATCTATGATATTTCATCTTGCAATGTTATTGATGATAAGATAGTTGCTTATCTTGGAAGCATGCCAAAGAGCGTTACACACTCTCGGGTAACACAAACATCTTTATAGCCTGTTTCACTACCGCTTACGCATGCTTAGAGTTGTATGAGCTGCTAGACAGCTTGCAAGAATGGTGTCTGTACCACGACACAGATTCCATGATATCTGTGACCTGTAAGGAAGATTGGAACCCCCTGCTATGTGATTATTTAGGTGAGCTCACCAGTGAAATCCCACCAGATGAACACATCACAGAGTTTTTGTTGACTAGTCTGAAAACCTGTGGGTACAAGTTGTCCCGGGGAAAGGTTTGCTTGAAGGTCAAAGGGATTACCCTGAATGTGGCCAACTATGAACAATTCAACTTTGAAACTGAGAGATCTTGTTCTAGATTATGGGGTAAACCCTGCTGGGGACACCCCTAAAACAATCATGATACAACAGTGCTCTATCTTCAGGAACAAAAGTAAGTGGACAATAGAAACCAAATCCTTGAGAAAAACACAGAAAGTTGTTTATGACAAAAAGGTCCTCACAGAAAACTTTAACAGTCTCCCCTATGGTTTTGAACATGGATATGCACTGGAAGCACCCCTTTTCTGTGATTTTGGCAGGTCCTAGCAACTGTAGCAAAAGTTACTTTATTAAAAACCTTTTGGATCATGCTGATAACAATGTTGTCTGTTGTGCCTGAGAATATTGTATGGTGCTATAGCTGTTGGCAGCCTTTTTATAAATAACTGTTTTGTAAATATCCTTGTATCAAGTTTGTGGATGGTCTACTGGACAGTCTCAATGATGACTGTTTGTTTCCTCCTAATAAAATATGGTTGTGGTAGATGATTTGATGGACCGTGTATAACGGCGAAATCGAGAAAGCCTTTACCAAGTATGTGCATCATCGGAATTTGAGCATTATGTATATAGTTCGAAATGTTTTCTGTCACGGGAAAAGAAGCCACACCATTACCCTTAACACAAAATAAATGGTTTTGTTTAAAAACCCCAGGGATTAGCTATAGATAGTGTCCCTGGCACAGCAGATGTACCCAGGTGAGGCCCAATTCTTTCTAGAAGCTTTTGAGGATGCTATTAAAACACCTTATGAGTATCTGGTGGTAACATCTGTCTCAGACCAACAAACGAACAGCACCGCCTAAGAAGCAAAAAACTGTTTCTAAAACCCATTGGCTTTCCATGTAAAGTTTTACACTTGAATTGAACTACTCTATACTGCTACAAATTTTGTCTACAGAGGATTTTTGAAAATGAAAACACACACACACAAATGTTTAAACAGCAACAGCTTTATTTACACAGCAGCAGCTGAGTGGTCTAGTTAGACAAAGCGTTCATGAAAGCCATAGCAAGAAATACATGTCTGGGTATGTTGAAACACGTTTTCAGCAGGCCCAGACACACAGAAAGTTTTATATTTACTTTTTACAAACTGTATCACCATCCTATTGTAGCAGCCTCTAAAAATGGACCCACCTGTATAGAAGAGAAAGAACTGCCTGGCAGAGGGACAGAGTTTGTCCCAGAGGGGACACTGTAGGCTCTGAGGGCAAGTGAAGCTGTTTTGGGGGCAGCCCTGTTGGAAGCAGGAGGGGTGATGTAACCTCAGACAGCTTTGAAAGAGAGGTTAGCAAAAGCCCGGGAAGGGCTCCGTGCGGCGATTGGCTGAGAGGCTGGAGTCCCAGGAAAAAGGCCGCGAGGAGCTGGGGGGGGCAGGCTGGAGAGGAGACTGAGAGTCTCAGCACAGAGGTCCGTCAGAGCCCCTGAGAGAGGCCTGCAGAAGCAGCAGTGGAGAAGCTGCAGCGGCAGGAGCAGACAGGCACTGCTGGTGTGGCTGGGTGAGCACAGCAGAGCGGGGTGGGGACTGCCGGAGCCTGCCTTAGTTTCCCTGATAGGTGAGGGGCCCCAGGGGTGGGCAAAGCCCAGGGAGGGGCTGCCTTTGCGGGTGGCTGTGAGGCTGTGTGGGGCAGCAGGAGGGTTGCTATAGCCTGCA
>JAGPOW010001296.1:77051014-77079682 GCA_030014935.1 Caiman crocodilus | reverse complement strand
TCTAATATCCATGAGTTTATTTCTTGATTATTTATTATGGTGTAAATAATTAAATCTTGTAAATAGTTTGAGAACTGTCTGCAAGGGTGCTTGATTGTACGGGGAGGCACTCCGCTCGGAGCACTGCAGTAGCTCCCCAGGGGGCGCTGGGCAGGGCTACTGGCTACCAGGTACCCCAGGATCCCATTATTCAGGTGAGGGTGCATGTAGCGTCGCGCCCGGGGTTACACTATCATTTTGTACTAAATCACTGGAATAATATAATTTTAAAGTCTGTTCAAACGATAGCCCCTTGCTACAGTGGTGCAGGAAAAACACACAGTGGTATCCACAGGCGACAGTTCAGGGGTCTTGTAACTGTTTCTTCTGAAAATCAGTGTCAGTAGTTTTCTTGTTTAAAAAGAACAATGCTTTGAGGAAAGAGAGTGCTGTTTGGGGGTGACTGTACGAGTCAAAAAACTCCCCGTGGTTCCGATTCTCCAGGCAAACAGCCAGCCAGCGTTCTCTGGGTTGATTATGCAGGTGCGTGTTGGCCATCAAGCTTAGGGGCCTTTGAGACAGTTAAGTCTTAGGAAGCCAGTCACAGGAGAAAACGTATAAGAAAGTCTCTTTGGCATAAGGTCTGATCTGAAGATAAAACCCTGGAAAGCTGTTTGGTGTCCATCTTCACATGTAGTCAAACAGGATGTTTCTCCTCTGATTTATTTCTATGATGTTGTCAAAGATCCCGTACATGATCATGTTAACCATGGTGGATAAAGCCACAGCAAAGATTATTTCCGCTTTCAGGTTCCTGGTTTTAATCAGTGAATTATGATCAGCACACTCCTGGTCAGGAGACAGGTCAATGGCAAACAAGGTATCCCCGGGCAAATTCCTCACAGTTGATTATTAGGGACCAGTCTTTCATACGTTTACCAGCTGTCTGTACCAGCTGCATGTATTCTCTCACACAGTTACCATTCTCAAAATCTGGTTGTAAGGGTTTTGTCAGGGTTTGCTTTCCATCGACATAGAGGGCCACAAAATTAATCATTAAACAAATTAAACTAAATTAAAAACAAATTAAACTTAAATTAAACATTAATTGTAATGTTTAAAGTTAAAGCGGTTCTTAGCATAATTCCTGCTAAAGGCATTCTTATCCATGAACCTGATGATGATGAATTTGGGCAGCTGCCCCAGAAACATTTTCTCCTGATTGCTGACATGGCTTCCAGTAGGAATGCTAAACACTTTCATACGGTCTATAGGGTATTTAGCGTTGGCCATACGCAAGGCCTCCATGTGGCCCAGTCAGACGCCTGGGGTTACCTTCACTTTTTCCACAAAAAGTGAGGCGGATGTGATTTTTAATTTATGTTGGCCAGCCACTGCGCCACTTATCAACCAGAAGGCATCTTTACTGCGTGTCATTTTAATTTTCACGTCCACTCCACTCAGCAATGGTTTTTCTTGAAAAAACAAATCACTATGGAGATAACCAAGCTGCTCTATCTTTTTGCTCTGTTCTGTCAGGTTTGCCTGTCTCTGAAACCCATGATTATCACCATCCTGCATGACCATTTCATGATGTCCAGGGATATCTTTGGAAAACAGGCCGGCAGAAAATTGGGTGGCGAGGGTGTCATCACTGTAGTTGAGGACCAATTTGATGAAGGCTCAGTAAGGGTAACAATTGTTGCTCTGGCTTATGAGACAATCTCCCAGAGTGACATCCAACTGACTGAAGACAGGCCAGTGGGTAATTCACCAGACCCACTGCTGCTCCAGCATCAAGATTGGCTCTGTCTGCTTTTACAATCTTGCAGAAACGGTACAGCAGTGTGTTGTTCAAATCCATGTAATCTTTGCTATTCCCAGATATGAAAAAGTCAAAGGGGCGGGAGTCGGTAATAGCTGAGAGTGGGGGATCTCAACATACAGGCTTTTCTCAATGCTGGTCTGTATAGGGGCTTTTTGAAACACAGCCAGTTCGGATTTGCCGCATTCTTCAGACCCACAGTGAACAAAGGCCATGGCGATTAAAATATATTTCTGTTTCCTTCAGGAGAGTGTCCCTTCTTTTTCCCAGGCTGCTTCTTGGTCTTTGGCGTATGGCTGCCCTGTCGACTTAACCTCTTCTTTTTAAAGGGTTGAGGAGGTCCTGTATGTCTGAAGTATGGCGTGCCTCTCTTTCTTTTAAGGCTCCTTCTTTGAATATACATGAGGCCAGATCACGCCTGCTTTGCCAACTTGACCACGTTATTCAGAACAGCTCAGGAGATGTGACCTATCATGTCATTACCTATGTTTTGAACCACATTTTTAGCATGGGGCTTAATAATCTCCAGACCCCATCTCAAAAGCAGAACAGCTTTTCTAAAGAGGCTGCAAAATGTGCCTCCCACACTAGCCCTGTACATCACGGGCACCCCCTGATATCTGGGAAGACCATACTCGGCCTCAGCTTCATAATAATTTCAGTACAAGTTAGGGTCCCCATAGTTTTTTACCATCATCATCATGCTTTTATTTATTTTTTTTTAAATCTCAAAGTCTTCCGGGGATGTAGGTGAATCTTAATGATCACCTTACCAAAGCAAAATGAAACGTGTTTGTTCTGATTCATCTTTATTTCAATGCTGATTGTGTTGATGTGGTATTGACTAATGGGGACATAATGCGGCTTGTTGTATGTGATGGTGACAAACTCATTGTTGCTCCCACAGACAGGGATGCAGCGTAGTAAAGGAACTGAAAAGCCCCTGACAAGCTGATGTTCCGCAATGTTTTTGTAGACATACAGTGAACTGAACCCATCAGCATTATCAGCTAGGAAGGGTGTTTTTTTAACAGAGGACCCAGGTAGTATTCCCCAAATATAGGTTAGTTCACCACAGGTATAAAAAGCGTAAGAGTTATTGCTGGTTTTAAGTCTCACTTTTCTGATCACTTGATCATAGTCCATAACTAATTCAGTAGGGTGGGTGGCAATTATATCATAGTAGTATCATAGTATCATAGTATCTAGGGTCAGAAGGGGCATAAAGCAGGCCATCTAGTCTGACCCCCTGCCAATGGCAGGAACGAGTGCCAGGGTCACAGGACCCCAGCCAAATACCTATCTATATTGTTCATAAGGTCTAGCAACTCTGAGATGGTTGTATAACACCCCCGATGCAGGACATATTCCCATCTTCCCTTTCCTTTCAAGGTACTCAGCCCTCTGTAAAAATGGTTTTAAAGGCCTCAGCTATTTCACCACCTGACTTGTCTTTTGGACACAAGGCTCAGGCATACTTTGATAATATGTCTATTACTGTTAAGATGTACTTCACCCCACGATTGTGCTTCGAAAACTGCTGCATATTCAACAAATCTGCCTGCCATTGCACATCAATATTTGAAACAACAGTCTCGTTTCTTTTAAAATGTCTTCTTGTTGGTTTGTGTAGGGTGTAAGTGTCCTGATCTGAAAGCCATGCAGCCACTCCACTTCTGCTCAGAACTTTATTCTGATTTTTGGCTGATTCAAAAAGCATGTTTGCCTTGCCAAAACTCCCAGCATCACTGGGAAAGTAATTAACTTCCTTTAACAAAACCATCTGTGTAGACATATCTGGTAACCACTATCCCCCCAACCCATACTAACACCGATGTGGTGCATTCAAACACTTGAGAACAAATTTAAACCATGGTAAAACAAGGTTTGTTAAGCAGGTAATGAAATACAACATTAACAGAGGTCTTCAGCCTCGTCTTGAACACTTGTTCAAAACCAGGTCATTCAAGGAACCTTCTTCTGAAAAGGGTTGGAATACATTTTTATTTGAAAATAGTTCCTTGTACACCCCTGCTCAGTGACCTCCATCAGCTTGTAGCCCTGCTTGGTGACCTCCACAGGTTTGTAGCCCTGCTTGGTAACCTCCACAGGCTCAAAGCCTGGGTTGGCGATCATTGTCTTTGAACAAAACTGTTGCATCAGCCTTTGGTCTCAAACTGCTCTCTTTTGGACATGAACAAAAAAATTCATGCAAAAGACCTTTACTTTCGGTGGGGTGCCAATGTGTAGGTTTTGAAAGTTCTCTATGAAGGTGTCGTCTATCTGAAAAAAGATTGTTATTAACACAGGCCCAGACAGTTACAAGAAAAGCACCCCACAAAAATAATCTAAATTAGTTACCTCAGCAGAGTCCCTTGAGACAGAGTTGTCTATGCTCTCCATAGGCAGGTCTGATACGGATTGCTTGAGTTCTGTCGCAGTCCCTGGTCTTGTTTTGGTAGACTTGGAATCCATATCACACTCCTGAATGTCATCCAGATCTGCCCTTTCTTGCCTTAGTATGGTCTCAGACAAACAGAGGGCTTGCTTGGGAAAGCAGATAGACCTGGTAGGCTTGCAGCATAAGCCCCACTCCTCTACTTGGTCCGGTTGGTTTGGTGCCATTCTTGGGGAGATCTGAGGCCTCTGAAACCCCTGCCAATTGGCCGGGAGTAGTCAGGCAGGTTTTTAGAGGGGTCACAGTCCCCCACTGCTACCCCATAGGCCATGCCTGTGCCCGTGTGCTAGAGCAGTCTCGGGCCTGATAGGTGATAACTGTACCATGTGGTTTAGGGTGGGTTTTGCAGTATGAAGTGGTGGGCTTTGGGGGGCTGCATAGGCTGTCCTTCTGATGTCATGGACCATGTGGTCATGGTGTCACACCATGTGACTGGGGGTGGGGGTGGAGTTGCTATGCTGCCCTCGCTGCTTTTGCAAAGCAACATTGGAACTCAGCGCAGCAGAACACAGCGGAGGGCACAAAAAGCTGCCTGTTCCCAGCTCCCTGCTGCCTTGCCATACTTCCCTGTGCGCATGGAAGCAGCATGGGCATCAGCATAGGGCTGTGCCCCTCAATGCTGCCCCCGCCTGCAGGGGAAGCGTGGCAGGGCAGCAGGGAACTGGGAGCAGGCAGCTTTCTGTGCCCCCTGCTGTGCCCTGCTACTCCAGGTTCCAATGCTGCTTTGCAAAGGTGGCAAGGGCAGCACAATGGGGAGCATTGCTGGTATGTGCTGCTTCCCTGGAGCCCAGGGCTGGGGCTGGGGCTGGGAGGCAGGTGGGGCTGGTGCCGGGGTTGGGGTGGAGAGGCAGCAGATGTTTGCAGCTGCCCAGGTTCTGGGTAGCTGCTGATAGTCACGGAGCCTGAACTGCTTGCAGCAGGCCTTCCATGGGAGCACCATGGACTCCGTGGCTATCAGCAGCTATCCAGAGCTGAAGCCAGCTGCAGGCAGGAGGCTACAAACAGCTGCTGCCATTCCACCCCAGCCCCAGCCCCAGCTGTATCTCGGCCCCGGGCTCTGAGAAGGCAGCAGGTGCTGGTACTGTGACCATTGGGGCTAGGGCAGGGAGGCAGCAGCTGTTTGTAGCTTCCTGGCTGCAGCTAGCCTGGTTCTGGGTAGCTGCTGATAGCCATGGAGCCTGGGCTGCTCCCATTAGGACTTGCAGCATCCCAGCTGCCTGGAGGATACCACTGAGCTGGGGCTGGCTGCAGCTGGGAGGCTGCAAACAGCTGCTGCCTCCCCTGCCCCAATGCATGCTGAGGAAAATGGCCTCATGTGCCATGCTTGGCATGCATGCTGGGGGTTGCCAACCACTGCCTTAAACCATTACCCTATCCCCACTTTTGCTGATGCCAGTGTCCCTGCTATCCCAGGGGCAAGGGGGGATCCTGTCCTGACCCAGCTGGGCTGTATGGATTCTGGGACAGAGACCGCAATGATGGCAATGGGTGGGTTACCCTTCCCTGCTTGCTCCCCCTAGGTTTTCTCCACCAGCCTAGAAGCAGGGACTGGAAGGGGGAACCCACCTACCCATCCACTGCTCCCCATGTCTGGAGCTGAGCCCAGCACTGTTGCAGTCTGGATGGAGGCAGATAGGAGATCCCCTTGTCCCTGGGACAGCAGGGACATTGAGAGCAGGCACATAGCAAGTGGAAGAGGGAGGAACAGGATAGAAGGGAAGTGGGTAGGGAGGGGACATGCCTCTGAGCATGGAGCAGAAAGGGACCTTGGCTGCTGCTTTCATGATGCAATCTTCTCACCCCAGTAATGAGGAGTGGGAGAGGGTGCTGGAAGCAGGGATGCAACCCTGTGGCACTGCTCCTGCTCTCCCCTTCATAATGTCCTGGATCCATCTATGGGCATTGCTGTAAACTTTGTTCTGTTTTCCCTTCATCGCCATACTGCTTTTTTTCCTAGAGGTTATTGACATATCTAAAATATAGATTCCTTTTGGCTAGTATGATACACCTAGGCAACATGAAATAATGAATAATAAATAATACTAGGAAGAGTTTCTTGATTTTTTTGATATTTTTGAATATAGTATTTGACCAATAATTATTTAAATTGCTGAAGCAGCTCTGTTACATACATGACACCCTGCTCTTTATTATAAATACATTTGGGGCCACTTAATCAAACCAATTGTGACAGGAAGGTTAGACTTTATCAGTACATTATACAAAGCAAAGTTGGCAGAAACAAAAAGAACATAGCCAAAACAAAGTCATCTCTTCAGATGTCTCAGAAGGATACAAAGAATGTGAATTTACTTACCCTAATATAGTTAGCATTTATGTAAGTGCTCAAGGAGTCAGATGAATTCTTTGGCTTCAAATACACTCTGCTTACCGGATCTAAGAGCATAGGGAATAAATAAGTTGAAAAGAAAACCAAAAAAGAAAAACTTTCTGAATTAAAAACTAACCGAAGAGAAATTAGCTAGATGTTGCCAAGCAGCAAAACATTCATTGTGGATGAAATTCAGTCAACAAAAGCTCTACACAGCACTTATCTTAGACCATTGGGTTTGGACACACAAAATATTTTACCACTGGGCAAAAGGGGGAAGAACTGTACTGAATATCAACTGCTTTGTACTAAGGGGCCATTTGCATGCTCTTACTTCACAGTAATTGAAAGCTAATGTTCAGTAACAAGCCATTTTTCTTTCACAATGGATAAAATGCCAGGTGTTATATGGTTCCTGCCTGTGTTATAGGGTACCTAAACCACAACCGCAAGTTTTTTTTTTATGGAGGGCTAAGCTACTGTGGTCTAGATGCCACTTCCCATGGAGTAGAAGCATGCAAGCAAGCAGAAGTAGAAGAAGGTGGAGAACAAGCAGTTCCTGAGGAGCAGCTGATACAGATTAAATCCCTATCCCCTTTTCTTTACCATAAATTGTATGCCCATATCCTTGTCTGAAGAACTTCAGTGGGATTTGAATTAGACAAAGACCTTGTGTTGATCTTTCTTCACAGGAATGTATTTCTACCTATGTGTTTTTGCACAGAAGTAATGCTCACTCTTAATTTATGACAAACATTTCATTTTAATGAGTGTTTTATATCTGGTAAAATTGATAACCAACCTATTTTAGAATTTTATTTTGTACCTTTTGGTTCTGATAGGGTCAAAGCCTGTCACCAGCCTACCCCTTGGTCCTGGATGGTCCTTACTGGAGTCGAACAGGAATGGTTTTATTCAGTAAAGGTCTGAGGGAATGATAATTCCTCCCTCAGAACATACTTTTATTCTCTTGTGCATCATGAACCTCTGTTGATGGGGAAGTCCTGCATTGAGTGGGTTTCAATTAGGGCCAGAAATGTTCAGTTATACATCTCTACTCATTAGTCCTGTCCACAGGGAGAAATAGGTGAGGAGACTGCCAACTGCCACCATTCATCTTCTGCAAAAATGTAATTCTTTCAATAACATAGAACTCTTTCATATCTGGGATAAAAAAGGGAAATCTTTCTTTGAGAGTTTGCTTAGACAAATAAATAAAAGTGGCAGTTTTTAAAAGTTATTCCTATGTTGGTATCTCTTATCCTAGAAATAGTCCCTGGAGAATTGCTTTAGTGAGAAGAAACCAGGTGAGGTGATCAAAGATATGCGTATGTTGAATTGTAGAACCTTGTGCTGAATAATGTTTAGCAGTTTATCACAGCTATAACCTTTATTTGTTATTCCACCAAATTAAAATCAGATATTATCACAACATTGTATTTGGGGTTCAACTTTTTATTGTATCCATAATAATGAGATGAAAATTGTGTTTTATACAAAGATTTGCAAAGGGAAGAGAGGACTTGTTTCCGATTATATTTTAAGTTAATTGAAGTTGATCATAAGTCTTTTCATGGAGCCATGGCAGGGCTTAAGTCTATATTTCATAAAGTGTATTTCACTTGTAATGGTCTTTCTCTTTAAAACACAGAACAAGCAAGGAAAACTTTCTTGCTTTGTATATTACCTGAATAAACCAAACACTAATTAGCCTGTGAAAATGGTTTTGGTGCTTGCCTTCACAATGTCTTCACTTAGAAATTTTTCTCCCTTCCCCCTTTAACAATATTAGGAACCATCTCATTCCTTTTCAGTGCAGAGTGATCATCAATAGCCATTTTCATAAATGCCTTTGGCTATTTGACCTTGAAAAAACACTCACTTCCTTTCACTCTCACAATGCCTATGATTCTGATGTAGCCTGACCTCTATCCTAAAAAAAGTCTTCTAAGCAGATTCAACATCCAACTTATTTAAATTTTTCATGCTGAATTTCCCCAAATACTAAGAGACTGATAAATATTATTTATTAAGAAAAATGTTAGGGTTCCAATAAACTATAGGTTCGCTATTTACTAGAACAGCGTGGCTTAACCTTCTCGTCCCATGGGCCTGCTGAGTGGTGTGGGGCCAGATCATGGGTCAGCTATCATGTGCAGGTTGGTCCATGGGCCTGATCCATTGTAGCATTGGTGTGGGGTCAGTCTGTGTGTTCAATCCAGTGCGCCAGCCCAGGCCCCATGTATACCAGATATAACCTTGGAATGACCCCATGAACCAGTCCCATCATGCGCTAGCACAATCAAGTGTGTGTAGCTAGGTCATCTGGCCTGCAGGGCTCGATACGGCTCCAAAAATTAGCACTACTGATCCTCCCCCCTGTTCCCCCAGCCTCTCCCTTATGGCTGCTGCACCGGCCCCACTCCAGCCCTTTAAGGAAAAAATACCCAAGCCCCTGTTCCGACTCACTAGTTCCTGCCCAGTGGGAGGCAATCCCTGCTGCCCCCCACTGCTCCACACCATGTGTGGGGCTTTTCCAGGAGCCCCCTGATGCCCTGAGGCCACTGCAGGAGCTGGTGAGTCCCGGAGTTTTTTTGTTTTTGTTTTCCTTAAAGGGCTGGAGTTGTGGCAGGAGGGGCAGCTGTGGGGGGACTGGGAGAGTTGTAGGGGTTAGGGGGCTCATGGCAGAGAGGGGTAGCAGGGATTGCCAACCTCTGCCTGGCAGCACCCAGAGAGTCAGGGCTTTTTTTTAAAGCACTAGGAGTTGGGGTGGGATAAGTAGCCATGGCAGTGACTGGGGGGAGCAGGCCAGGGATGGGGCCTGTCAGGGATCCTCTCATGGTCCCCTCCCCTGCCCCCTACTTACCAGCTCCAAGTCTGGCTCCAGCTCCCTGCTGCAGTGGGCAGGGACTGCCCAAATCATCGAAGCTCTCCAAATCTTTTCTGAACATTTGGAGAGCTTTGAATCAATTCTGACTTTTTTATTGGTCCCCTGATTCAGTTTGGATTTGGAGGTTTGGCCACTGAATCTGGCCGACGCTTCTCCAAATTGAATCAGCACCTGAAGCTTCACACAGCCCTATTGAGCACCATTGTATTAGAATGTTAATTTGACAGCCATTCCCAAATACTGATACCAAACAGTTGCATCTTGCATAGGCAGCTTTGCAAAAAGGAAACCCTAAATATTGCTTAAGGAGAGGCATTTCTCAGTTATCCTTATAAGCCAAAGTAATTAAATTACTCATGTGCCATGGGTATCACTGTGTTAATGATCTTTCATACACAGCACAGAGCAGGCAACACAAGGCATAGCCAAGAGGCTAAATTCATTAACATATGTACAGCATCTTGAGATTTAGAAGATGCTATTAAAATGCTGACCATTATAATTAAGGATGCCTGTAATTGTCAGAGGAATCCAAATTAAGGACTACTTTTTACTGAGCCAAAATTACCACTGTCCTCTTCCCCAGAATGCTTTGAATAGCTTCCCCACCGTTATATGGGAAGTTCCCTCTATCTCCATCTTTTAGAAGTTGCTAATATCCTATCTTGTCATAAATCATTCCAGCTTCAAAGGTCATATCCCACTCAATGCATGTTCTGGCTTGTTTGTTCTTTCTAATTATTACTTGTGCTTTTAAAGTGTAAATGCGTTGGGGCAGGGATATGTTCTTCTTCTTACAACATTCTACATACGATTAACAACAAAAAATATTAATTGGCGTTGGTCTCAAGTCTGAATTCCTTATTCATTCAATGTGCTTAACAACTGTAAGAAATAAAATTTTTAAGACAATTCCTTTTTATAATATCTACAGCCCAATTTTGCAAATCAAGATAGAGAATATATCATGGGCCATTACATAACTGATTCAAAATGCCTCTTGCATAAAATGCATTTAAGACATGAAATCTTTCATCATACTTGAATCACCTTTCAAACTACCAACATATTGTTGACAGGAAAATTCATCGATTTGGTTTTATAATTTGATGGCTATTTCATTGTTAGGAAGTAAAGATTCACATTCAGCATGTAGAAGTAACGTGCTAAAAATTATGTTTGCCTCAGGTTTATGTTTTTAATAATAATATTGAACACTCTTGAAGTATTAGGGAGTTACTACTTTATAACCAAAACGAAATGAATTGATTCAGATGGATATACACGACCTTGAAGATGTATCTGTAGTGAATCTGGTGTTGGGCTGAATTTTTTCTTCTGTTGCTGCCTAATCATAAGTCTTTTAATCTTTGAATGCCTACTTATGACTGTATGGACTTTAAAAGGGAGCATGATTGGAGGAAAAATGATGGAATACAAAGTTAGAGCTGTGGTAACAGCTTAAGAGACCCTGAGCATTTGAAGCTTCAAAAGAATTGTTTCACAGCATCTGTTTATACATTGGCACAAGAAAGCACTTTGATTTAGAATTTTTTTCTTGTCTTAAAACTTGGGAATACATTACCATGTTGGTCTTAAAACTGATAGCACTTCCTAAGAAACTGAGAGCGAGATTCTAGCTTTGAATGTGAGCATTTGCTATTTTTTTCTGTAAATGAAAAAAACCCCCAAACTATTTAAGAATCTCCTACACTTAACATTATCCATTAAGAAATAATTTTCAGCAGGCATTTATTTAATTGCATGTTTAATTATATGACCAAATAGTGCCTATTTAAACAAATTTACCCTAATCCTTTCTGTTACTTAGTAGCGTGACAAAATTCTCTCTTAGAATATGAGACCTGTCTCTGAAGTACCAAGGGTGGAGCAGGCAGGCTATGGACATTTTTAAGACAAAATCCATCATTTCAAATATCACTTGTCACCACAGGTGCCTGATTTAGCAGATGTACCCAGTGCTGGGAATGGAAAAGCTGATACAAGCATTCTAAGCAGTAGGTTGATATCATCTGAGCAGGAAATGAGGAAGGCTGTTCTATTCAATAGTTCAAATCATTTCCAAAACTTTTTGGGTTGGGCTTAGGGTATGTATTTATTATCAGAATGTGCCTAGACCCCCAAAATATCTTACTTGAAAGAGCACAGTGATATTTATGTGAAGTAATACATGGGCGATGTTCTACCCTTATTTGCTCTTAATTTTCATCAGACAGTTACAAAACATCTACTCAATTTCTATATATAATGCAGAATAATATAATTAATTGGATTTACAGGATATACTTCTTGACTGCACATGTAATGGTGGCAGCAGGCGATCTAATTGTAAAACTTTTTTTTAAAAAGAGTGTTCTCTTTATATGTATTTTCAAGGGTTTAGAATGTCAACAGATGGGAGGCACTGGGTGACATCCTGGCTCCGTTGTAGCTGATGGCAGAACTCCCACTGTCTTCAAAAGAGCCAGGATTTCACCCCTTGTGAACATCCTGTTGACAATGGGCCAAAATCAAAGGGTAGATTCTGGCACTACATGAGCTTAATTTAATTTACTTAATTCCACATCACTTACATATTAGACCCATTGATCATAATAGACAAAACTCATGACCAGTGAAGTCAATGGCAAAACTCCGTTTGACTTCCAGTGGGGACTGAAGTTAATCAACGTGTTCTTTTTCTAAGAGCTTGATAGTGTTTGGTGTTTGATGACCAACGATTTTAATTAATCTGTCTCCAATCCTTTTCTCATGTAGTCCAACTAATAAAATCATGTTAACAGAAAATAGTCTAACAGGTGAACTATATAGAATGCACTCTGCTCATTATTCCTAGACAGCACATGAGTGCAAGAACATTATAACTGGTCAAAAACTGGAATTTTTGTTTTACAAGAAATTCTGCCATTTTGAAATCAGTTTTAATTCTAGACTGAACCAAAAAGCCAAAATATAAAAATTCCAATCTACAGAAAATGTTTTTGGAATCATCATTAATGTATTTTATTTGGTTAATGTGAAAATGTTATATATAATTTAATATATCAGACTGTAATGTTTTATATCCAAATATAACATAATATTAATTTGCTCCAATATGACAGTGTAAATGAACTCAAACAAACTGATAAAACTGAGGTGAAATGTTTCAGCCTCCATTAACATTTTTTCCACATTTTCACAACTGGTTTAAACTTTACCAAGACTGGGTTCTAACATTCCATTAGAATATTTTGACCAGCTCTATTAAAAATAAAGCTATTTTTATTAGTACAGAAAATGAATTGTTTGCACCAGTGAAAACAGAGACGTAATATAACCAATTAACAGTAATGCTAACAGCGACAGAGAAAACAGTGTAAAGATTGCTATATGGCAGCTCACAAAGTTATGCATCAGTAGAATCTGAAAAGATAACAGAAAGAACATCCCTCCCAAACAAAGATGAATGTCTGGTTGAGATAAATTAATCAATATACCACAATACTATCTGGCCAGTTAAGTCTAGGTAGGAAGGGATTTGCAATAAAGCTCTTTCACTCATTCAGGGCGTGATCTTGCAGAACAAGGCAACAGAGACTGAGATTTGCAGAATTGTTTCCTCACTCTTCTTCACATTCTGATATTTACAGTGTAGGATAGTTAATTAAATGGAGAGAAAATATCCAAAGAAAGAGACTGAAAGGTTTCCTAAAAAGCTGCAAGCAGAGTTGTATTAACAACATGGGACTAAATTTTACACTGAAAATCACTGGTTAAATACTTACTTGGCAAAATTGTTTTGTAACGGTTTTTTGTTCCGTGACTTGGAATGTCAATTTCTTTGGGGTCCACAAAATTCATTGGTATTTCCTACAAAATAAATTATATCAGATTGATATTCCTAAAGAAGTCATGCAGGAAATTATCACTAGAAGGCCATCTGCTACTACACAACTGTCTTTTGACATCAAAGTTATTAACAAAAAAGTGTTTCCCACCTCCAGCCTGTCAACACCCTTCCTTTAATAAACATATGAATTGCACATTGAAGGGTGACTTCCAATGAACACTTGTGATGAATTATTAAAAGCAGAGTTTTTTACAAGGTTATGAGATAGGTTAAAATACATAACAGTTTCAGAGAAATGTAGTTGAAAAGTGTTTTGCTGTAGTGGCAAAGAGCAAGGATTTATACAAGGAAGCCAGAAACACTTGAAATTCCTAAATAATAATGTATGACATGCAGATAAAACTTTCCACATGCAGACTGCAGATCCCTGCAAACTAGAGTAATCAACTTATTCCTAATTTTACAGAGAATTAAGTGTCTTCCTGATCTTATACTGAGATTCAGCAGCATGGCCAAAAACTAGATCCAGATCTCCTGACTACCAGGCTGGTGCTGCAGTGAATAAATTAGGCTTGCTTCTTTTAAATCTAGATTCTAATTCTGCAAACTACTTGTAGAAAATGTTGTATGCACATTATGCACCATTTAAGAATTTTGACCAAGTTTTTGGAACTGTAGTGGCAAGACCCGGGGAGACCGGCAAATTCCTCTGGGAAGCTTCCCTGAGAATGTGGCTTGCAGCTGCAACTCGGCTGGTCATAGACCAATAAAAGCCAGTTACAAGACAGATTTACCTGCAGGGGCAGAGCGGCAGGAGCAGGAGCGACATACAGTGATGTCGCATCAATTTATCAGCTCATGCTACTTACGGCTCCGGGGACGCTCTGTGAATAACGTAGAAAGGCCATGACATTCTGGCGGCATAAAAGAAAAGACAGACTTGACCAGAAGGAGATGAACACCAGGCAGTAAGGCCGGGGATCCAGAAAGTCCGACAGCATTCAGTCTCCAGGAAGTGGAGACAAAAGGAGGACAAGAGCTTCTCTGCCAGGCTGGACCCCACAAATAGGATAGACCTCTGAAGGGGTCTAAGCTGCTTAATTCTTTTTCCTGAGGGAGCACTTAACACCAGAGCCTGAGAGCTTCAGCCCGGACAAAGGACTGCAGCAGACAGTCCTGGTGCCCCAGGGTATTTTCTTTTCCTCGAGACTTGTGTGAAATTGAACTGCCCTATCAGACTTATTTTGCTTCTTTGATATTTGGTTTGGGCACATCAGGGGTCACATCAGAGGGGCAACCCAGATCCTGAGGGGGATCTTGGTCCAGGGAATCTAGGGTTGCCTAGAGACTTATCTATCAACAATTTTGAAAGATAAATCATATGCCTCTACCATTGAGGTATATCATTGCTTATTTTTGCCTCGGAAATTTCTTTTGATGCCCTGAACCACAGCTTTTTGACAGTAGCCAGAGAGCATTCTTCACCATCATGAAGTACTGGAGCCAAGATTTCATCTGAGCAATTCCAGCACCAATATCCTCGAGCAAGTCCATTTCTATTGACTGGGTGACGACTCCATCTTTGGCAACACCTATGGTTGGAGTGTGGATGGGGCATAAGGGAAGTGGAGCCCCAGGTCATCATCCCATCACTACATGAGTAACCTCCTCAATAAAATTCCTGAACCCTCCTTTTTCTTTTTAAGATTAAAGATGTAGTAGGCAAGTCGAGGATGGTTCCCCTTATGTGCTGCCTGCAAGTAGCCCCAGTAGAGAGTGAGCCTGTGACAGCAACATTTGTGTAAAATTTTGCTTTCTGCCACTACAGTAAAGCATGCTCCACTACAGTGGGTGTGACTACATGGGGCAGTTTACTGCAAAGTAGTGTAGTTTACTGTGCAATAAGCATGTGCATCTACACATGCACATGCTTACTGTGCAGTAAACCTCGCTAATCATGAGTAAATTTGCTACCTGCAAATGCTAATAGCAAATTTACTCATGAGTAGTTACCGTGCAGTAGTGTTTGTGTAGATGCCTGACCAAAAGCAAATCTGCTCCCAGTCTGCCAGCCACCAGGGGGTAGGAGTTTGCTCCCTGACCCTGGGAGTTGTCTACTGCCAGGGTGGGCTCTGCCACTGGATCCTGGATGGGCATTATGTCCCTCTGCCTCAGCAGCAGGGAGCTCCAAACCCCCTTCTTTGCCATCATAATTGGGGAGTGAGGGGCTGGGAGATCCTTATCTCCCAGTGTCTGCTCTGTGGTTGCAGGGCTGGTGCTGGGAGATCCCAGATAAGGAAGTGAGAGCAGTTAGCAACAAATCTGCTCCTACTTCCCTACATGTATAATTGCCTGCCCAGAAGTATTTACTCGTGAGTAAACTGCTCCCAGATCTAATGCTTATGTAGACACATCCAGTAAAGTATGTTTCAACTTCACTGAAACTATTGTGTACTTTAACACAGTTTATAACCTCCCAAACTAGAAAACCGGTGGCTAATACTGTGGTAGGAAATAATTTTTCAGTTTGTTGGGAGATCTGAAAAAAAGGTCAGGTCAACCTAAACTAACATATTTTCAAAACTTTGAGTGATTTGCTGAGAGGTTATGAAAAGTTCCTTTCCCATTAAATATTAAGAAAGGAATTTTGTGGGTGGTATCTTTTATTGGATAAACTGCATGCCTGGGTTAGCCTTAGACAACTGGTCTGCAGATCTCATGAAGGATGCTTTGCATTCAAAAGCTTGTCCAAGTCTATTCTAGCCATGCAGTTGGTCCAGTAAAACACACTGCCCACAAAAATCCTTGCCTCTTACATAATTCTTGGACTATCACCAATCCAACCCTTTTCCATCTAACACAGTGTTGATTGATCAAAAAGAAAGAAAAAAAAAGATGTTGCTTTCTAGTTTTTCTATTGTGTTAACATTCTTACAAAAATCAATATAGTTCTGCACACTGATGGCTAGAATGTTAGTTGAAACTTTGAAATCAATCAGATGTGCCATGACAACCCTCTACATCCAAGAATCTCAACCAGAGTGCTGCAACTACCTGGGGTACCACCTGATTCTTTAAAGGGTGCCACGAGACATAAGGAGATAAGCAGATAAATTAAGACTCAGGCAGATTCTCCACCCCCTCTGTCCAGACCCCTCTGCAAGGAGGTGATATGCACTGTAATATATAAATTAGTTTTTGAAATTGGGTGCCACTCAATTGACAAAAGTTATGGAGGGGTGTCTCGAGTCCCATAAGGGGAGCCTTGAGCCCAATGAGGTTGTGTAGCAAGTTATTCCTTCTTTAGCGTGGGCCAGGAACCAATTTTCCTCCATTGCTATATCCAAATAAATGGAACAAAATTTCAACAAAATTCTTCCCTGACTCTCCTATCCAGGGTAAGGGCTTCACTGTAGTGCTGCACAATTGCATTCCTTCTCAGCTACCTTTCTCCCCCCAGAGTCATCTCTCTGGGAGCTTTTAACTTCCTCCAGAGCCACCCAGTCTTCCCTGTCAACTGGCCCAGTTCTCCTAGGCAGGCAGGTTATTACCCTCTAACCCCCTGTAGTGGGGTTCCAGCACCTGCGTCATCTTGCTATAGGTTGAGAATCAGTGCTCTACACCAGGACTTTTGGGAGTGCTCAGCAGCTAGCAGAAATGCCTACTGCAGACAGGTGGTGGAAAGGGCAGAAACACAGGCTCTGCCCTTGCACAGATTTGCACAGATTTGCATACCTATGTGTTTCTTGCATTTGCTCCAAGAAAAGAAAATAAGAAAATATATCTCTAATACATTCCAGTTCATGTCACTCACTCGCATCTACTTTGTTCTTACCCTAATTTATTCACATCATCTACACTGTTGACAGTGTCATCAGCACTCTGTCTGTGCCCATCCACTTGTTCACATCCACTTGTACACACTCACCTACTGGCCACCCTGTGCACAATCTAGTTTCCCTTAATCCAACAGGACTGCAAGTAGCATGCAAGTAGAATTCCTCCACTGGCTAGGCAGAGAGTGATAGAACACTCAACCCTAATCTCTGATTTATAATAGGGGCCGAAGTTTCTTGAATGCTTATTGTAGTCTCTATTTGGAGCTGCTCCAGCACACTACTATTCTACTAGAATAATGGCTTCTTTATGATAGGAGGACCTAAAGCCCTTACAGGTTGTTTGAGCTACAGGACAGCCAGGTACTGCTAGGTAAGGAAAGTACACCTCTCTTTCCCCTGATAAATGGTATGCCCTTTTATAAAAACAACATCATCCCACCCAGTGATACCCCCAAACCAAATTGTGAATAGAATATCAAGCTACTCTCATGCAAGGGTGGAATGAGGAACTCAGAAGAATGAGAGGTAAGGAAGAAACTGAAGTATGAAGATATGGGATGCTCCTATGTTGGAGGTTAGGTTAAGACTGAGTGTGAAAATGAGGAAAATGAGTCCTGGACAAGGTTTGGAATAAGCCCTCCAAGAAGTCAGAAATATAATAGACCAAAGGGAGAGCAGCAGATAGGTAGGTTGGGTTGGGCAGCCGGGATATTAACTGGGATAGTAAAAATGTAAAGTGGAGGTAGAATGGGGAAACTACAGTTTAAAACTGTGAGCAAGTGAGCAAGCACTTTTTTTTAAATAGTGCTACCTTGGAAGCTATCATGAGCTAATTTGGGGCTGCTGTACAAACAGTAAATGTTTTAGGTCAACTCCTTCCATCCCCTTGGCCCTCTGCTTTCCTCTTGTTCCCTCACCCCCACTTTTCTCTCAGGGGCATAGAAGAGCAAGCATTGGTTTGGAGATGTCCAGAATTGGTTGATTCATAGCTGCTAATTCATCTTGAGTGGAAAGTATTATATCCATGGAAGATATAGTATCTGTAATACAGTATAGTAATATAGTACTATTAGGTGAGAGGAGACAGGCTGAAGCAGAGGGATCTCTGCTCATATGTATGCAATAATACCTCTTTAGTTCAGCAGCTGCAAGGAACAGTAAGGCAGGAGTTGTATAAACCAGTCTGAATGTAATGAACAATCAGATTAGTTTAGGGTCCAGTGCAAGGCAACGGATGCAAGCAATGCTGTTGAATGAACTCTTGCTGGAAATATTCAGTCTCATACCAACCCTTGGGTGGTACAGATCTATATGTACTCACAGATAGACAGCTCTGTGTTAGGCATCTGAGACAAAGAAATCTCAAAATTAAAGTTATCTTTTAACTCGGTCTAGAACATTGTCCCTCTCCTCCTTCTTCATTTCAACTAAAGACACATTTTAAAGATTTATGAGCCTGGCACACATTTTAGAAATCTACATTTTCTGATATGCAAGTATTTCAGGAGCAAAACCCTCTCCTTTCTGAATGGTTATCAAATTCAAGCTCCCAGATGAACAGAAACCTAGGCTACAGAGCAAAAGATGTATTTTGATATTATATATATAATGTTACAATTAATTTATATATTTTACAAGGCCTCAAGAAAACTATTGGGTTTTTCTTCCAGAAAATGTATCTGGATGGCAAAAAAACAATATTGTTTTTAATGTTGATAGCAATTTTCCATTGAAAATCTAAATGTTAGTTTATAAAAGTGAAAAGAAAACTGACAATGCAAAATATTTTGGTTCTGCATCAAATTGCCAGAAAATTTCTGCAAGAATTTTCATTTCTTTGAATATTTTTAGGGAGAAAATGCCTGTCATATTGTATGATTCTAGTCCCAAGAAGCGGTATCATACTATATTTTTATAGCCATTTAATATAAACAGAGTAGGTAGAACAAATGAAGGCTTGATATTGCTTTCTCTGCATATTTAAAGTGACAAATGACATTTTTAGCTATAGTTAGGAAAACCTGAAGCTCATATTATCTAGTAGTTTCATCCAAAAGAGCACATGAAAGAAAAGTTTAACATTGCAAATAGAAATTTTACAATATTTTCAATAAAATGTTGAAAACCAAACAGGGAAATGCTGTTAACCAGAGGGAACAAGAAACTGAAACTGTCTGTGGTCTTAAATCCTAGAACTGCCTTCACATGGATGGTTTCAAGTCACCAAGGACCACGTAGGTACAATTTCAGGATCAGGGTTGAAAATAAAATGAGTTGTTTTTGTTTCACTGTCCATGTGGAGCAAAGTGTAGTAAATTAACAGCATAAAAGGTAGAAAGTACAGTAGATACCCAAAAGTCTTTCAGTTTAAACAATGCAACCAGTTGTTGGCAAAACAAGCAAGGAATTTTTCTGAAGTGGACAACTTGTATAAACAGTGTCCCTTTAAATATAAAATACATACATAAAACCTATTTTTATTGATAGGAAATAATTCATAATGAAAACTATTTTGGGTCCCAGGTAACTTGTTTGTCATCTATTCTATTGACTTTTATATACAACATTAAAACAAAATAACCCCCCAAGAAACCACATGCTCTAGCACGTTTAATAAACATGGGATAGTTTAAATACCTTTGGTATTCCTTGAATATGCTCAAGAGGGTTGTATACATCTTCTTGTTCCTAACTGCCTGCTGGCAAGCATGCTTCTTGCACTTATTAAAATAGGCAGTATTAAAAGTGCCTTGTAAGATAGGTCTGTCTTCCTTCCTTTCTTCCATTTTGCTTAAAGTATTTTAAATAATAAAAATGTACTTACCATGAATTCTGTCTGAAGCAAATGAGAACATGTGACTGTGTCCTGTAACTGTTGTCTTGTCAAGATCCGGCTAGCTGACTGCAGATACTCCATGGCTACTTTTTCTCGAGGTGTTGGTATAGGAACAAAAGGTTCGACACTTCCCAAACTACTCATGTCCAAAGTTAGGGAGACATTAGATCCTCGCCTGCATTGGAATATAATAATACCTTCACATTAGTTCCTTATTGTATGCTAATTATTAAACAATTTGTACTGATGTACAAGGCACTGAATTATTTGTACATTTAAAACTTGAATATAGTCATTTGAAGTTTTAAGTTTGCCAAGAATAACTTCCCTGGGAGTTTTCAGTAGGCCAAAATTACAACTACAGGGAGTTCTGGCCCTGATTTTCAATTTCAAATGCAAATGCTTTACTTTACACATGGGAATGGAATTACTTCCATTTGTAACGTAAATCATCTATATAAAAGTTTGCAGGATCAGGGACTATATTTACAGCCCTGATATAGAAAAAAACACCATTAGGTAAACATTCTTCTTCCTCAACACAAAAATCAGTTCGTAACTAACAAGTGAATCTTTTTAAGCACTGGGGAAGAGATGGAGATGATGAGGAAATACATACATATACATATAAACTTACATATAAGAAGAAGGGAAAAAAGGCAGAAGGGCATTATATATAGTGACATATATATAGTGTATCTAGGGGTAGGCAAGAGAGGCACCAGCCCTGGGTGCCTATTTAGAATGAAAATAAGACCATAACACAGGGTTGCTGCAGCCAGTATTGTGACAAGCCTGGCTCCTAGCCACAGCAACTTGAGCCTGTGTTGCCCCAGTAGCAACTACTGATAGAAAAGGGGTGTGGGGAGGCAGATCAAAGCCCTTGTTGTAAGGGAGTGGGACTGGGGTTGGGGTAGGGGCTGGGGCAGGCACCTTTCAGCCAGATGGGGCAGGGCACAGGACAGAGCCATGTCTTGTTTGGGGGGCATGGAGGGAGGGGCAACTCCTGCTGCTGTCCCCATCCAAGGAGGGCATGGGGGGGCGTGTCTCCAGATCTGTGCAGGGCATGGGCAGGGCAGCTGCTGCTGTGGGCTGGGGACAGGTCAGCTCCAGGCTCTTCCCTGCATGAGCTAAGCCGGGCTGCACTGGGGTTGGGTGGCAGTGGTGGTGGTGCTGTGAGGGGTGGATTTTGTGGGAGGGGCCTGCAGCCACCTCAACATTCACCTTAGCCACCCAACCTCACCTCCCAGTACCGCTGCTGCTGCCTGCCCTGAGCGCAGCCCCAGGTCAACCCCCCCTGCCCCTCACGTGCTCATGTGCTGGGAAGAACCTGGCCCCAGCTCTGGACCCAGCCCACAGCAGCAGCCCACCCTGCTTGCCATGCGCAGATCCTGGGTACACGCCCCCCCACCCTATGCCCTCCTGGAGTGCGTGCAGTGGCGGGAGCTGCCCCCTCCATGCATCACGGATGAGCCATGGTTGATCTCATGCCCCACCCCAGGCAGCATCTGCCCAGCACCTGCCCCAAAACCTGCTCCACTCCCTCCCTCACCGCGGGGCCTTGATCTGCTCCCCCCCATGCCCCTTTCTTCTCCCCTCCCCTTCCACCACAACAGACTTACCAGCTGCACACTGCTCTCCATGCTGCCCAGCTGTGCTCCTTGCTGCCTGCCTGCTGTGTTGCATGCATGCATGGGAATTTATTGGCCAAATCATCAGTCACATCAGGATGATTTCTGATATACTCAATTTTCTTTATATCAGCGCTGATCCAATATCACACTGATGTACTGGTGCACCTGTAGAGTTAGGTAGCCTGTTGCTGGAGAGATGCCATTAGCAGATGGGGACTAATCTATAAGCCAGGATAGGTTTGTCATCCATGGCTACCTTGAGATGGCCATCCTTTTCCAGGAGTTGGAGGTTGTTTATAATGTGTCCAAGTTATTCATGTTGGGGGCAGCAGGTGACAAACAGAGGGATTCTGTTCTTGTCTTAGGGTTGGTATTGTAGCAGGTTAGAGAAGTCTGAGTTTGAATAAGGTGGAACCTCAATAGGTCTACAAAACACATTTTCATCCACCCTCACTTCTCCTGATTGTATATCCGTTTTTTATACAGCAGGTGCTTAGCCATGTGCTCATTGCCTATTCAAGTGACATGGTCAGTTATCAAAGCTGCACCTGTATTATCAGCACTTCAGATAGTAGCTGACTGTGGCATTGGAGATAGCACTGCAGAGAACATGGTTAAAGTTTTTTTGTTGCACACTGGCCTAGTGAGTTGCAAGGAATCATAAAATAGTAGGGTTGGAAGGGACCTCAGGAGGTCATCTAGTCTAACCCCCTGCCCAACGCAAGACTATCCTGGAAGAAACCATTCCAGCCAAGTGTCTGCCTAACTTGCTCTTAAAGACATCCAAGGATGAAGATCCCCCAAACTCTCTGGATACTCTGTCCAATGCTTAATCACCTTCATAGTGTGAAAGCTCTTCCTAAAATATGTATTTACAGCACCACAAGGAATCCTCTATATTGGATATTTCCTCAGGCTGAGATGACTAGATCCATTCACCTTTGCTGTTTTGGCTGAGTCATCCCCAAGTCCAGGAAACTGATGAGAGCAACATAAGACTCTATATCATAGGATAAATCTCTACTGGGGAGTACTCAAAACCACTACCTTCTTCACCTTAGGATTCTAAATACCTAGATAAATTTCTGATAGTTTCCTAATAGTTCCCCCTGCACGATAGAACTTCCATTGAGATGGTACGAAACCTCACTATTCACAATATGGGGCTATAAGTACTGGGTACAACTGGCCCTTTAATAAGGAATATGTGTTACTAAAACTTTGTTGCTCTATGCTATGTACTACTGTACAACTATATTAGTCTGCAATATCTATGGTGGCAAGTCATATGAATAACAGGAAAATATGGTTAGCTTTCCTCTTTGATGGAAAAGGTTTCAGGATGATTTTTACTAATATTTTACTAATATCCACCTTTTTACCACTGATTTATTATTGGTAGGTGGACCATTGGTTTCTTTGGGTCAATGCATGTGTTTGCATTGCTTGTTCTATTTTTCTGGACTTGTCCTCCTGGAATAGCCTAATTAATCTTCCAGATCCACAAAAATTATTGTTATTCTTCTCTCCCTATTTGCAAATCTCTCCTATGATGTTGTTTTATCCCTTTCTTATTTACTTGTCAAGGAATCTTTCCAATAACTTTGGTTATTTTTGTATTAAAATACTTATCTCATGCCATTGTGCATGAATGGAAATTACTACAATTACCCACTGTCACTTAAGAAAAATTCTTATTTGTCAAGGAAAGAAAACATTTGCTGGAATCCACGAAGCTTGGAATTATGACATACTATACACAAGTTTATTTCAATTAAAATGATGGGTGGTTTGGTATCCAGGCCCCACAGATGGTACAGTGAGTCAGAGATAGAAAAACAGGTGGTAGAGGCAAAACAGGGCTCAGCCGATTGTATCCAGCTGGCTATCAGTTGAGATAGGCTATGCTACCTCATTTGGGAGGAAAATTAAAAACTCAGTAGCAGGAGGTAGATCTGATCTGATCTAAGAATTGATGGTTTTAGGATTCTAGCCTGAAAAGGACAGGGCTTGCTAGTATAGTGGAATGAAATGGGTGGCAGGTGGTATATTCTTGTATCTGCTATTGCCAGGAAACTCAACTGCATGCTTTTTCAAAATGTAATTTTGCAAATAAGAGGAGTTATCTGTGGGCTCATATAGGCATGGCTAACAACCCCCACATATGAGCAACCACAGGTAATCTAGCACTTTCTTTCAGTTTGCCAAACACTCTGCTAAACTGAAACCTCTGTCAGTGGAGCACAACAGATCTTCATCAAACCTGGAGCAATAGAATTTCAGTGTAGCAGTGCAATGATAGGTGAGAACTTTGCTGAGCAGCTGACATTCATCATTGAGACAAAACACTTTCAGAGGCAGTGGTCCCCATTGGGGCAGTACTCTCAGAGCAGACATAAAGAGCAGAAGAGAGCTGGAATAAATATAAACACACTAAGTACTGACAGTCAAATACTGATGCTGAATCAATTTAATCTTTGCAGGTCTAAGCTGTGTAGATTGAACGGATAGGCAAGTGAACAGACATTCACCTTTGATTCCGGATATGCAGCCATATGTTTGGAGTGGCCTGGGACAGAAGACTGCAGCACTAGAGCATGCCTCCCTGCCCAGCTGGAGCATATAGTTTGGGCCAAGGGTAGCCTATCCACTTTGTGAGGGGGCAGGTGGTTGCAGGGGAGGTACAAAGCATCCTAGGATGAGGGACTGTGAGTTAACTTGAATCTGTAGGGGATCTGGCCCAGACATTCAATAAACAGATTAAACCTAATCAGTTCAGTTTGATACTACATCCATCAGGTTTATCTTAAACCGGTTTTGGCTATTCTGAAAGCTGTTTATGTGCACTGAACTGTTGTGCTGCAGAGTTGAACCAGTTTCCTATCACTTATACTGATTTATGTGTAGCTTCTGTCCTCAGCCCATAAAAAACAATCAGTTTTCTCCAATCTGTGAAGAGCTGTTTCTTTAAGTGGGTCTTACAAGAGTTACTTGACTCATACACTGAATGAAGGAGACCTTGGTCAGATTCCTTGGTTCTGAGTGATTTTTAGAATAATAGAAGACCAAATCAAATATGCTAAAAAACCCAAATGACTAAAATTAATTGAGCTAACACACAACCCACACTTGCCCAGTCCTATTCAACACCCATTTCCTGTGAGCCAGGGATGAAGGTAGGGTTCTCCAGAAAACCCTGAAAGGCAAGAGATTGGGCTGATACAGACAATTGGGAACAAGTTCCAAAGGCTGTTTGACCAGACACTTCTATGCTTTTCCCCTCTTATATCCAAGGGGCTTCAATTCAGTCAGTCACCATGAAGAAAGAGGCAGTCTCAGAAGGGTGGCTGCAGTCAAGTTGGCTCTTTTTAGAGCAAAACACACTTGCTGAAATCAGTCCAGCAATGAACAGTATAGAGAAAGGTGTGAAGTGAGCCTGATTAACTCAACTACACTCTTTTTGGCTGAGAAAACATGTGCCAAACTGGGCCCAGTCATAACTGTCTGAAAGGCATATCCAATTTTTTGCTGGTAAAAAGAAAAAAAATCTTATTGTTGTATAACAAAGTGCAGCTAAAATGTTAATATTTTCTTTGGCTTTTACATTGTTTTATCTGTCAGCTTTGCTGAAAGAGCTACTTCCTTTTTAACAAAAAATATACCTGAGCTAATTATAACTTTGAATTTATAAGGGTTTTTTTTCCCATTTCAAGGAATTATTCAAGAAAATTTATGTTGAGAACTATATTACTTATTCTAAAGTGTAGAAACACTATTTCAACTCCAAACTGAACACACTTAGAGTAAAGAAAAGATAGGCAGGTGCCAAATGACAACTTAGATAAAAAATATTTTTGTGTATGTGTAAGTATAGTGGATAGAGAAGACTGGCAGTAGAGATTTTTTTCCATGAGAACATTAATCTGAAACTACATTTTGAAGACAAAAGGTTTGACTACTGTGAGATTTAATAAAAGAAAGAAACTTTCTGCCATTAGTAGAACTGATTAATTTCTGTCCAGACAGACTTCACATATCTGCATATCTGGACTTATTTACTGCTGCATGAACCGGCTTGAATTGTTCTTTCTGCACGGGATTGCAAATGGAGCAGAGAGCAAGGTGTTTAGGAGGAACTCAGAATGTACCAAAGCACAGCCATTAAGTTCATCTTAGTGCAGGGAGTTCATGAATGTCACATATAGACAGCAAGTTGTAAGGCTAGCATAAGAAAACACAGGATTGACTCAAAGTCTCTGAAACTTGTGGAAGTATTTCAATGACTTTGATAGGTTTTTTGGATCAAGTTCACAAGAATTATCATAGGTAAGACATAGGTAGGGCAATAGGTGAGACAAGTGACCCTGCTACTTCAGTAACTTGTTTTTTTCAATCAGCCAAACTCCTTCTGCATATCAGGAGGTCTTGAGAAGCATTTTCAGGTCCTGAGACACAATTGCTCTAGGAGTCCCTACTTCTGTTGTACATTCTGGATGTCATACAGCTTATACTGTACACACACACACACACACACACACACACACACATACACACACACACTTATCCAGTTAGAGTGAAGCAGTTCTACAAATCTGACTTCTCCATTTAAGAATAATAGTAAGGCTTTTAGTTCTCATGAATAATATCAATATTCCACTATATAGCATACAATCTGAGCTAAATTTTGAGGGAACAGAATAGCTTCAGATAAGGAGGAGTGATTTCAGTCTTGTGGCTGATGTCACCCCTTCTGGAATTTCTCTGGGATTCTCTATTGATGGGAATTATGATTACATAAAGAAAGTGGAGAGATTTTTAAAAAATGGACATAGTTGCATACATGTTTACTTTGCATCAGCGTGAGACCATCTCTTCTGATATATTACAGGGTGTGATAGGCATCTCATTATTGGGTATGTAAATCAAGTTACTTCAGGAAGCTACTTATGTCTGTGTATTGTCTAACATCAAGGCCAGGAAGGGTATAAATCCCTTGGACTGTGTGATTAAGAATAATGATAATAGGTCCTCTAAACTCAGTCTAACTTTGTATTTCTAATAATACTTTTTAATAAATAGCATTTATAAAGCAAATATTAACAGTGACCAAAATGTGGGGGAGGGAGGAAATTAATGCAATGTTTATCTGAAAATCCCTAAAGGAAGCTCCACCTGTCCGCCTTAGTGGGTCACCAGGTTATGGAAGGCAATTCAGCATTAGCTAGGTCATTTCCAGGTCTACATTTAACCTAAAATTAATCCTCAATTCGTGATTATGAAAATCCAATTGCCCAACAAGTTTTCCCAATTGTTTATTTAAGCTTAGTAATTTCTTTAAATACATGCTCCAATGTTTACTCAGCACTCTTTAAAAATGCAATGCCTTGTGTCTCAGTCCTTAGCTTTTCATTCTGGTTCACAGTTTTGGGAATCAAATACATTTGGTTGCTGCCCTCCAAAAGTTATTGCCCTTTGCCCTTGGAATTTCAGACAAGGGAGTTGCTTCCTTTTGTGATCTCAACCCCCCATTCCTTTGCTGAGTTTCCCTGTTGCTGAGAGCTATCTGTTGAACTTAGAGCACTGTCATCTGTGCAGGTGGAAGGAAGACATTAATTAGCTGGAAGTGCACTTTTGGCTGTGATTGCAGAGGTGGGAGCTGGGTTTGTGTTCTAAGATCACAGTTGTAGGTGTGCGAAACTCATCAGTGCTATTCTTGGTGGGACAGGAGGAAAATAACTGCAATAGCCTACATTCTTTTCTTTTTTTTAATACCCACCTATTAGTATAATATTTAAAGCCTGATTTTTTTTTCTTATACTGGCATGAGCTAGGTACAGACATCCAAATAGCCCAAGGTGGAATTGATCTAAGTTACTGTACACAGTTTTCTGGAAGCAGTGTAGTTTAGATCAGTTGCAAACGTAATACATAAGTGCCTGGTAGGCGGGGAGGAGAGGTAAGAGCAAATCTTGTAGCAGGTTCTGCCATTTTTAAACCAGTCTATGTATGCTAAACTTTTGTTCTGTTATGGGTACAGACTGGTTTTGTGTGCCAGACTTCTGTTCTGTTACAGGTAGAGATCAGTTTCCAATCACTTACACTGGTAAAGTGTAATGTCTGTACCTGCCCACAAATCAGGAACAATTGCATTAAATCTAGAGGAGTTACACAGTTGTAAAATTCATTTAAATCTGGTCTATGATGTCTTACATTTAAACTGTTACTGGTAGACCTATAATTTCTGATTCCCTGTATCAAGAAATGGCATTTAAAAATCTCTTGTTTAAACATTGCTCACATTTCAATAATATACTTCAGAGCATGGTAAAAGTATAATTGATGCAGATTTATATCCTATAGATTTAAAACTGATTATTTTAGAGGATGATATATGGTGATAACTAAAAAGGAGGGGAACAACAAGCCAAAGAGAGGAAAGAGGTGTTTAAAATTATTTATTCCATTCTTTTCAGCTAGTCTCATCACAGAATTTTATTTATTACTTTCTTATCTAGTCCATAGAGATTTAAAGCAGGGATGTCCAACCTTTTTGAATGTGAGGTCGGATCATGAACTTTTTAATACCCAGTCGGTCAACAAGTTACATTCAAAGACTTCACAGGAAGCGGTATCACATCAGGAAGTGATGTCATGTGACCTTTGACACCAGTGAAGTTGTAGGAAGTGACAATGAAATGAGTCTAACCAGTTCAAAACTCTCCCTGTATAGCATCCACCTCTGCCACTGCTTGGGACAGGATGCTGAGCTAGATGGACCATTGGGCTGACCAAGTATGGCACTTTTTATGCTCTTATGTTCTTTGACTGAGCTTTCAAACTATGGCTGAGATTTGCAAAAAGGGGTAGATAGGTATGTTACAAAGTTGTCATAAAAGATTGGGAGCCCTCTAAATCCCATTCACTTTAATGGAAGTTGGCCTTTTGACTCAGCTTTGAAAATCTCAGCCCAAGGTGCCAACCAAATAAGTAAAAATATATTTTGCATTTCTATGCAGTGCATC
>JAGPOW010001296.1:77013858-77050914 GCA_030014935.1 Caiman crocodilus | reverse complement strand
ATGGAAGTTGGCCTTTTGACTCAGCTTTGAAAATCTCAGCCCAAGGTGCCAACCAAATAAGTAAAAATATATTTTGCATTTCTATGCAGTGCATCTATGCGGGGCCCCCCAAGCATTTTACAAACATTAAATGAACCTCAGGACATCCCTGCTTTTCAGAAGAAATATGGTGGTGAGGACATTCTGGGAACATCTCTCACTCTCTGTGTGTGATCTGCTTCTACTGTCCTTGGACCATCCTAGAAGGGCCCTTACTGCCTCATTTCCAGTTCAGAGCAGGTAAAGTGTATGTGGGTAGGAAGGGCTTATATTTTGGCAGCAGGTTTGAGTGGCTTGAAGCTAGTGAAGATGTACCCACAATTAGTCACTAACCAGAGTGGGAACACAGTTGTCCTCACTTATTAACATGGCTCCAAGGCCTTCCACTGTCTCTGCCTACATGTTATTCTCATGTCCTCTTGCTTTCCTAAATCTCATGAGAGTAGAGGATTCCCACCATGCCTCCTGGACTGCCGTCACTGGATAGCTGTCCTGGTTCTAAGGTTGTGCTTCTGACTCTTTCATGGCCTCTTTTAGGGTGCACACTTAGAACTCTGACTTGTCCTTCCTGCCCATTTGCTGAATTGTGATTATTCCCACAGGGCATGAATTTAGTTCAGTGGCTATGATTCTCCTTTCTCATACAGAAGCAATGGCTCTCACAAAGTATGGCATATTTTAGTAGGATTAAAACATTTTGAAGGCCACACAGAAAGCAATAAGCAGTCTTTACTCACATGAGCTTACCAGGTATCAACCACCTGCTACTTGGGTTCCTGGCAGGTATAGACACAAGTATATTAGCACGTTGTTCCACAGTGAGTCTCTGTGCCATAGCCTACATCGGCTCTCAGATCTAGGGAGCCTGACCCCTCCCCCAGCCATAGGTTTGTCAAGTTATACTAATCTGCTGGCTGGTGCAGACCCTGCTGGGCTCCTCCCATCCCTAGCAGCTCATGGGAAGCCAGCTTCAGCTGCATGCCACTTTTCCTGGCTGGTGCTGACTCAGCTGGCTCTGTCCCATCTGGAGCAGCATGCAGCTGAAGCCAGCTTCCCACAAACTACTGGGGATGAAAGGAGGCCGGCTGGGTCTGCACTGGCCAGCAGAAGCAGCGGTGGAGCCGTGTGCTGCTCAGGACGAGATGACCCCGGCCGGAGCAGCAGAGGCTGAGCTGTATTTCCCCCCTGCCTGCACTGGTGAGTCCCAAGCGGCACATGGCTCCACCACTACTTCTGCTGGCCGGTGCAGATCTGGTCAGGCTCCTCCTATTCCCAGCAGCACATGAGAAGCCAGCTTCAGCTTGTGGTGGCCGGGCGATTGCTGGGGTCCTTGCCGGGAACTTTGATGCATGGAGTGGAATTAGGCATGGATGCGTATTGGTAACAAATAGATTGTTTACTTACGCCACTGATGTGTGTAGCATAGGAAGAAGCTGGCTTTGGTTGCAGTTACAAATGAGTTACAAACATAGTGAGAGAAATGTAGCAAGAGCTCTTGAAGGGAGATGAGATGTTCCATAAACGGCTTACTGAGCATGCAGGGAAGGGGGTACGTTGGGGAAGTTGGTGATGGGGAGTCGTTGGCGGATGATCAGTCCACCAAGTTTACTCCAGGCTGCATCCGGAGTTCTCCAACAAATGCGGAAACTGCACGGAGTTTTATATATTTAGAGTAGCCAATGACGGGCTGCTAAGCAGAGTGCAGAATGGCTGATGTCACAGCGTGCTTCTATGACCAAATTTGGGAGTGGAGATCAGCCCATACAGTCTATTGTAACATGGGCACTTGCTCGACTTGGTTATGATATGCCCCTTGGCCACGGCACAATAGACAAAGGGTTTAGGTTAGATATAATTTTCATCCAGGAACTTGTCGTCATTACAGGATTCAGGTGGCAAGCGGGCATATACAAATGCAGATAGCATCATAACTTTGGTTCTAACATACTGGAAGAGACAACGGATTGCTCCAATACCTATACAAACAGCAAAGAGGGGCATCAACAAGGTTATTATTGGGGTTAACAAATACATAAGCCAGGAGGAACTGAGTTGGTGGTGTTCGGTGCCATCAGGTCTGCCTCATTGGACTGCTGTGATGTCGTGGCTGCAGTGAGTATGATTGCGATGACTGCAAGCAGTCTCATCATGGCGCCAGGAGTTGGCATGCTGCCATCTCCGCAACTCTGCTGCTTTTGTGCCACCCAGTGCTGGACCTGGAGGGGGGAATTGAGAGCAGTAGCAGGGTCTACTAAAGGGAATTTTCTCAGAGGGCAGAATGACGGGTTAACCAGTTGTGATGGGCTAAGATTGGTAATCTTGGTACTCAAAGCCCAGTTTGGATGCCAGATGTCATTGGCCCTCGTCCCCTAGGATGTGCAATTGCTGTTTCGTGAGCCTGGAGTGGTTCAGGAGGAACCCAAACATGGCTCTTTCCTCAGGTGTTCTTTGGGGTAGCGGCCGTGATTCTCGCTGAAGATTGGGTTTCTAGCATCTTGGTTGTTGGGGCTCAACTGGGTATGCGGTGAGATAGCCAGTTGCGTCAATCGGTGCTGCAGCTGTGGATTTCATGAGGGCTTGCAGCCGTGGAAGCAGACTTAAGATGTTTCCGGCTGGCTTGCCTGCTACCGGGTTGAGGAGGAGTTGGAGTGTTATGGCGTTGTCTCCCCCATAAACTTCCACGCAAGCCTCCACGCTGTTGAGAGTTACTGGACCAGTCCCAGGGTTTCGCAGGTGGTGGTGAGGCCACCCCACTCTGTGCTGAGCCTGTGTCAGCACCAACTGGTGTACACTCGGATTCCAAGTGGCATATGATACCCCTATTATGGCAGCAGAAGTTGTTCCGCACTGGCCCTTGGTGGGCGGCCATCATGTCATGCGTGGGATTTGTGGCTAACTTGGCCTGCAACAAGCACTGGAAGTGGGATGGGCCAGTGAACGTTACCCGTTACCATGTCCAGGTCAGTGGTGTGCCCCCTACTCCATGAGGCTTGGTGGGTTAGGAAGCTAGCCTCTTCCAAGTCCAGCAAGTCCAACCCAAATTCCACGACCAGGCATCCCATATGGCTAGCGGTTCTCCAGGTTTTTTTTTTGATTCCCAGTACAATTCCTGCAATTCTCCCCACGTGTGAGTGTGGTATGTGGTGGTGGTACAAGTTGCACCCTGCACATCGGTGACTTGTTTAACAAGCGCTATTGGGTAAACCGTGGCTGCCACGGGTGCTGGTGCGTCTGGTGGAAGGGCCGGGTACAGCCTTTTACGTGGAAGCCCTCCTTCTTCATAAGGGGATGGGGATTTCAGCGATGACGTCACTCTGGGGGGTGGGGCTATGGGTCGTGCAACCGCCCCTTCTTCCCCGGGACTTTTCGCGCACTCTGGGGTTTTCACGCGCGTCTCTTTCTCACCGGTGCAATCTTGGAATGGCGGCAGCTCAGGGTTTTCCAGCAGCTCAGAGCTTTCTTTTACTGCCAGCTCCTTAGCCACCTGGGTGGCTGTGAGCAGTTGGGCCTCTAGATTTGCATTCTCCCACAGCAGGGTTGTGATGGTGTGGAACATTATGTTTAACATTTTCCCCTTGTCGCACTTTGGGCCTGTCCACCTAGTCGCAGTGCGGCCCTCCGCCTCTAGATTTTCACGGAGCTGGGCGACCAGTTCATGGCCGCATGACTGGGGTGACAGAGCTGGACAGTTAACCTTGTCAGAAGGTGTCGCTTCCCCGCCCTCTCGTACGTGTTGGATGCAGCGGGCGAACTCTTGAGCTGGGGTTGGGCTTGCCGTGCCTTTCGCTTTTACTCGCACCAGGTACAGTGTTTCTACCTCATCCTGCAGCTTGTACGTGATCCCCTTTCTGCTCATAACACACCCGAAAGAGCTTGGGCCTAGCCAGGCAGCCCACTCCTTTCTGACCCCCTCTTCTCCTTTAAGGGAGAAGTAACCCGCGACCAAGGTTGAACTCCTCCTGCCTGCCT
Source organism: Caiman crocodilus (assembly GCA_030014935.1). Lineage (NCBI taxonomy): Eukaryota > Metazoa > Chordata > Crocodylia > Alligatoridae > Caiman > Caiman crocodilus. The sequence continues at coordinate 77,046,906 of JAGPOW010001296.1, read as the reverse complement.
GATGATAGGCAATGTGTGCCCATAGATCATCCAAGTCGGACATTAGGCGTTTCCCACTGCGCCACGGGCAGTTTTTAACTAGTTCTGACTCCATCGCATCTTCCCCAGATCCTGTTCGTGATGCCATGTGGTGGCCAGGTGAGTGCTGGGGCCCTTGCCAGGAACCCAGAACATTAGGTGGGTACTTCGACGCGTGGAGTGGGATTAGGCACGGATGCATATTGGTAACAAATAGATTGTTTACTTATGCCACTGATGTGTGTAGCGTAGGAAGAAGCTGGCTTTGGTTGCAGTTACAAACGAGTTACAAACATAGCGAGAGACACGTAGCAAGAGCTCTTGAAGCAAGACGAGACGTTCCATAAACGGCTTACCGAGCGCACAGGGAAGGGGGTACATCGGGGAAGTCTGTGACGGGGAGTCGTTGGTGGGTGATCAGTCCGCCAAGTTTACTCCAGGGTGCGTCTGGGGTTCTCCGACAAATGCGGAAGCTGCACAGACTTTTATATGTTTAGAGTAGCCAATGACAGGCTGCTAAGCAGAGTGTGGAATGGCTGATGTTACAGCGCACTTCCATGACCAGATTTGGGAGTGGAGGTCAGTCCATATGGTCTACTGTGACATGGGCACTTGCTCAACTTGGTTATGACACAGCTGCATGCCACTTTTCCTGGCTGGTGCTGACCCGGCTGGGTCCGTCCCATCTGGACCAGCATGCGGCTGAAGTCGGCTTCCCACGAGCTACTGGGGATGGGTGTAGCCCAGCCGGGTCTGCACCAGCCAGCAGAAGCGGCAGCAGAGCCATGTGCTGCTCGGGACAAGACAAGCCCAGCTGGAGCGGCAGGGGCTCAGCTGCATTTTGCCCCTGCCTGTGCTGGTGAGTCCCAAGCGGCACACGACTCCACCACCACTTCTGCTGGCCAGTGCCAACCTGGCTGGCCTCCTCCCATCCACAGCAGAACGTGGGAATCTGGCTTCAGCTGCATGCTGCTCTAGATGGGACAGACCTGCCCAGGTCGGCACCAGCCACCAGAATCGGCGACGGAGCTGTGTGCTGCTCGGGACTGACTAGCGCAGGTAGAGGGAAAGTGCAGCTGAGCCCTGGCTGCTCCGTCTGGGTTCATCCTGTCCTGAGTGGCACATGGCTACTCCTCTTCACACATGCACCGTGTCAAGCTGACAGTGCATGTGGGAACCTTGTCCCTTCCCGAGCCCTTCAGCAGCCATTAGGAAGGGGAGGGACAAGTGGTGGGAATGAAAATAAACTGTTTACTTTTATTTCCCGTCACAGCACCACAGGCCACGGAAAATGGCTTGGCGGGCTGTAAGGTGGCCCGCAGGCCATATGTTGGACAAGCCTGATTTAAAGCAATCTTATTATCTTATCTATACATGAAGAAAATTCTGCAAACACTTGGGGTGAAGCATGGTCCCTACTGTGTCAGGACTGTCTTGCAAATGAAATGAGGCAGACAAACTTATCTCTGAATGCCAAAACACATATATGCACCATTCGAAGGCAAGTCCAATGTTTGAACAAATTTCCTTTCTTCATGACAGAGAGATCTATCTTGCTCTGAAATTATGGGCAGGGTGGCATGTCTGGGGGCTGCTGGTGAGTCCGAAGGGGGGTGTTGTCCAGTCAGGGGGAGGTGGAGGTGAGGAGAATGTCAGGGTGCTAAAAATTGCTCAGTCAGGATTGGGGGGTGCACAGCCCAGGGATTAGGGTGAGTAGCTGGACTTTTCCAGCCCCAGGGCTGCACGGGGAGCACATGTAGGCATTTGCAAGATCATCTTAAACCTTTCCTAAACTGGATTGACCCAATCTTGATCTAAGTAAGTGCATCTACTCAGGTGAACTAACTTAGATCAGGTACACCATTTTTTGCCCAATTTAACCCCCCTGAACACCTGCACGATTGGAGATTTAGATCAACCTAACCCCATTTTTTCATCATGACATAATTAAACTGAAAAAATGGCCATTTTCATTACATGTACAAGTGCCCATAGAATCATAGAAAATTAGGGTTGGGAGGGTCCTCACGGGGTAATCTAGTCCACTCCCCTGCTCAAAGTAGGACCAGCCCCAACTAGATCATCCCAGTGAAATTTTGTCTGTCCAGGTCTTTAAAACCTTCAAAGATGGAGATTCTACAACCTCTCTGGGCAACCTGTTCCAGTGTTTTACTACCCTCCTAGTGAGAAAATTCTTCCTAATATCTAAATTAAACTTCCCTTACAGTCCAAAGATGATGGCCAGTGGCTCTGGAATCACATCTGCCAACTCCCTCAGCACCCTTGGGTGTATCCCATAACTTGTATACTTGTATAACTTTTCTAAACAGTTCCTAACCTGTTCTTTCACTACTAGTGGTAGCTCACCTCCTCCCCAAACTGTGCTGCCTGGGGCATTAGGCTGGGAACTGACCTTGCCTGTGAAGACTGACGTGAAAAAGGCAATGAGCACTTCAGCCTTTTCTGCATCATCTGTTACAAGGTTGCTTCCCCAGTTCAGTAAGGGACTCACACTTTCTCTGATCCTCCTCTTGCTACCAACATACTTGTAGAAACCCTTCTTGTTACCCTTCACATCCCTTGCTAGCTGCAACTCCAATTTCCTCTTATCGTGTATTTCACAAACCTGCAGACAACACTTTTCAAAATCACAGACTCAGTCATGAAGACCCAACTTCAGCAGCAGCTAGGGTTTCAGGTTTAGTTAACTAGGAAAGAGAGGATGAGTCAGTTGAGGATTTGACTCTGTTCCTACTGTATGCAGGTAAAACTCTGGAAAAATCTTTTTTTTCTTCATTCTGCTTCTAGACCAAGGTGTGTATTATTTTCTGGGGCATGTTGTATCCAGACAATATGGATAACATCGGCACTGAAGCTTACAGTCCAATTTTTTAACAATTTAAAGCAGTTTTTAAAACCTATTCAAACTTCAGTGTGTCAAAATGAACTAAGGAAACAGTTCTGACAAGTACTTCTGGATTAAGTTTTAAGCAGTCAGTATCTAGTTAGGACAGGAATGGCTCAATATCCTGTGGAGGAAAACAGCTGACATAAGAATAGTTTCAGCTTTCCCTCTTTTAATTATGCTTTCTAATGTACTGCCAATTCACTCTTGGTCTGCCCTCGATAAGTCCGTGCTGTACTGCTTCGAGAACAGACTGTTCAGAAATGCAAAGCTTATACAGCCTCCCGTCCTTTCCTGTAGATTCCTACAATCAAATCACAGTTTATCATGCAAACCTTACTCTAAAGCTGAAATTTTTATGGTACCTCACAGATCTATTTGTGAGTTGTGCTTACATGTAGTACTTTATCATGGATATAAGTTTATTTATATATTCAGAGTTAAAAACCAAGATAATCATTTTTTACCCTTAGTTATTTGGATTTGTTTCTTAGCATTGTGTGAATATTTACTAATTGATAGTTAATTTTTATCAGACAATGAGGTCTTAAATACGAACAGACTGACTAGATGCAGGAACATTTAAATAAGAACTTAATCGCCCTTTGTACAAACACTTAAGAGGGTAAGTTCCCTACCCCAAATGGCTTATACTTAAGATGAAATAACATATAATGAGAATAATAAAGAGGATAGCAAAGGTACGGGAAGCAGAAAGATTGTAAGGATAACAACAATGTGATGTGGCTATTTATATTAGCTAATTGATTAGTTCAATTATTATGCAAACAAGAGCTAGTTGAAAAAATGTTTTTTATTCTTTGGTAGATATTTTCTCCTGAAAATGAATTTTAAAAATTCAGTTTCATCAAATTTTTCCATGAAAATTTTTTTTTGACATAAAGTCATGAGTGTTCCTAGCTGCAGTGCATAAAGGGAAATGTAGTCCAGCGAAGGAAACTAATCTTACAGAACAGGGCATGAGGTACTTAAACTACAGTTCCCATGGGACTGCAATGGCACTGTTACATTACAAGTTTAAACATTTTTACTGACATTTTTGGCTTTTAAGTGTTTGGTTTTCAATACAAAGTTTACATTTTCCATACTCTTGACATGAAATTTTTCATTTAATTGAAAAGAAAATATTCCATTGAAAAATATTTTACAGAAATATTTCAATTAGCCGTAAAGTGAAAAAATGATTCAAAGGAATCATATTAAATTTATGATGTTTTGGAGGCATCATGGCTGATGGGTTATCAGAGATTAATTTGTCTTTGAGTACTTAATACAAAAGATGCATCACAGCCTCTTCCTTTAATCTATACTAGCAGTTGGATAAAAAGACATGTCTATGTTTCTCAGCTCTGGAATATAATCTATATCCTTCCTGCCCAAGCAAAGACATAGAATCTTACAAACTTCTGAACTTCAACCAGCAGACTTAAAAAAAGGTATCAGTAGAAGTATTCTTTATTGAAATGGACAGCTAGTGGTCTACATACAATGTCAGTAAGAGAAAATTACACTTAATTGTTGCCTGCAGACTAATCAGTAAAAAGAATTCTTTCCTGGTAGGTTTGCCATTTGGAAAGACAGGAAGGAACATCTGGGAAAGGAGGCGTTTACAACACCCTGTTAACATTAAGATAATAAGAAAAACCATTCCTTATTTATTTGACTTAGTCTTCATATCTTTAAACTACTGCAAGTGTCAGAGAGAAGATTTCTAAACACAGACAAATGAATTGTTAGCGCCCTTTGAACAAATTACTGAAAGACAGCAGTTCCTGAAAAACACCAGCCCTTCAAGGCATTGCCATTTACTCAACAAAGCTGCGCCATCTATAGACAACAGTCCAGATTTTTAAAAATAGGTGTTGCTCCACTTAGCACTGTAAGGCCTCTGTGACTTAAATTACTGAGTCCCATTCTCAGAAGCAGGGTTGAAGTTTTGGACTTCAAAAAATGAATTTCAACAGGCTTAAGGCAACAGTAGGGGAAGTGCTGTGGGACCAGGGACTGAAGGTGAAAGGAGTGCACGAAGAATCATTCCTCAATGAACAATTCTTAAAGCACAAAAGAAGTCCATCCCATGTGGAGGAAACGTAGCAGAAGGGCTGGTAAGCCCTCTTGGCTTAATAGGGATATCATAGTCCTCTTGAAAAAAGAAGAAAGAGACATACAAACAATGGAAGCTTGGGACAGTCCCCAAGGAGGACTATACAACAACAGCCTGCACTTGTAGGGAGCAGATCAGAAAGGCTAAGGCAATGACTGAATTTAAAGTAGCAACAGAAATCAAGAACAATAAGAAGTCCTTCTTTAGATATGTAGGGAACAGGAGGAAAACAAAAGGAAGTGTGGGGCCATTGCTTAACAACTCAGGACAGCTGGTTACCAACACTCAGGAGAAAACTGAACTCCTAAATGACTATTTTGCTTTGGTATTTCACCAGACTAAGGGGAAAATCATACTAGATAAGGCTCAGAATGGACATGGTGGGAATCATCACCTTCCTACTGTTGATGTTGAGCTGGTGTGTGGTCAGTGGGATCAGTTAGAAAAGTTAGACATTTATAAGTCAGCAGGACCAGATGAACTTTATCTGAGAGTGCTGAAGGAGCTAGCTGAAATCATCATGGGATCTATGGTGAAACTCTTCCAAAACTCGTGGCATTTAAAGGAGACCCGTGAAGACTGGAAGAGGGCCAGTGTTGTGCTCATCTTAAAGAAAGGCAGGAGAGAGGACCTGGGCAACTATAGTCCAATTAGCCTAACCTATTCCTGGAAAAATTCATCAAGGAGTCTATGTGAGATACACTTGCAGAACATAGGATTCTGAATGACAGCCAGCATGGCTTCAATGCAGGCAGGTCTTGTCTAATACTCTTATCTCTTTTTAAGACCAGGTAACTTACCACCTGGATAAGAGTGAGGAGGTCGACACTGTATACCTAGACTTCCAAAAGGCCTTTGATCTGGTATCCCATGATGTTCTCATGGGAAAATTGGAGGATTGTGGGCTTAACTGCTTAACAGTTGGGCGGGTAGGAGCTGGCTGTGTGGTAGGACCCAAAGAGTTCTAATGAACAGGTCTGTGTCATCCTGGTGAAGAGTGATGTCCCTCAGGGGTCTGTGCTTGGTCCAGTGCTTTTCAACATCTTTATCAATGATTTGGACATGGGGGTGAAGAGCTCACTGGCCAAATATATGGACAACACCAATTTATGGAGGGGCCTGGTCACGCTTGAAGATAGGCTGTAGATACAGGTGGATCTAGACAGGCTGGCAAGTTGGGTGGATCTGAACCAAATGAAGTTCAACACTGAGAAATGTAAAATGTTCCATCTGGGGTTGAACAATCCCCAACATACTTAAAGGCTTGGTGGCACCAATTTGACTAGTACCACGACTGAAAGTGACCTAGGGGTAATAGTATAGTATGAACATGAGCTGTCAGTGTGATGCTGTAGCCAGCAGGGCAAACAATACTCTGGCATGCATCAACCAATGCATCTCAAGCAAAACCAGGGAAGTGATTCTTTCGCTTTACACAGCATTGGTGAGAGCACAGCTGGTGTACTGTGGCCACTTCTGGGTGCCGCACTTCAACAAGGATGTGGAAAAGCTTGAGAGAGTCCAGAGAAGAGCCACCCATATGATTAGAGACTTGCAAGGCAAGCCATATGAAGGAAGGCTGAGGAACCTGGGTCACTTCAGCCTCAAAAAAGAGAAGGCTGAGAGGGGACTTGGTAACAGCTTACTGCTATATCAGGGGAATACATCAAGGGCTCAGTGAACAACTGTTCACCAGGGCACCCTTGGGGTGAACCAGAAATAATGGTCACACACTCCTGGAAGACCATTCTGGTTTAAGACTAGGTAAAACTTCTTCACAGTTAGCACTTCCAGACTGTGCATAAATTCCTTCCAGAGGTGTGTTGCAGGGCACTAAGATGCCTGCTCCTCTAAGAGCAGAAACTGCCTAGAAAGGGAGCCCAAAGAGCTAGACAGAAGCCCACAGGTGCAGGTTATCACGGCAACAGGCTTCCGAACAAATTAGCCTGCACCTGCACCTGGCCAGCTGACTTGAAGAGGCATCCCATATAAACCCCAGGGCTGGGACTAGAAGGAGAGATCTCTGCCAGCAGCCAAGGGGGAAGGAGCTCTCCTAGAGGAAGCAAAGGGAAGATGCCTGACTGCCTGTTCAGGTTCTGAAAAAAGATTAAGGGACTTCAGGAGCTCACCAGATACCCTGGCCTATAAGGCCTGTAGTGCTGGGGAAGAGTGATTCTTTTAAAGGGACAGAGCACACCCTGAGCTGCTTGAATTATGGTATAACCCAGGGGCTCGTATTTTGATTTCTGTTTGTAATGCCGGTGGATTGGGATGAGACTACTGGGGACAGAGGAGGCCTCACCGGGGGGCCCATTACAGTGTGGGGACCCCAGCACCAGTGTGGGCACAGTATCTGGGGTGCAAAGACCCCAGCACCAATGTGGATGCAATGACAAAAGGGGGTGAGCAGACCCCAGCACCAAGGGGTACAGAGAGAGAAACAGGGCTGCAGAGAGCCTAGCACCGAAGTGCATGGAGAGAAAGAGACAGGGCTATGGACAGCTCAGTGATGACCAGAGGCCAGTGAAACTAAGGCCTCGGAAGTACACTGTGTGAATGCTGTCTGCAAGGCTTGGGGCATGGTAAAGGAGCAGTTTGGACCCACGCATCTAGCCCATAAGGTTGAGGGTGTCCCAAGATATCCATTTTGGAGCAGGACCCAAAAGGGGTCTGAGAACCCACAGGGTTCAGTGGGGTCCATCAGGACCGTGTCCAAACAAACTTGAGGGCAGCCTCCCTATTTATTAAAGTTGCACCAAGATGTGGCAGGAGAGAAAGAGGGTGCCCACTAGGCGGGGATGGCATGGTCAGGGAGCCCTAGGGGTATCACAGCCATCCCTGGGGGCCCCATCCCATGACAAGGTGGTGCAATCACCTACTCTGGAAATCTTCAAGAGGAGACCAGACGGTCACCTTGCTGGGGTCACCCAAGTCCATTTGTCTTTCCTACCTAGTACAGGGGGCTTGCACCTGATGATTTTGTGAGGTCCCTTCCAATCTCTTACAATCAATGAATCTAGTATGTTATGTCATGTCTTCACAGTCTCTATCCTGAGCCTGGGTCACCTTTGAGAATCAAACCACACTCCCTCCCTCACACTCCATGTGTGTCTAGGCCCAAGATGGAGAGCATGAGAATGGTTATTGGACATGTGCTCATGACCCTTCCCAACCACCTATTCTGCCTGACCCCACAGGCTATTAAGTTTGACATATATCTATGGCATTGCAAAGTGGCATGAGCACAGAAGTTGCCCCATAGCTAGCGAGGTGCTCAGAGCCTTAGTACAAACCAAAGCCCCACAGGCATAAAGTGCATTCTTTAGTTAGACCAGGGAACACTTATTTTGTTACTAGAGTCTAGCCACACAGACAAGCTCAGGGCATGTTTAACACTGGTTAGATGCCAACCTCATCGTTGGAATGGCAGATAGGTAGAGTGGCAGCAGACTGCCTACACTAAAGTTAGTTGAGGACACACACAAGAATGAAGGAACAGAATCATGAGCAGACAACAGGGTGGTAGAAACTGGTGAGTTTGTAAGTTTTAGGTGCCCAAGTTAGTGGCTGACCTGACTTAAGGGCCTGTTCCAGGTCCTAGCTAAGCATCTCAAGAGCTTGTTAGTCAACTGCACCATGTCACCAAAGCTTGTCTACTAGCTTAGACAGTTCCCAGTTCAGTTGGCAATTCCTGAAAATCCCTTCCTTTTGTGCCTGCCTCCCCATGCACTCTGTAGGAAATCTGGGCACATAGCTTGTGACTGGGTTTAACACCTCTTAGGAATTAGGTACTGAACTGCTAACTGAGGCAAAGACTTAAGTAATCATTAAAAAGCTATATCCAGAGCCTGAACTACAATCTTTTGCTTTTTATGATGTAAAGAGTGTGCTAGTGTATTTTGGTGGCGCTGTCCTACATGTGAGGTGCTCCCATGCAGTACTGTCCCAGTGGAAGCCCCAGGGCTGCATGAGGAGTAGATGATTCAGAATACCACCCTTTAGGAAGGTCATATTCTTTCTAGTGTGCCAGATCAATTGTGTGAGTATGTAAAGGCTCCAGCCCTGCCTCTGAAAGTCTGAACAAAATGTCTTGTATTCTAGAGACTGATAGCAGAGATCAGTCCCCAGTTTTTCTCCTGAGCTTGTGGTACAGAGTAGGCTAAAGTTTTCTTGTGCTCTGTGTTCTCCCCCCTCAGTGATCTACCACAAACTGCATTTAAGGTTAGACTGCAATAATGACAAAGAGAGTTCATATTATAACCACGGTTACTTCTGGACCTTTCATAAAAGTCTCTGTAGGTTGAAGATTCACTTAATTTGAGTCTACTTTTCCAAAGAACCTTTCATATAATCAACAGGAGTCCAATTATTCAAATTCTGTTTTCAGTTACCTGTATAAACACTCTGTAGACAGTCCATATGCATGGGTCCAAAGCACTGGCTACTGCACATTTATGTAGGTAGTACTTCATATTGGAGGTACTGAACTTAATGCACAATAGCACCAGTGTATAAAAACATGTGTAGACAGTCCCAGTTTCTACAAGAAAATATATTTTAATTGTCATTCTACTTGTTAAAAACAAGGTGTGTATCCTATTCCAAAGTGTGTAATGCGAGAAAATACAGCACGCAACATTCACTCTGTGGCATTTGCAACAATTGCAGGAAGAGCTTAGGGGTTCTTAAAAGAGGTAAGAGATGCAACCTTCAGAAACAGGGACAGAAAACTCCAACCCCAGGGAGGTACAACCTGAGATGTTGGTGCCAGGAATGGGCTCACTCTTTCATTGGCAGTACAACTCTCAAAAAAACCTTAATTGACCTCATAACATTTGTGTGAGGAGGGCCCCTTGAGAACTTTCAAGGTTAATGCCAGGTTTCTGGGTAGGAATGATGTACTCCACTTCTGCTTTTAATGCCTACCAAATTTTTAAAAGCCATTTAAAATTCTTTCAAGTTTTGTCCTACTTTGTCATGTTGTGGTATTATCCTAAACAGGACAACATTAAAGTGGCCATTAATAAATAATAACAAATGCAGGCCTTTGGGGATTACCCCACTGATCATATTCTAACTAGGAACACTCAGTGTTGGCTCCCTTTTATTTCCCTGAGACCTGTACAGCATGTAGAACCTTGAGATGAAGAATTAGAAAGCCCAGAACAAATATTGTTTTGCTTGTGTTGTGTGGAGTAGCAGTCACTTGTCCACTTCAAGACTTAGTTCTCCAATATACAAAATTAAAATAATAAAAATATCCTGGGAAGGCAGTCCTTATATTTGTGTTGCACAGTTAAAATAAACCAAAGTTCTTTAATTTTCTTGCATTAGATAATGTCTTCATTCCCTCAGCTGTCTTTGTGGCTCTTCTCTGTACCTATTTCTGGTTTGTTTGTTTTTTTAATTTGGTGACCAGAATTGCATGCAATATTCTAAATGAGGTCTTACAAATGTCACATACAATAATGCTAATACCATTCTTGTCTCTACTACATACACCTTTCTATAGCCACATTGGTTCTTCATGTCATTCAATAGCCAACCTGTACTTCTGGTCTCATTCTTTTTCACTCCCCTCCAGTCCATGAGCACCCATCTTATAGCCAAAGTCCTTGTTATTGGTTCTTAATGGCATGACTTTGCTCTTTAGATTGTTTCCAATGCTCCACAAATCTTTCTGCATAACAATGTAGTCTTCTTTTGCATTGGTAATACCTTCCAGTTCAGTGCTGTCCACAAATTTAATGAAGACACATCTAGTTCCTGCAGCAAGGTTGCCAATAATAATGTTAAACATGTTAGATCCTAAGAAATACCACTGATTATTGCCTTCCAATCAAAAACTCATGTTCAGGTTTATTCTCCCTTTTTTACCCAATTCCTTATGCTTTGTGTAATTGCTGTGTTGGTGCTCAACCTCTTTAGCCAATTATTTCTCATGAGGCACAGTATCAAAGGTTTTGCTTAAATCTGGATTACTTAGGTTAATTGTAGGCACATCTACATGAGATGCTATGTCACTGAAGTGTTGAACTATGGTGATGTAGTGCTGGTAGGCAATAATTCTGATGCCGCCACTACTGTACAATAGCAACATGCTCATTGCTACTGCACAGTTGGGTTGAAAATAACCCATGTGCCACTGGGACTGTGTATTACCAACTGCTCAGTCAGGAACACATGTAGACATGCCCTGTTTTGCCTTTATCTAAAATGCCAGTTATCTTGTGTTACTGCTCACCAATGCCTCCTTCTTCAGGGGCAGTCCTTATGGTCCCCAGGTCTGTCTCTCTCAGCTTCTTGCTTGACTCATCTGTCATCTGATGTTAATTCAGTGAGCAGGTTACTGGAAGAGAGGGAGCCTTGCTTAAAGAGGCATACCACCTTTTACAACTGAAATTCCTTTGGGTCCCTTTGGGCTTCCTATGACTTCTTAACAGTGAGCCTGCCCTTTACGATATTCTTCAGGTTTGTTATTAGGCTTCTCAGGACTTGTTTCAGTCCATTACCTCTACTTAGTTTTTGAGTCTCTCCCAGCACTGAACTTTCCTTAGACCCCTTTCACTAGCCCTTCCTTCCAGCCTACTTGGCCTTAGGTTCAAAGAGAGACCTGTTATGCTTGTCATAGAAGGATACTAAATTGGTCTGATGCAGTCATCTTTGGACAAAACCATGTATGACCCACTTTCTGTTTACTTCCATATCTTTGATTATTCTCTCCTTCAATATGTGTTCTAAGGTCTTATTATATGCTAGAGTTCTGCTTTTGCACATGCCTAGAAATTATTCCATCTTAGTACAACTAAGTGGCTCAGCTTATATCTCATATATAAGCTAGTCAAGAGCACAGAGCAGGTTTTCTTCTGCCTAAGTAACTGAAGGAGGCAATCTAATAGTCACAGCCAGAGCACACCTGATACAGACTGACAGCACTGAGTTTATTACAAAATACAGGACCCAATGGCTGCGATACTCAGGGTGCCAGTAGTAGGGGTATGTGAAATGGGCTGTATTTGATTCAGATTTGGCCCAAATTAGGGACAGTGATTCGATTAATTGATCAAAGGACTTCTGGCTCACACCTGGGTCCACCACTGAGCACTCAGTCTATATTTGGTAATACATGGGGGTGGTTTCCAATAAAAGTATATATAATCTTTGTAGACTTCTTGCATTGCAGTTCCTGTGGCACTTTGATGCTTTCACTCCCTTTGCTTGCCTGCCATTTTGGGTTTGCTTCTGTAGTGTGGCTTAGCCAATTGTTTTGATGTGCTGGCCAATTCCATCTTTGCCAGGAGATGCAGCCCATTTAGCCAAAAGTTGGATCCAAAAGGAATGCAAAGGTAAAGGGACATTAAAGGGACCTGAACTGAAGAGTGGCAGGTGTGGCTTGTTGTATAGAAATGCTTGGGAAGGAGGAAGTAGTGGGAGGTACCATACCAAAGCAGGAGGAATGATGGGTGTCTCGGTCCTAATGTGAAGCTTTATCTGCCCTTTACAAGCAGTTACAGAAGCCTTTAAAGATTTTTTTCTAGTTTTTATAAAACCCTTAAGTCTTGAGAATCATCTGCCATTAATAAATTATACAGCAAAAACCTGTATACCTGACATAGATACCCCCTTAGGCTAAGTACTGACAGTCAAAAAGCCTGAGGCTGAATCGATTCAGTATTTGCAAGTTAGTCTAAGCTGCAAAAATTAAAGTAAGAAAGAACTGGACACACATTCACATTTACCTTTGATTCAGGAAGTGCAGCCACATGCCTGCAGTGGCTCAGGCCAGAAGCCGAGGGGCACTACAGCACGACTCTCTGGCTGTGTGTTCACTTCCTCTTCCTGCTGCGCCCAAGGTCTATGGGATTTGCAGTCCAGCATCACAGAAGCAGGACTTCTCAGGGTTGCTCATCACTTCCCTCTTCCAGACGCCTCTGGGATTTGTAGTCTACAGTTGCAGCCAGTAGTAACTTTCAGTAAGTTTAGCAGTAGGGCAACTCTGCACTTGTGGGAAGGGGGGTTTAATTCTCTTTCCTGGCCAAAAACTCCAGCCAGGGTTTCCCTGGGCGGCAGTCCCTGCCTCTCCCCCTGCCCTCCTAACTCTTCTCTGCTGGAATAGAAAGCACAGTTCAGCTCAGGGCTGCAGAGTGTGCTGGGGGACTCTGATTTAACTTGAACCAGGAAGGGCTCTGGGACAGAAGTTTCATAAACTGGTTTGAACCAAATCAATTAAGTCTGATACTACATTCAACCAGGTTTATCTTAAACCAGTTTCCACCATTTTGAAACTGGCTTATGTGCATGGAGCTTCTGTTTTGTTACAGGTTTCAACCAGTTTCTGATGACTTAAACCAGTCTGTATGCAACTTCTGTCGCTAGCCTTGTACACACACAACCTCTCTTCTATTGAAACCAGTCATTTTATTTTTCTGCTCCTTGAGTTCCTGTAAAGCAATGTAGAGGTTTTGCCTTTTTTTTTATGATTAGCCCAATCTAGCCACTCTTTCTTTTGTTCCATAGTTAATGAACCTGGAATTCTTCTGTATTCTTTACCATTTCACTTCATGGCTGCTCTGTTATCCATTTACACTTCAGACAGTTGGACAAGATGAGGCTGAAGGATTTGGTCCAACTTGCCAAAGAATGGACACCCTTACCCTGACCCAAATGTAATGTTATTCCCAAGGACTTGCTATAGCAGACTTTATGGCCTTTGATTTCTGGGGTGTTGTGTTATACATGAAGATGTTCTGAATAATTATTTTCAGCCATGCCCTGGATTTTAGCTTCATCCCAGATGACTAACCATACTTTAAGCCTCAAGCTAGTGGTCAGTATGTTCATAGAAGGCCCAACCTGAAATGTGCTATGAACAGAAGCAAAAGGGATGAAGATCTTCTAAACAAATTGCTCACTGGATAGTAGGGCTGTGTGAAATTTCACCAGGTGTTTCATTTTGATGCTGTTTTGACTTGTTTCGAGCAGTGAAATAAAAAAAAAATGAAAGGCTTCAAAACAGCCTTGAAATGAAACAAGGACACTCCAAGTTTTTTGAAACTTTGAAATGTTTCAGGTTTCAAAGCAGGGAAACAGAAAGTAAGGAGAGGGAGGGGGAAGGGGCAGGGGGAAGGACTGATCTGATATTGACTGTGTGTAGCTGGCCAGTGACTGTCATCCTTCCCTGAGGTCCCTTCTAATCCCAGTGCTCTGGGGGAGAGATGGAAAAATAGCTGTGCCGTAACACACGCGCACAGTCACACAGGTCACAAGTTTTGCTTGTCAGCAGCTTGAGGTGCAGTTTCCCAGAAATCCCTGCATCTATCTCTTTGAAACCTGGCAGGCTTTGTGACCTCAGCAGGGGCTACCATGCTTGCTGTTACCACCCCACTGCACCTTAACACACATGTGACACAAGTTTTGCTTGTCAGCAGCTTGGGGTGCAGTTTCCCAGGAACCTCTACATTTGAAACTTGGTAGGCTTTGTGGCCTCAGCAGGGGCTGCCATCCCTGCAGTTTTCACCCCCCTGTGCCTTCATGCTTACAAATGACACAAGTTTTGCTTTCAAAATTTGAGGTGCATTTTCCCAGAAACCCTTCCACCTATTTCCTTGATACTTGGCAAGGTTCATGGCCTCAGAAGGGGCTACCAAGTATGCAGGTTTCATTCAAGTCAGGCAAGAAACGACAAAGTTATAGTCAGTTTTGTGTGTCCCCATTACAGCCTATGGGTGAAACATCAAAACAGTTCAACAGTTATGAGAAAAAGAAATGGAACAATGGTTTCAAAATGAAACAAAACTCAAAATGAAATACCACCCTGCTGAAATGGTGAAATGGAAGTCAAAATGAAACAGTGCTGTTTTGCACAGCCTTACAGTGGATAGAATGCAACTGAGCACCACAGTGTGCTTAGTCAAATGGCTTTGGTCAACTGACTGCTACATAGTGGAGTATAGAAAGTAAACCAAACAGACCATCTAAATACTGGCAAAGGCCCAGTAGGACCATACTGTGACCACTATACATTTGAAACTGTTATGTCAGCGATTCCCTCTGAAATGTAACTTCAACAATAGAAAATTTATGGTGAAGGACCACATACTGGGCACTTTTCTTGGAAGCAAGTCTAATTTAAATAAGGGCAAGAACATCTTCATAATATGGTTATGAAATGATTTGTAGGTACGCTAGGGAGACCAAACAGCCAAATTTCTCTCCTGTACGTAAATTTAGGGATTAGGGATTATTCATGGAATCCTAATTAGTAATTCCTCCAGGAAGCCAGAGAGAGGGACTTGTCACATGGGATATTTAGCACATTTTATTTAGATCCTAGTAGGTATTATCAAAAGCTAGAATGTGTTCTCAGCAGTCACATGGTAATGCTTAGAACAGACTCCCAACCTGGGTCTCTCCTGCTGGCAGTAGGTATGGAGAGCCAAGTCCAGGGGAAGATGTTGCCCCTGTCACTGGATCCCACCAGTGCCCTGGGATCAGAGCTGATTGGAGTGTGGTTGGACTGTCAGTCCAACCGTGGTGTGGTTCCAGGGTTGGACTTATATTCAGCTGATTGCTGTTCCTAGCCCCACACTGCCTTGGAGTCTTGAATTGGTCTTCTGAAGTGCTAGCTTGCACTTCACTGGAGCTGGTTCAATACTTTGGTGCCATGTGGGGGTTGGGACCGCAAACAACTGATTTTTGGTCCCAGCCCTGGGAATCCACCATAATCTCTAAATGGTTCTAGTGTAGCCCTAGGGCTATGACCAAAAATCATCTTCTTATCAGTTACAGCCCCTTCACTGGACCACATTGGAACCCACAAAAAGCAGATTGTGCGTTCCAGCCCTGGGACCACAAGTGATCATATATTTCCATGGAGCAGTCCAGTGTTAGCTCAACATATGTTACTTAATACAGTCTGGAGATGCTCCTCACTGGAAAAGGTATAACTTCACTTTGGAATGATATGAGTGCACTTAGCATGTTTTAGCCTTCACAAACACGCAGATATTCAAATTTTAAGTGCATTTAACAAGTGCTAAGTGTCTCATGTGACATGGCCCAGAGACTATGTAAGAGGCTAGGACTCTAAAAATATTTTAACACTAATATGCTTGCCCTCAGTTTGCTGTACTATACATTTTTTTTTAACTAATCAGCTGGTCAATTCACTAAGAATCCACCAAAGCTGTCTGCCAGATGGTAGCCACTGATTAATTTGTCTTAACGTCAGCCAAAAAGGAACAAAAAGTGATGGGTGGAGCAGTAAAGACAAGCACAATCAACATCTGACCAAATAGGGTTTCCTGTCAGTTTGGGAACTAACTTGATTGGCACTGCAGTTTCCTGTGTACAAGCTAACACCAGTAGCAACTACAGTAACAAGAATAAATGTAAGATAAGACACCTGTGAATACAATAAAATTGTTATAAAATTCCTGGCTAAAAATCCTAAGGCAGCGAACAGAAATTCCTGTGTAGGCATTGCTGTTTTGGCTCTAGGCGGAACACTTCCTTTCTTTCTAAAGAACAAGAATGTGGAACTTTAGCCAATGGGATTGTTGGGTGGGTCAGTTTGCCAGGTATAAATGTCAGCTTCTATGAGGTTTTCAGATGTGGCAAACAAAAGCTGGTGTTTGAAAGGAGCACAATCTACCCTAGCTGCATTTGGATTACTCTCATAAAAGAGGTGCTGAAGATGCTATGAGTAATTTCATGAGGCTTGCAGGTAATGCATGTGGTCTAGAAACCTAAGGATGGTCCTGCCTTGAGCAGGGAGGTGGACTAAATGACCTTTCAAGGTCTTTTCTAGACCTATTTTCCTATGATCCTGTTATCACACATGCAATAAAGAAGCCTCTCATCAATAAATCTTATAGGGATGAAGCCAACAGTTCTATACTTACTCTAAAATCTATAGAACTCAGCTTTTTAGCTTATTTCAACCATTTGGAAGAGATATAATTATCAAATTACATAGGAGGAGTAAAAATATCTTATTGTAAGGCTGTTTTCTATTCAACTTTTATAAGAGTTTTCTAGAACAAATGCTCCTGACGAAGGGAACTTTATGCTTGAGAGCTTTTCTAACATTTCTCTCAACTCTATGGTTGGTCTGATAAAAGGTATCTTCAAAAAATCCTTTCCCCCTTGTAACTAGCAAAACCCATCATCTCTTAGTGTTGGGGAACATTCATACCTTCTTGAGAGAATGCAAATGCAACATACCACACACTGGTCTATGCCCAGGAAATCAACATCAGATTTTATTAGTACACTGGGCAAGTCATGGATTATTCTCTCTCTCTCAATTTTTTACTGTAAATGGAGATAATACTGATCATATTTCTTTTCCTCAGAAGGAGGATGTGAAGATAAGACATTGTCAAATACTCTGATAAAATTAAAGGGCATATGACTATCTAGACCAGTGATTTTCAACCTTTTTTTAGATTTGAGGCACCCGTAGATAGACTTGAGGCATCCCTTGGAAAATGTCAGCTCTTAGTTTTCACTTTTTTTGCCTACAGAAAAATATTACCAATTTTTCTGTTGCAAAATGTCAGAAAGACCACAACTATGGACTTCTTTTTGAAATCTCTGGGTTTATCTTGTGAAACATGTTTGTAAACCCAACAGTGCTAACAGCGGGTGCATCCACATGAGACATTTATTGTGGAGTTGCTTAATTAGTTCCACAGTAAGTCTCAGCATTGACATGTGCAGTGCTTTTAGGACAGAGTAAACTAATTTAAATCTACTGTATAAATCCACTGGAAATAAATGCATTACATATAGTACTTGTAAACACAAGTACTATCCTATATTGGAGTTTTTTTACTCTGCAGCAATGTACGTGTAGATACTAATAGGGCTGGCTGGGGCAGGAGAGTGCTTCAGTATAGGGGCTGCTTGCTGGCTACACTTGTATGCTCTCTCTCTTGGAAAGATTTCTAGCAGTGGAAACTTCCACCACTAGAAATGAACATTTATTCATCCCCTAAGACTTCATCCTGACATCTGTGTAGGCAGACCCTATATCTACTTGGAGCCCTTCAAAGCAGGGCTTTGTTACATGGTAATATGGGGCAGCTCCTGGGGTTCTTCTCACTTGGATTGTCCATACATTAACACCTAAAACTGGTTTTAAGTACTCGTTATGCAGCTCAAAGTTATGCCACTCCAAAGTCACTCTAGGCTACACATTAGAATAAACACCCCACCTGTCCCCCTCCTTCACTGGTCCAGATCAGGCCCACTGCCCCCCACACTCCACCCAGCATCTCATATCCCTAGTCATTGCCCCTCTTCTTTTTCCCCCCAGCAGCAGTTAACCTTCCCTGCTTACTCCCCTGGGACACACAACACGAGCAGCTACAAGTAAGTAATGCCCCAGGAACAGTGGGAGGCAGAGGGCACTGGAGCTAGGGTGGTGAGGGGCAGGAGGGAGCCCTGGAGCTAGGGTGTTGAGAACTGGTGAGTTCTGGAGGACAGAGAGACAGGGCATAGGCGGGAAGCTCAGAATGGGGGAAGGCTGGAATTCTTACCATTTGGTCCTCCAGGCCTTTGGTGGCCTGAAGTATGACTGCACCAAACACAACCTAGCACTATCACCCATGAACAGTTGTGCAGCTCGCAGTGCAAGGTGTAACAAAGCCCTCAGTGAAGCTTCCAGTGAAGCAACCTGCAAACAACTTCTTGTTGGAGTGATGCTGAAAGTGCTTCATAGTCCAAATTTCAAACAAGAGAATGGGTCATGTCATATAAGTTGTAAATGCATATGTGTTATCAAATCATGGGTCTATTCCATGAAGAAATAAAGGAATGTAGCCTTCTTAAAGAACATAAGAAGTACCATACTGAGTCAGATCATCTAGTGGTCCATCTAACCCAGTATCCTGTCTCCAGCAGTGCCAGGAGTGGATACTGTACAGGGAGAGCACTGAACTGGACATCTCCATAGAGATCTATCCCCCATTCTTGGAAAGCTTTAAGTGTGTGTGCGTGTGTGTGTGTGCACGCATGCGCTCTTAGTAAAAGATGTGTGTAAATGATAATGCTTAGCAGTTCTATAATATTCTAGTCCCTGATACTCCTGTGAGGTCAGTATGTAAGTGTCATGAGCCCTTTTTACAATTAAGACTATTTAGGTAGAAAGTTCATAGGCTTGTCCAAAGCCACACTGTGATTCAGTGATGGCAGATATGGTGTTGGAACTCCAGAATTCTTTGCTGTGATCTCAAATTTATATAAGTCCCTGGCTGCTTTTCAAATGCCTTTCCACAGGAAAAAGTATCCATATCTTTGCAAAAATGTTCACTCGCTATTACTTTTGGGTTGGCACATAGCTCTGCTTTGAACAATTACACTGACATTTTCCTGAAAACAATCCCTAGGAGTTAAATTAAGAATGCAAAAAAGCATATTCAGCTCAACACAATAGGGTAAATTTATCCTCCAAGTCTATGCAAAGCTATCGTATTTTGGCCAGGAAATTCAAGGCCCCTTCCTGTAAATATATTAAGTTCTCATGCTTAGGTCAGAAATTACGAAGATTGTCATGTTCACAATATTCTGACTGCAAGGTGCTGCCCATTAAGTGTTATTTGACATGATCAATCAGAATACAATATTTCTTATAAAGACAGCAGATCAATAACATCATATTTATATTTACAGAGTCATAACCTATGATTTAAAAATCACAAACATGAGTTTTCCTAAGAAAACCCTGTTGTTTTCTTGAATGTAACGGAGACTTGGTTGAAGAGTAATAGTTTGTGGTGTGACTTTTGTAATGTTGATGTAGCAAACACGAATATTGGGGGGGGTTAACCTTCCTTTCAGTACGTTAACTATTGGATCACAATACTTATTAGTTATTTGGTGTAGAGCAGGGATCAGATGTATGGCCTATGGGCCAAATCCAACCTGCAGAGCTGTTCCATCCAGCTTGCAGGACATCCTGAAGTTAGGAAGCATGGTGAGGGAGTGCCACGACTTACCACAGAATTTGGGCCCTTGGGCTCCATGGACTTGACCCTCAGCAACAGGAAGGAGGGTTTAGCCTGTTTGCGATCACTTGGCTTGCTGTTACTTGGCCCCACTGTTAAAATTAACATAGGGACGGTCATATCACAGGACTGTCAAAAATATGGCCCATAGTGCAGATATGGCCTGTGAAGCCATTTCCTGTGGCCCACCAGGTTCCCAAAAGGGCAAGTGGAGGTAGGGCCTGCTATTGACATACAGGGCATGGAGCCCCATTGGTGATGTATGGTGGTGGCAGAGAGTGAGTAATGGTGGCATTAGCTCTCCTTGTCACTGCTGCTTCTTGTCCTCGCACTGCTGCTCACCTCACCACTGGTGCCATTCACCTGGTCACTGACATTCCCCCCACTGCTACTGTGGCATCTGGATCCAGCCCATGAGGAGTCCTGCAGTCCAGATCTGGCCAGCAAGGAACCCAGTGTTCCAGATCTGGTCTAGGAGATGGGGCGAATTTGATACCCCTGCCATACAAAATCAAACCCAAGGTCCATATAGCTCCAGCATTTCATTTGCAAGAGTAACAGGTACCAAATGTTTCAGAGGAAGGATGCAAGTAACTTTCCAGTAGGTAGTTATGAAATAAGTTGCCCACAGGGAGAGTTTTTTCCTGAGTCTACCAGCTGGAGTTTCTGCTCTAAGTGTAGTGGCTTATATTCCTCATATTATATAATTAACACCAACAACAGATTTCTTTGTGATATGACTGATCATTCCCTTATCATCATAGGTTGAATATTTTTTTTTAATCTTGCTATGATCCTCTCTTCGATTTTTTCTCGTGGCAGTGAATTCTAGAGGTTAACGATATATTTTATGAAAAATGATTTTCTTTTTACCATGTTAAAATTTGTTCCCTTTTAATGTCACTGAAATATACTTTTATTATTATTCCTGTACTATAAGTAGGTAAACAGAAGTGTCCACTCTACTTCTTTTTATACTACCTATTATTTTAACTACTTTTTAATAATGGAAATGCCACATTCCTATGATGTAAACTTTTAATTCTCTCCCATCCTAGATCTGTTGTGTTTTTTCAGTAGTGATGACAGACTGAGATGTTATGTTGGCTTCCTTAAGGGGGCCTTGTACACTTACTGGAGACCTTCACACTGATGTGCTATAAAGTAGGAAGGCTTCCCACTATACTTTGCTCTCACACTACCTTTGGAAGCCTTTCTTTAATATGGCACTTTTGTGCCCCAGCAGTGACTCCTCACAACATGTTCTTGTTTTGAATTTTTAATCTTTGTTCCTCATACCAGTCAACCTTACCCTGAATTTCACTGACTTTATTCTTATTAATGTTATATTGAAATAGTCTGAATAAATCCAGGCAATCCCTATAATTGTCCTGTACTATTTAGTTTAGATGTCATTTAGAAAGTCAGATTACACACACTCGAAATCAAAACAACAAAAGCTAGATAAGGCAGTAATTGCACTTGTAAACCACATGCATGATTTACTGGTGGGGTAACTCTCCAACTCCCTCTGTAAGGAATCCTCAGAATATCCGTGTTTTAATTTGTTGATTGCTTTATTACAGTTTTGCAGTGATCTTCAGGTCAGGCTACAATCTAAAACACCAAATCTAGAAATCCCAGATTCTGATTTGGGTAAAAGGGATATAAATCAACATTAATTCTGGACCAGCTGAGATTAAAATTAGGTTTGACCCTTTTAGCAGAAGAAAGCCAAATCACAGGATTTTAAGTAGAAAATGAATGATTAGGCAGCATGCAATGTTCATGAAAAATAAAGGATCATTTATATATTAATTTCAAGTGTCAGGCCCATGGTACTGTGGCAGTGCCTCAGAGGAGACACACACTGAAAAGCAAGATTAGTTCTGCTTCCTGGGGCAATAATGAAACCAGGCGTGATGCCAGTGCAATAGATTTTTGTCAGTTAGACAATATACTGAAGATTCCAGCAAACGGCAATTATTAAGCTCCCTCTACTGAATGATTCACAAGATGCTTGGAAGCTTTGAAAAAAGCCCTTCACTTTTCTTGCTCAATAATCATTAATTATCCAGAGTGAAATGGGAATCAAGAAATGCAGTTTAGGACTACACAGCCTATACTCTCTATGCCATTCTTTAATTTGCATATCTAGCCATCAGCATCTATGGGTCAAATATTTACTACATAATAACCAGAGAAAGGGATATTTTTGTTAATCATAGAGAAGAAAAATCACCTATTAGATCACAGTGCCTGTTACGCTAATGACTACACTGCCATGCTGTCTTATCTTCACTAAAATAAACATTAAAATGAAATGCTTTAGCTCAGAGATCTCAAAGGAGTGGCCTGTGGAGCCATACCATCTGGCCTGCAGGGCTCCTGAAAGGGCTAGGAATTCTGGCATGAAGCAAGTGACGGTGGGGCACAGAGCCCCCTGGGAACACATTTCAGTAGTGTCAGGGAAAGCAACAGCCACATTAATCCCTGCAGCCCCCTGGGAGGAAACAGAAGTTCAGGTTTGCCACACTGCTGGAGGTGGGTACAGAGCTGTCCTGTTCTTTATTGAAGTCTAAATTCACATAAGAAGCCCTGCAGCCCAGATATGGTCTGGGGGCTGGGCAAATTTGATATCCCTGCTTTAGCCAATATTTCACTGAATCAGGATTTAAAAATGTACTTAAATGAATCAGGGAGTTGCTCAAAGGGACCCACAGTCCAAAATGATGCAGTACAAAATACAAATACAAAATACAAAAGGCAGACAATTGAAAGTACTGTAGAAAGAGACAATGTCCCAAGTTTCTGAGAAAAAAAGCTCTCCTTATCCCTACAGCAGAGATTCCACCTTGGAAATCCTTTTAAGGATGCCACGGCATGCTGCACAATATCAGCCTGTCAGGTGCACAATTCATAAAATAAACCCAGAGATTTCAAATGGGAATCCAGAGTGTTGAAAACGTTTTGACCTGTTGTGGGCTTGCTGAGTACTTTGCAACAGAAGAATTCCTCTATCATTTTTTCATACTTAAAAAGTGAGTGAAGGCTAAGGGCAGGCATCTTCTGAGGGGTGCCCTGTGTCTAACAAGAGCATATTGAGTTTAAAAGCTGAAGAACTATGAGTCTACCCATCCTAAGACCATTGCATTTTTTCCTCATTCCTCTAGATGTCAGTCTCTCATCAGCCAACTGCTTGAATGTAACTGCGTAATGTAACATCAGTGTCACCTCAATGTTAATATTTATTTAAAAGAGAGGGATCATGGTGCTTATCTTCAGTTGCCAAGCTTCTGTTCCTGTTTCCAGAGATCTCCCTCTTTAACTGCTATGTATGACTGAACCTATCTACCAGGTGCCCTTCCTGCTTAGGGAGTTATAGGCTTCTCTAGCAAGATGATGCTAATTGTACTGTGGTCATACCTAAACAATCTAAAGAGGGATTAGGGCCCCTATAAGCTAGGCACTGAAAAAATGCATGCCACATACACTGTTTCTGCTCCAGAACTTTAAACACTAGGATATGAATATTACACAAACAATGAGTAAGGACATAGAGAGAGAAAACAAGACGATGGTAGAAAAAGATGCAAAGCCAAATTCAAGACATTCAGTGCTCTAAAAACACCCCACAAGGGTGTTATCATTATTTATGTGTTCCAAAACAATGTCTAGGAGTGCCATTGCAGACAAGGACATCATTGTGTCAAGTATAAACACTGAACAAAACACTGCTCCTGCCCCAGAGACCTTACAGTCTTAGAGGAGCTCACAAAACAGGAGACCATAATAGAGACAAAAGTAGAAAGCTACCACAAAGAAACAATGAGTTGGTCAGCACAATGTGTAAGCACTGGAGCCCATCACCAGCCTGTCAAAGTTTTTTTTCCTGTAGGTCTCAAAAGTCATAAGCAGGGGACATGGTATCCCTCAACAGATCTACAGCAGGAATGGACTTCCCTGAGCCTGCTGAGGTGAAGCACAGTGACTGTGTGCTACACCCCAAAAGAATGCAGTGTATCTGAAATTAACGTTCTTAATATGGCACTGGAAGGATGTCAATAAATCATTTAAGACATTGCTGCAATAAAGGTATAGTTTAGAAAAGATCAAAGTTAAAATCTAGTGAAGTTAAAATACAGAGGTACATTCTTATGGCTGACTGATAGATTATGTTACATCCTTTTTAGGAGAAGTATGTGCAGAGTAGGCATGTGCAGAGTAGGCAAAGTCCTTTGATGATGCAGATTTGTTCTGCTCTGTCCACATCCCTATGTCATAGCCCTGTCCCCAGGCTGTGATCTAAGCTGAGTGTTAAAAGTCTTCATAGTTAAACTGAATAGGGCAATTTTTATTCTTCCTAACTATTTTTTTAGCCTGTTTGCAGAGTGGCGCATCAGTTGACCCCTTGGGTCACAACTTTAGGCTTTCATTTGTATCTGTGAAAGCTAGAAATGTGATAAAAATGGGAGCAAAGATTCTGATCACATCTCAAGCCTTCACTTAATAATGCCCAGGACAAGGCCCGGAGTGTATGTTTTAATGAGGCCAGCACAGGTATAATTGCCTTAGCAATTAACTGGAAAGATACAGAGCTAAATGGTTTATTCCTTCCCTTTATACTACAGCAGAGGTAGCTGACAGCATAGAAATGATTTAGGACCTGCCATCACACTGCTGCAGTCATAAGGAAGCAAACAGCTTCCAAAAATGAGCTTCCAAATGAAATTTCTTTGGAAGGTTTCCCTAAAAGGTCCAAATGTATAAGCCTTGCAGACACAATGCCAAGCCCACCGGTTTCAGTAACTATTGGAAGTGGACCAAGTAGAAAAATGGTAGGATTTCTATCTGCTTTGGGTGATTGCAACTTTGTATTTCCGATTTCAGATCTGTTTTGAATGCTTGTGAAGGGTGCTCACAGCACTGAGGGGCACATTTATACAGCACATAGTTTAGAAAAGATCAAAGTTAAAATACAGAGATACATTCTTATGGCTGACTGTTGCACTATGGGAATGGCTTTTTCCCTGCAGCACTCCCAGTCAGAGAGTGTCTGTTCCTAATTGTTCATAGGTGTAATCATTTTTAAAAATTCCTAGAAAATGACTTGAAATGCTAAGGTACAGATTAGAATAAAAAACAAAGGATGGGATGTTGTCTCAACTGCCTTCACCTTTCAGTAAGCAGCTGTTAACCTTTACAGTACAAAATTAAGTGTTTTATTTCCTTAACTACTTTACTGAGAAAACCATCATCTGCACTATCTGATCTAGTGACTTAGGCTAGGGACAGACAGTCAAAAAGCCTGAGCCTGAATTGATTAAATCTTTGCAGGTTAGTCTAACCTGACTAGGCTGAACTGGTTTGAAACTAGACAGGCATTCTTTCTGGACTGAGGAAATTCAGGCACATGCCTGCAGTGGCTTAGGCTAGAAACCAGAGGATACTAGAGCAACCCTCCCTTCCCTTCTGCAGGAGCTGAGCTGAAGGGGGTGTGGCCAAGCGAGGGCAAGACTCTCATTAGGGATGTCAGCCTGCAGGTCCCAGGCTTTTCCTCGCTGGCTGCTCAAGGTGCAGGAGTGTTGCCAGTTCCCAGCCCTGGGCTAGCAGTCTGAGGCAAAGGGAACGGTGCAGTTTTGATAATACGAAAATTTTCAATCTCCCTCCCTACTTCCTCATACTGTCTGCAGCAAACTGACAGGCGAGTGAACCGGCCAGGGAGGGAAGGGGCGAGATCAGTCTTTATCACCTGATTAGCAAAACAATACCTCTCTCCACATTACTTCAGACTTTTTAAACAGCTTACCAGCTGACCTGTTGATTAGCTTCAAAAACCCTAAGTGGTCACTGTTCTGTCTGCCTATCCAGTGAAATTGGAGAGAGAGAGACACACAGCCACCTCTGCATATTAGCTAGCATAACGCATGCTGGCTACAGTCTGTGCTGTGGCAGAGAGGAGGAAAGGATCTCTGCTTAAGCAGTGAGTGGCAAGAGGGGGGCATGAGGAAGCCAGCAGACCCTCCTGTGCCTGTAAGTCTGTGCTGAGCTCTAGTAAGGGAATGGGGCGGGGGGGGGGGGAGGGCAGTCCTTCTGGAGAACATAGAGCCCTGCCCGGCCCAGAGAGCATGCCAGGATGCTGGAGGAGCCTGATTTAACTTAAACCAGCAAGGGGTCTGGGACAGACGTTGTATAAACCAGTCTAACTCAAATCAGTTAAGTCTGATACTGCATTCAACTAGATTTATCTCAGACTGGTTTCAGCAATTTTCAAACTGGTTTATGTGCACTGAACATCTGTTCTATTACAGACTTAAACTAGTTTCTGATCACTTAAACCAGTTTATGTGTAATGTCCGTCCCTAGCCTTAAACAACAAGTTTGTAATCCCTTTTTATAGCTCTAGTTCTAGAGATGGTAAAACTGACTCTCAAACCTTACATCTTTTAAAGCTTCTTTCTTTAAAAGCAAATTGTATGAAATTCAGCCTATGAGTATTTTAGATAAGGTCTTAAAAACACAGCTCCTTCTTACTCATTAAAGATCCCAGGACACCTTTCTCTTCCTGTTTAAATGTGCTCTCCCACATCATTGTGGATTCTTCTGAGTGTCTATCTGGGCGCTATGAAGTGGATAAATGGCTCCTGTCTGAAAAGCTTTGAAAGATCTCAGAGATACTATGGAATGAAAGGCATGAACAAAATGTGAACTAGCACCCATCTACTTGCTTCCTAGAATCCTTGCTTTTTACAGCCACTGGAATATTACTGAATATTTTACTACAGACTTGCCCTTAGCATCTTTTATGTGAAGAGGACTCAGAATCCTCTCTCTCTCTTAGTTCTCTCTATTTCTCAAAGTCATTGATAAAATCACTTGTATTGAAATTGCATTATTCCAACTGAATCAAAGTTATTAGTAAACTAAAAAAAAATCCTGAAAGCGAATGTTATACCTGGTTTCCTCTTGCATTTCAATTGTGTCTGTTGTTACATTCCTCTGATGTTCAGGTGTAAGTTTATTTGCTCTGCTGTTTGCTATCTATGTTCATTATTCAAGTGCTCATATTTTATGAAAGCAGGCTGCAACCATCTGGCAAAAACTCATCTAAGTTTCTAGATCAGAGAGGATATAATGACAGATGTACATGCTCTCCATTGGCCCAGTGGAGAACATGCACCTCTGCCATTATCTTTAAGCGAGCATTTTTAAAGTAAGCATTTTGGCTCAGATCCTCAAAGGTCTTCAAGAACAAAACACTTGTTGAAATCAATGGGAGTTAAGTGCTTAACTACTTTGAGGATCTGGGTGCCTGTGTATATTTCATATTTACAAGCTTCTTTTAAGTTTGGCCCAGTATTACAGGCTGCATTTTAAAGCAATCTTTGAGGGACAATTACTGTGGAGTCACATATTTAAGGCATCTGGCTGAGAGTGAGAAGCCCTGGGTTATGATTCCAGCTCCCAGGACTTCCTTTAAACACTGGCAGAGCTGACCTAGGTAGGCTTTAAATCTCCATTGCTACCACTGGAGATTTTATCAAAGTGTTTAGACAAACAGGAATAAGTCCTCCATTGTGAGGTACTAGAAAAATGTTTATTAGCTTTTATTTATGAGCATTAACTAAACAGCACAGTTTTTAAGTGATGCTTAATGTGCATTAGGCTATTTTAATTCACATTAAATAAAAAGCACAGTTTTTTTTAGGGTGCCTGTACACAAGCGCAGAGGCTGCTTTGATACACTGTAATCACAATGCATCAGAGCAGACTCAATTAATTGAGTTTGCTGGAGTGTGGTAATTACCACACTCCAGCAGCCTCCTGCATCTCATATATCAGTGTCCCCACACTTAAGAACGGTGGCAGGGGCATTTGAACTAAAGCATGTTTGACAAGCTTTAGTTCAAGTGCCCCTGCCACTATTTTGAGGCTGGTGCATGAAATAGCGTGGTAGTTTACTTAGAGTGGCTCTCAGAGCCACTCAAATTAAAATGCTGCCTCCCCACCTCCACAGCATGCGTGAAATTGCCCTTAGTGAAGCTTTAATTCACATTAAAATAGGCTAATGTGCATGTCCCAGGGGGATGGTAAGAAAGGGGCGGGATACCCCTCCCATGGCGTAGATTGCGGTGGGGCTGCCTGCCACAACACCAAGGAGAAAAGCCCCGATAACAGGGAAGACTCATCCTCAACAGATGCAACTGAGCTGGATGAGCTGCAGAGGGGCAGAACACCTGCATGTTTTGTCAGCCACTTTTCTCTGGGGCTGGGGCTAGTGTGGAAAGATGATGAAATTGAAGACAGCTACCCAACTGGGATAAAAACCAGTGGTGGGGAAACAGCTGAGGGAAGAAGCTGTGGGACCTTCCTGAAGGCCAATCTGAGGCCTCCCAACTGCTGCAGGGAGAGGCCAGAGAGGGACCCAGCAGAGGGCCTGGGCTACCCTTAAAGGGGCCTGTGGCAGGGCACTAGTTGTGTCTGCTACTTTAAGGTCCTGGAGCTGGCAGCTGCCAGGTGCCCGATTAGGGCAGCCATTTTGGGATCTGGGGCTGCCCATATAAACAGGGTAGCTTGGCTGCTGGAGGTGAAGGCAACAACAATGCCTGGTTGGAGGGCTGCTTATATCATCTGGAGGTAAGGGAGGAGCTGTAGGGGATGGATAGGAGGCTTCTGGTCCTGGGTATGACCTAAAACTACACCCTGCCAGGAGTGGCTGTCAGTGGTGCGAAAGCCCACCAGGAAATACCAGGCCAGTTATCACCCCAGTTAAAGGCGGGTCGGGGTGCCTTAACCCCTAGCCTCCATGACTGGGTGGGTGATCCCTTTGTTTGGAGGGCCCAGAGGGTGGACTCTTGGAGATGAGGAAAAGGCCATAGACACATGGCCTGTCTGAGTTTCCCTTGACTGGTCCATGCTGGGGCCAGGACCAGAAGGGTCAAAGGGCCAGGGGCCCTTTGCGAGGGATACCCAAGAGCTGAGGGCCTGGAGTCCCAACTGGCCTAGAGGTGGGCCAGGGCTAGATGAGCCAAAGGTCTCAGTGGAGGGACCTCACCGGAAGTTTAGGGAGCTATGTTGCCCAGTATGATGGTGGAAAAAGCTGCCTGAGGGGAGGAATCCAGGTGGGGTTCAAAAGGAGGATTCTGGTGCCCAGTGTGGGGGCCAGTGACAATGAGAACATCTAGATGCCAGCTGTGAGGCTTGGGCTGCCATGTAGGGGAGGAATGGAGCCGCAGATAGCGCCCCCTGGCATTGGGGCAGGAAATGGGCAGCCTCCCACTTATTAACATCGTGTTAATCAAGGCGTGATGGGCAGAACACGGGCAGTTGGCCCAAGAACAGGTGGGCAGGCTCACTTTACGAATGGCCCAGAGCAGGCCCCCTGTTACTGGGCCTGTCACCCAGAATGGTGAAGGTGCCAGATTGGACGAATAAATATGTCAGGGGACGGTAAAGTCTCCAGATGCAGAAGTGGGGAGTCGGTTGAGGCCCTACCCTGAAGTTTCTGTTATTTGTGCCTCTTTCATTTCATTTAAAGCCCGAGAGGCCAGCAGAAGGGTCATAGGACATCCATCGAGAGCTGAGTCGGCTGGGGTCACTTGGGGACCCTTGATACTAATAGGCTAAACCTATCACCGGGGTCGCCTTATCGCCCACATAAACCTGTGGCAGAGTGGAGAACTGTAGCTAGATCATGGCCTACAAGTCGTAGACCATATGCCACGAAGGAGGCAAGCTGTGTTGGTGCATCAGTGGAACACCAAAGGCCAGAGAGAGTGAGAGGGATTGGAACACGACATTCAAGCGGGGTCGAACTGTCTATTGTCCAGCTGTACCAACAGGCTGGTGCATGACTAGGGTGTAGGGGAGGTGGAGCCCTACGAGTATCTGCTAGTGATGACATTTAAATCCTGATATTTGAGAAGTAGACTATGAAATTCCCTTTCACTATTACTGTTGATTTCTGTTCAGGAAAAGAAGAGATTACTAAGCACCCCAAAATGTTTTCTGTTCCCTAAACCACACCTGGATCTTAGTCATGCCAGGCAGGTGTATTGCTTTTCCTGTTCTTTGATTTCACTTAATGCAATAAAATAAATACTGTGTATAAATACTGTGTATTTATTTTATCTTGGGAAGGAAATGTCTGGTCAAGAATCCTCAGTACTAGATGAGGCAAAACCACGGAAAAGATTGAAAGAGAAAAAAATAAAGGAGAAGACCAATTTAAATATTTCAATGGAAAATCTTGTTTCAAGCCCTTAACCTCAAGTTCATTGTATAATAAAGGGAAAACTACCTCTGCTTCTGGAGGATGGAATTTACTAATGCTAAAACATTTGGGAGCTAAAGGCTTTTGCTTCTTTGAAGGAATAAGATACATATTAGTAATGATTCAAAATGGAAGAGTAAATCGTGTATATGGCACCATCCTACCTTTCTTGAAGGCCAACAGGTTTCATTTTGAAAGGAGATGGATTGGCAGAAACAGGAGGTCTGATCTCAGGTGCACATTGGCCTTGAGGGTCTACTATGACATTTACAACCTTAGGAGCCTGCTGAGGTTGGACCATACTGTTTGCTGTCTTAGACTGTGATGTCTGTAGGCGAAGGGGTGAAAGGTGGATCTCTTGTTTTTTCTCCTTCTCTTGTCTCAATGAAAACTGAATTTTCTCCTTTAATCTGTACAGAACCTACAGAAACAGAGAGGAAAAAATATTCTTTTATCATCTCAACCACTGTGTAAACAAGGTAATGAAAGTATTAAATATACCCTCAATCTCTATACAGAACATCAATGGTTTCTAGAAGAATTCCCCAATTTGTGTAATGTATTTGTGTAATGTATTGTTTCCAACAGTGGGGTAAATACTTCCTACTACACACATCATGCTGTGTGTGGGGGTGGGAGGATATTTAGCAGCTAACAATTTCTCACTGCTAGCTAATATTTAGTTTTAATTCTAGTAGTTATTGTTTCAGCTGTGTTATTAAAAAGATAAATAAAATGTAAGGGCAGGTAATAGTCACAAAAATCAGTGTAAGAAAAGAAATACTGGTGAATTAAATAATTACATAAAAGTTTCACAGAATATAAACACAAGAAAGACAATAATACAGAATAATATCTGATTCTTCTGACATCTCCAGACTCAGTTGGCTCTAATTACAATGTCCTAACTATTTTTAAATATTCTTAAAAAAGAAGGAAAAAAAAAGCAAAATATAATAAACAAACAAATAAAATCTTGTTATTTGCTATGGGCTGGCTGTTAGCGGGATATTATATTTCTAACAGGGTCACCTTCAAACTCAGTTTTGTTGTCATCAAACCAGGATTCCAGCCATTAGCATTCAAACTTGGATACTGGTTAGTTGTACAATATTTTGCACTGTTGTATTACTTCTGGAACCCACTGCAGTGACCTCCATGGAATTCCATGTCAAAGGCACTGTATACTGGCTTGGAAGAAGCTATAAAGGTAACAATGGCATCATTGGGTGTGTCCCCACAAGCAGGAACATGCGTTTTCCTGGGGACAAATAGCAGCGGCACATACTTGTGCCGCTGCTACTTGTCCCTGTGAAACGCCCCTGCAAACGTGAGATGGTGTGAAGCAAGTTGCCCCAAGTAGGGTAGGCCACCTGGGCTGGCACCAGCAGCCTTACTTCAGGTCCTGGGGGCCTCCTAAGACTCCAGCAGCAGTGATCTGGGCATGCAGAACTGGCTGGCAGTCACAGCATGGCCAGCCAGGCTCCAGTATCAGGTGGCACATGCTGCTGCCATGTGTGCCACCCCACTTTTTTCTGGCCTGTTTCTTTTTTTTGACATCAGGAAATCCTGATGTCAAAACTCCCCACTGTGCTGCAAATTAGCAGCTCAGTGAATGCATGCATGTACAGTGTGCCCAGTTTGCAGTGCTGCAGATAGGTTTGTGGTGCTGCAAACTGTATGTGTGGGCTTATTTAGCTGCTCCCATTTCCAAAGACACTACATCATGTCTAATTAGCAGCTAAAATGTTCCTTTTTGGGAAGAAAAGAAACTGTTTTGAGTTGCAGTTGTGACATACTGGATACCATAGTAGATGACTGTAGTGGTCTTTTACCTTAACTATTAAATTTGTAAAGAAAGAAGCACTTTCATGTCTCTGTAACAACCATGCTGTGATAAATCTGTGCCTCGAGATGGATGAAAGCCACTGGTGGGGCTATTTCATGTTACCTGCAGGTGCCATTTGCCTTGTGCCATAAAGGATTCAACTGGAGACCTGGTTCTGAAAGCCCTGGATCAACAGATGCAAAAAAGTCATGCTCTAGCACAGCTTTGTTTTTATTCTCTGAAACTTGAGGAGCTCCAACTGCTTGGTAATATTGAGAACGGATTTCACAAACTCCTGGAAAATTCAGTGTTACAATGGTGTAACCCCAGAAACTGGCACAAGAAGCAAAGGGGATTTCCCACTTTTTATACAGAAAATCAGAGCAATTAGGGTCACAAACCAATGGGCCAAAGGGATAGAACAGGTGAAAGGAAAGAAATATCAACACTGTGGTAACATAGAGTCAGCACTTTAATTTCCCCCTTCCTGCCCCCACACCTCCAGAGATGTTCTCAAAAAGCCCTTAGTCCCTAGAGCTCTCAAACAGGAGCCTGCAGTTGCCCCTAAGTCTGAGTCTCGTTTCTTCTTTCCACAGTCCTGGCTGACCGCGCCAGTGAAATCTCCAGCTCCACTGTGTACTCCTCTGTGTAGAGTTCACCAGGTTCCACATGCATGATGCTCTCCCTTCCCTTTACTCCAGCCTCAAGCTCTCGCTTCCTTTTTTCCCTTGTCCCTCTCCCCATCAGTCCCTGGGGGTACTTGGGAGTTGCAGTCATAGTATCATCATCATCATAGTATCTAGGGTCAGAAGGGGCCTAGAGCAGGCCATCTAGTCTGACCCCTCGCCAATGGCAGGAACGAGTGCCAGGGTCACAGGACCCCAGCCA
>JAGPOW010001296.1:76949598-77005784 GCA_030014935.1 Caiman crocodilus | reverse complement strand
GGATAAACCTGTCCCGCAGCTAACTACCCGGAACTCGCAAAGCTCCCTGTGGTTAAGGGAAGCGAGTCGCTTCGCAGATCCCCTTGCGATTAAAGGAGGCAATTCGCGACAATACCAAGGATCAGAAAAGCAGAGATGCTAAGGAAAAACACCCTCTCGACTCTTACAGACACTGAAGCTCAAGGCTGGGAGTGGATGATTAAATTAAACTAATGGGAACCATTACACATTTCTTTAGCTAACTAGACAGCTGCTCAGGCCTTAGACAGATATACTTCAACCTTATTTACCTTTGATTTTCTTGCCGACAAACAACCAGTTTATTTCAAAACCATGCTATTTCCTGGTGGACACTTGTAAGTCTCACTTATATTCATTAAGACAGTGAAAAAAGCATAATTTAAATCAATATAAGCTATTACTGAAATGATTTAAGAGGGTGTGGCTGTGCCTACATAAGACACTGACTGTGCAGTCACTACTGTGTAGTTATTTAGTACTTAGATAAACTGCACAGTAACCAGAGTTGCTGCACATTTTTACTGAGAAACAGCTTTTTTTGTGATGCTGACTGTGGAGTGGTCATGGGCTATGTGCAGTTATCATCTGGTGTAGATGTAGATGTGTTCTGGGCATAGGGTTCTCACATTCGAGCAAGGAGTGTTATAGAAAAATATTTAGCTTTTTTATAAACCTTTCTTCACTAAGATATCTTGGGAAGCAGGACAAATCTAGCAAACCACTCTCAGTAATAAGGAAAATGAAAAATCAATCCTTGGTAACAGGTGAATGGGAGAAGGGAGGCACTGACCTGTACCAAAGGACAAAGGGACGTTGCAGACTTAGCTTACACAATAGCAATGAAGACAAGGTAAGTTGGGTTAACAATTCAAGGTAAAGTCAATAGGGTAGCCTGGAGTCGAACTCAAGTAGGTAACCCAAGTTAAAACCTGAGTTACCACTTCTATTTTAATCCAAAATAGCTGATTTGGTTAATAACATGCCCATGATG
The DNA here is from genome assembly GCA_030014935.1 of Caiman crocodilus. NCBI lineage: Eukaryota > Metazoa > Chordata > Crocodylia > Alligatoridae > Caiman > Caiman crocodilus. Next base: position 77,004,772 of record JAGPOW010001296.1, on the reverse strand, counting down.
ACAAAATTGCTGGGTATGATAATTTTCAAGGCATCCTTCAAGTTCCACATTAGTTCTTTCCTTATATACAACTCTATTTTTGTGAAACAGATGCAATTTTTATGTATCTTTTTTTTTAATGGAGACAGGTTTTCAGGAGAGGTAAATTTTTATTTGGCTATATGAGCAGCAATCAGATTTCTGTAGGCGTGTAACTCCTGCTTTTTACCTTGTCCAGATGGAATACTATGTGTGCCATGCCTGATCTGATGAGCACCCAGTGGCTCTGGGTTTTGTTCTTGATTAGCAGTGCGTCTTTCCAAGATGATAATATGCATTCAAACTATGGGTTACGATCACTTGTCCTTGCACTGACTTATGGTTTGTATATGCTTTAAAGTTTATGATTTGTCCATCTAAACTTGTTGCTCACAGCAGTCAGTATCACGTTTCAAAGGCAATCAGAAGAATCCTTGTAGTAGACATTTGGGCTAAGTGCAGATTCTCAAAAAGCCCTAGGGAAAAGCACTCTATGAATAGCTTTATTTAAAGCGCTTTACATTAGGTTGGGACTGAACAGAACACACATTGGTGGGGGACTCGAAGCCTGCCTGTAGTGACAGTGGCTGAGGCCAGCAGGCTGAGGGCACTCCTGCACACCTCCTAGGAGGCTGCAGGAGAATGCCAAGCCTAGCCAAACCCAGCCGAGAAGCCACCTACCCTGGATTGGCCAGTGTGGCTCCTCTCCCAAGCCCTGTCCCCTTGCCAGATAGCTGCTGTCAGTGCCAGCCACTGGGGGAGTGGGAAAGGAGCTCCCCACAGCTTGTGGACTCAGGTCTTGGTGGGGGCCAGCAGAGAGGCTATGTTCTCTACCCCCTACGACAATGCCCAGTATACCAAAAAGCAGTGCAGCTCCAAGCTGTAGCTCCTTGCTGCAGCTGGGGGAATAGAGCCTCTCTGCCATGTGGATTCCACCCCCACCAAAGCTTGCGGGCATGGATTATCTTGGTGGGGCTTGCGCTGGGTCTGTGCAGCAGAGAGACTCCATTCCTTCAGCTGCAGCTAGGAGCTGCAGCTCGGGGTTGCACTGCTTTTCACTGCATCGGGAAGTGTAGCTGTAGAGGGGGCTGGAGAAGACCTGGTCTGGTTACACCAAGACCCATGGCCACAAGCTTGGGGGGCTCCACGTGACAGAGAGGCTCCATTTTCCATCCCTCTCCCAACAGTTCCCAGTTCTGCAAAAAATGGTGCAGCCCCAAGCTGCAGCTCCTAGCTGCGGCTGTGGGAGTGGAGTCTCTCTCCCATGTGGGCCCAGCCCAGTCCCCACCAAGACACATGCCCATATGTTGAGGGGGATGGAAATCCATGTGGCAGAGAGGCTTCATTCTCCCAGCTGCAGTCAGTAGCTACAGCTCAGAGCTGCGCTGCTCTTTGCCATGCTGGGAACTGTGGCAGGGGGGAAAGGGGAAATGGAGCCTCTCTGCCACATAGAGACCTGTGCCTGCCAGCTTGGGGGTAGGGATCCACGCAGCAGAGAGGCTTTGCTCCCTCACCTTACTGCTAGGCCATGCAGGGACGAGACAGTCTTTTCTGTCTGTCTCCCCTCTGTGACAGCCTGAGAGCGGGGATGGGCTAGTGCTTGCCCAGAGCAAATGAGCACTGGCTGAGGCTTGCAAGTTGCCCAGCAAGAGGTCCCTAGGATGCTGGTGGAATGTGACCTATCTTGACTCAGAATGGGACCTGGTACAAAAATTCAATAAATTGCTAAGTTGCAATAAATAACCTAAAGTGCTTTAGTCTAATACCATACCCATCCAGGGTTAACTTAAAGCAGGATCCATCATTTTTAAAGCACTCTGTGTTGTGAATGTCTGTTCAGTTATGGCTTTAGAGAGCTTTCTGCACACTTAACCTGTGGTAAGTATAACTTCTGTACAGGCCTGTGTAAGCCGCCGATGGAGAAATTTCTACTTACTTCCACACTTCCTATCAGTTACTGTTTGGCTTATTGCCACGAAACATGAAAGCGTAACTGAACAGTTTCATTATTCAGTTATATCAAATCCTTTACTATAATCATTTAAACTCTTAAACTCAACAGCATCTTGTCACAGAAAGGTCCACAGGCTGATTCTATGTTACAGAAAAATAAATGCATGTATAGGTCACCATTTTAAGTCACTAGGAAGTCAGCACTCCTACAGCAAAAGTAGGATGGATATTAGTTCTTACTTGGGACATATTTCTCAGAGACTAATGTATGACAGTCTAGACAGAGTTGATTTAATTGGAAATATACCAATCTCCCTAAATGGATTATAGGGCAATTCATCCTCAGCTAATTGGCACAGTTCAACTGAAGTCAAGAGAGACATACCCACATCAGTTTACCTTGAGTATATGGCTTAAGATGTATCGCTTACTGGCCCACTGTTAAAGGTACCTCTCTGGCCCCCAGATGTCAAGGACCCAGTTTCATGCCCAGCCACAGACTTACTGCGTAATCTTAGGCCTCAGTTTTCCAGATGTAAAATGAGGAAAATACATCCTTACCTTACAGGGATATTGTTAAGACAAATGCATTAGAGACTTTGAAGGGCTCAGATGTAGCATATGAAAGGATAGATTTAGCATCAGTTCAGGAATTAATGTAATAAAGAATGTAGGAGTATATTTATTCAAAGGGCTGCAAGGGTCTTTGTCCACTGTGCTATGAAGAGTTTCCCTAGTTTGTTTATCTTTTGAGTTTGTTTTGCTTTTGCTTTGTAGGGTTTGGTTTTATTCTTTGGGCAGATTTAGGGAAAAGTTAATAACCAGACAAGTAAGATTACACATAGTTGTCTTCTCAGCTCCAATTTTGACAAAAGCTTACGAATATGAATAGTTCTACTGAAGTCAATGGGACTAGTTACATGTGTAAGTAGCATATGCATAAGTCTTTGCAGAATCTGGGTCTCAGTTTTGTAATTATAAGCAAGAATAAAAGACATAATATTAAAATAAGTTTCTTGTTTTGCAACAGCTTTAAAATGGAGTACAGTCTCCATGGTTTTATACACTCTTCTAGGACCTATCTTGTTTGAAATTGTTTCCTCTGTTTGGCTACATTTATCTGACTGACAGAGAGCAAATGCAAATAACTAGCAGTTCCAGAGTATTGAAACGTACTTTTTTCATATACCATAAATGAGATTTGAAGTTCAGCACTTTATTTTTCAGACAGTCTCTGAAACCTTGAAATCATTTTTCCATTCATCCATTATTCATATATATTCTCTTCCCATATCTACTTGGAGTGTTATTTGTAACTGCACTATTTGGAGCAGATAATTATATTTATCACAACTGTAAAACTTATATGCTTCAACAAAGGAACATTCTAATTTAAAGAAAGTATTTTAAAGATGTAGCTCTGATGGTTGATGGGACCTGTATTGAACAGATCTGACATTTGCACAGAGCTGCTTAGCTTCATTTCATGATCCTCTAACCCAGTATTAGAGCTGCCAAAAATGGGTGAACTCTCCCATTTCTACACAGGTAACTTCCTATAGGAAATGCATACAAGTGTACTTATGAGAATTTGTTCTTGGTGTTACATTTTCAGACTGAATCTGTCTTGAAGCATTTTACACTGAAATAGAATATTTAAAATCAGCCAGAAAAAATGTCTGCCCAACAACTTTAAAGATAATATAAGCAGCAGCCATTATGTAACTAGCTATGGCTTATACACAGACGTGGATTTGAGAACTGCTTAGGAAGGGAGTAGAGCTGTTAAATTTAGGTTTTTCAAGTTTTTGTGTTTTTTTCAATAAAAATGTCTTATTTTTTAAAAAATTCATATTCTTGCCAAAATGGAAATTGTCATGGGAAAAATAATGTTTGTTTATGATTTTTTTCAGGTGACTCCTGGATCTGAACTCCCATAGAGATCTGACTGGCTGTATGGGCCTCTGAGACACCAAACAAAATCCAGAATAGGAGTCTGATGCCTGACACATGTGAACTCACCAATTTCCTTCCTTTATTTTTAAATCGGTATTCCCCATAGCATACACAGCTCAGCAGATAAGGTCAAAGTTGGATGTATGATGGAACAGCAATGTCTTGAGCAATGTGGAGGCGATAGTGATGTTACTTCTTTAAAATATGTTACTTTACAAAAATAAAAGTTGTCAGAGCAATAGTAACGATAACAACCATCTCTTATTTGGTTAGTTAAAAAACTCTTCCAGAAGATAGAGTGGCCGCATCTACACAAGATACTTACTGAACAGCAGCTCATTACTACTACACAGTCACCTTGTTGGGCACATTACTACGGCACAGTAAGTGTCAGTAGGTAACAATGTCGAGATGCTACTGCGCAGTAATGCTGGTTACTGTGCAGTCATTTAGTACTTGGCCATGTAAGTACTAAATCATTGTGCAGTAACAACTATGCAGTCAGTGTCTTGTGTAGATGCAGCCAGTGAGACATAGATAAAAACGAAGTATGAAAAGTCTTCTATATAAGATACAATTAAAACCTATATGGACAAAGCAGATTGATAAACCAACCTGAAATGGGGAATTATGAGCTGTTTTATTTTTTTCTCCAAAAGAAGTATCCAAGCAAGTCAACTCCTATATGCAAAACTAAAGTTTCTAAAGGATTATTTTTAGCCAATTCAAGCATTCTTAAAGCATCTAACAGCATTATTTTATTATTGTCTTGTAACAGTAGTATTTTTAAACTAGACATTCTCTTCAGTTTCAATGCTTTAACCAATGAGTTAACACAGAATTTAATGATTATAATACTTTTGCCTAAGTTATAATACACACTAATGTGATAGACAAGTGATCACCTACCTCAGGAGAGACTTCTGTAATTCCAAACTGGGATAAACTCTGATGCAAAACATTAATATTAAGTGAACGCAACACCTCTTCAGATGGGAGTGCATCAGAAATTCCTAGTTTTCTATTTACTGGAGACACAAATAGTTCAACACAGTTCTTCTTTCCCTAGTAAAATCAGATCACACAAAATCATATAAAGCTGTAGAATCCTGAATACTTTCTGCTAGCCACAAAAGCTTCACCATCTTGTCAAAGTGGCAGAACAGGATACAGGGATTGCTCAACTGTATATACTGACTCTCATTTTCAGCCAGTTCAGTCTTCACAGGATGATACAATATGCTATGAGTTGTATCTTTTCCCTTTTGCTTGCTGACTGTTGATAGATTATTTTTACCTGCAGCTCATGAACTTTATATATTTTGCTCATGCAAAAATGCTTAGGATAATGACAAGTAGTTTGCTGTTGTTTTGCTATATAGTGTCAACATATTTTAGTCATGAGGCATGGCGAGATGTGCTATTCTTATGTTTTATTGCAATATCATTCCAAATGATGGCACAATAATTTGAAAGGACCTCAAAGTCTGCCTGGAAACAATTCTGACAGTATAAGAGAAAAACCTGCTCCTGGTTGCACTATCTTGCAATTTTTGTTAACGGAATATGGACAAGTTTATTAAAACTGAGACAAATTTAATATTTTCCTCCAGGAAATAGAGATATTTTGCTTTATTCCTTCACTGCTATGAGGAAAGAAATATATCACAATATTTTAAAATATATAACGCTCCATTCCAAAGAATAACTTCACATACAGATCAGATGTAATAGGATACTTTCCAGAAGGTTTACTTTAAATTTAACTTCTGTCTTCCATATTTTGGTGGGTGGGTGTTTACCTTTATATTATCACATTATACCATCATGCCACTCAGCCCTTTTTATTCTCTTGTGATCAGCTAGGACATATATAAACTATGTATCTTTAGAGCAGTATCCCTGAGACAAGCTGAATTTTGTGAAATGAAAATACCTACAACAGTGCCAAGGCAGGGGTTAGTTATCAAATCACACATGTGAACAGCTGCCGTGACACTGAAGCCATGATACTGGGAAAATAATAAATTCTGGGAGTAGGTGGATTACGGAAGAGAAAGTAAGTAGATGAAGTGGCATTCCCACCTCTTTATGATGCCTGTAACTGACCTTTCCTCTGATCACAGGAGGGACTTTATACCTCTGCTAATTTAGTGTTTATCTCACAAGCAGCTATGCATGGGGGGAACTGCCTATCTAGCAGCAACAGCATGGGCAGTGGGAATAAGGTCTTGAGTTACTTTTTTAACTCTTCTTAGCAACTACAAGATCTTGGACAAGTCACATATCTTCTTTTGTGCCCTATTTTATCCATTTGGAACAGCGGGGCAACCTTTTGCAAGGGGTGCCACAAATTAGCCTTGCACCTTCCCCAAGTGCCACTCCTATTCCCTTTTTCTGCCAGATCTCTGTTTTATGCTGCTCCCTACTATGTGCTCCCTGCCTGATCTCCTGCTCTACTCTACTTCCTGCCCTATCTGTTGCTGCACAGCCTGGCCCCTTCCTGATCTGCTGTGGCCCACGCATAGAGGCGGCCTGTGCCACTGTAGCTCTTGTGCCACAGGTTAGCCACCCCTGATGTAGAAAATGCACAGATTAATACCATGGAGGCTGGGTCCTGGCAGCTGGGCCCTTCCCAGCGACTGTGTCTCTGTGACAGCCTGGCTTGGCAGCACGAGTGAGGGCTGCCTGGGTAGCAGGCTTCTCGGGCTAGCTTGGAAGTGCTAGTGGGCTTTGAGCCCTGCAGCCACCTCCGTGCCCCTTATTCTAGGCAGCAACTGGCAGCTGCAGCTGCATCACAAGCAAATCAGTTCAATTTCTGCAGGTTAGACTAACCTGCAAAGATTGAATCAATTCAGGCTTCAGCTTTTCAAATGTCTATCCCTAACCTAGATGATCGGGTAAAGGTGTGAAAAGATCTAATGGATGGCAGGAGATAGGACACATGCATGGCAGGAGGTGACTATGGGATCCCGAATCAGATTGAGTCATGCTTTATTGCTGATGCAGGGAGATACTGGGATTGCCATCCTGGGCTCCCACTGCACCAGCAAGTAGCAAGTTCCCACAGCTGAGAATCCAGCAGCTAACAAGACTCAGCTGCAGCTGCAATCCAACTGAAAGTTCTGCCAGCTGACGGGGGGTGCTGGTGTGACTCTCAGTTGTGACCCTGCGTGGAATGCTGCCATGGCTGAGAGTGCCACCAGCTGCAGGACTCCACGTCCCAGAAGTACATAGTGCCCCCTCGCCCTTCCCTGTACCTGGGAGCCACATCAACTGACCGGGCTCCTGGCAGGGGCTGAGCATGTTGCAGTCCTATGCCTGGGAGCCCCATCAGCCCAGGTAACCCAGCAGTGGGGGCATACCTTGCTACAGATGCAAACTAAAGCTCGACAGAAACCAGCTATAAAGTTAGTATGCATTTTCCAGCTCTGGCTTTAGCTGGATAGACCTTTTATGGCATGATAGTTAATTTGCATGTGTATCCAGTCTAAATTAATTGAACAATTAACCAGTAACTAACATGTAATGGCCTATGTTTCATATTCTCAGTTACTTAGGATCCATCAGGGAAGCTGCTAAGTGATTTGCTCTGCTAGATCACGTTAGCATTCATAAAGAGAGTTTCTCTCTTAATTGTACTTTACTATGTGTAAGCCTTATAACCTTATCATTTTGGTTAATGTACAGGACAGAAAGATTGCTATGAATGGTTGACATTCGTAAAGGACATAAAAAGGATTGAACTATATTGCTACTCATGTTCCCTTTTGTACGTCTTGTGTCATCCTCTCACATAGAGACATTATGTGAAGGTATTTTTTATCCCTTTTGACATTTAAAATCTCATTGAACTAGGAAATACATTTATGCTGAACCTGTCATTCCTCTTTGCTCAGCCTACGTGAAGATTAAAAAAATAACTTGCCTTCACTGTGAAACATTCATAGAATAATGGAACAACATGGGTAATGGAACAATATGGGTATTTGATAACAAAAATGCCCTGTGGAAAGCAACAAAAGTGATAGGTTCATACTGTGTCCCATTACCATTTACTTTACATGGAGGATCTGAAAATGAAAAAGAACATATTTTGAAAAAAAAATGTTAATGACTTACTGTTCCCCTTTAGAAATGAAGTCTGACCAGCTTCTGTTAATGTGGGACCTTAAGAATGACAAGATCCTTCCTGAACACATACTGCTAAAGCCCAAATTCAAGGCAGGAGGATTAATGTAATAAATTAATCAGATTTAAATTACTCAGCCTCTATAATAGGGGTGCCTTAGAAATAACAGTTATAAGAAGCAGACAGACAGACTTAAGAAGGTTCAGATGAAAGTTAGATAGAGGGGATAAGGCATAAAGAAACCCAGGATACATTTTTTTCTCATGAAAATGAACTGTAGAATCAAATAGGGATGAAGCTAATGGAATTTTATCAGAGGTGGATTCAGAGGAGGCATGATAGCTTGGCTGCAGCCCCCCCTCTGATATTGTACTACTTGCACAGTGATTTCTCAGCTCACTGGCATGTCAACACAGCTTCTGCTGGGAGCTCCTCGTGCTGGGAACTGTATGAGTTCACCAGCTGATCTGTCTGGAATCCCTGCTTTCACACAGCTCTGGAGCTTGATGCTGTTTGTTTTTCCCACCTCTCTTTCCCCGCCACCTGAATTCAACAGCAGAAGAAAGGAAGGGACATGCAACAGTGGATAGGAATACCTAGCCCCTGCTTTCATGGAGTTCCGGGGCTACATGCTGCTCATTCCTTCCTTTCCCCTGGTCTTGAATTCAAAGGTGTGGGAAAGTCAGAGGGGAAGGGCAAACAGCAGGTTCTGGAGCTAAAAGCAGGGACTTTGGGCCGACCCCTTACCAATGACCTCATAGAGCTCATGGTACAAGTAGAGCTCCCAGCAGGTGCTGCACTGACATGCCAGTAAGGTTTGAGAGCTCACTGGCATCCAGGATCACAGTGAGGGGTGGCAGCCACACCATCTTTGCTTGTCTGCACACGTGCAATGAGCTCTTTTCACTGTGCATGTGCCAGACCTCCGAAGGGGTGCAGCCATACCCCTGTCAATGAGATCATAGATCTGCCCCTTGATTTTACAGAACTTAGTCTATAAATAATTCTAGAATGACCTAGATTTGAATTAGGAATCTGCTGTAAGTTTTTTGAAGTATCATATAACAGGAATATACTTTTCTATCACATTCTACTTGACTATTAAACAATCTATAGAAAGGACACCTCTTTCTATCACATTCTATTGGACTTTTCCATAATGGCAATAAAGCTAATTTTAGTTAATTGCAAACAGCCTGGCCATTTTGTTATATGAAGCTCTTGGTACTTACAATGAGTCGGTTGATGTGAACTTGCTGAGGTAACAGCCCTAAAGCTGCAGCTACTCCTTGGCGGAATATCCGAAGCAATGTGATATTCAGCTTGTTTACATCCATTTGCAGTGTCTGAAAAACAAAACAAAAGCTAATGAGTTCCTTGCTCAGCATGTTGAGTTCTCAAGATACCTGACCTCTGTGAATATTGCTAGCTGTTTTTTCCAGGATGAAAATTTGTGAAATCTATTTGTACTTTTATTAAAGAACAAGTACAAGAAAAGCTTGAAGTGTGTTAAATACTGGAAAAGTACAACCTTTCCCCTACAGCATTCATTTTGGGCTTTGGAACCTTTTAGGTAATGCCTATGACAAGAGACACTGTTATAAAAACCACAATTACCAAAAATATAAAGAACAGTTTAGTTCTGAATATGATTTCACTTTAAAAGAAGCTAGTGGTTTTGGATAGGAGAAGTCCGTTTTGTGTATTTTCATAGAATATGTATTCATCATAATTGTAGAAATTGTTCAGAATGTCAGTAAAGGGGTTTATTTCTTTCTTGGAAATGTGATTCCTATGATTTAAAAGTACAAATAATTGATAATTTTATTTTGGCCTACCCATACCTCATAGGGAAAGATAGGACCACTGTAAAATGTTCTTCCTTCATATCACAGGTTTATAGTGACACCTGGGGTGTACATAAGCATTTGCTGCACGCAGGTCTAGGTTTAGTTGGCTTGCTTTAAGCTGTCTCAGTCAGTCTGGGAGCGGTGAATGCAGCTGTGCACTGCTTCTTGGAGTGGCATGTACAGCTATTTACCACTGCCAGAAGCAGCATAGGAAGTCCAAGGTAAGTAACAGGGAGAGGCTGGTGGGATTGTGGGGGTACAGGGAGATCTCTGGGATTGGGAGGTGTGGCAGGTCCGAGGGTGTGTGCAGGATGGGATGCTAGTAGATTTTAAAAAGGGAAGTCAAGGGGCTAAAAATAGCCCAATCATGATCGTGTGGAAGGGGATGGGATAAGAATAGCACAGCCCCAAGGCTAAAGACAAGTGGGTGGGCTTTCCCAGCCCAGGTGATGTGCTATGAGTATATTTGGGCATTTGCTAGATTTGGGAAACCCCTTCTTAGATTGGATTAGCCTTTTTTTGATTTAAGTTACTGTACCTTCTTTGGTGAACTAATTTAGATTTTGTGCCACTTTTTGGCCAATTTAAACCCCGAGAATGCCTCCATGACTGGGCATTTAGATCAACCTAACTTTGCAATGACATGCCAGCAAGGTCTGAGAGGTCACTGGCATCCAAGATCACAGCAAGGGGTTGTGGTGGCACCCCTTTTTGGCTGTGTGCACATATGCAATGAGCTCTTTTCACTGCACATGTACACCACTGATGGGGGTGTGGCCATATCCCTGTCACTGAGATCCTGGATCTGGCCCTGGATTTTACGGAATTATTCTATGAATAATTCTAGAATGACCCATAATTGAATTGGGAATCTGCCCTGGTTAGGCCAATCTAAATGTAACCCATAAACACTTCTTCAAATTAAATCCTGAGAAAAGGCCCTGCTGAAGGAAAGCTTCCTTTGAAATTAACTGAAGTTCAAGTCAGTGCACACGGAGATCTTGACCACCAGAAGTAATGGACAGCTTTACTTTGCTCCTCCTGTGCTCTTTTGTAGATAATTTGGGCTTGTGGAAGCACGAAGGAGGAGGAAATGAGGTGCTTTATCTGTGGCGTCTTGTATTTTGACAATAGCCAGAAGGAAGTTGTTGGAATCAAGTAGAGAATATTCACTGAAAACTGTTTGTTTTAATCTAGTGAAAATGATTTTCAAGGTAGGAGTTGAACCCTTCTTGTTGAAGCCAGAAGAGGAGGTGCTCAAGGTCACAGAATGAGTAAGTATATATCCAGGAATGGTTTTTATTCTTAGTACTCTATTACTGTACAAAGATTTCTCTTTTTCTTTTTTTATATTGAATAGAATTCACTAGCGGTATGCGAGACAGCAAATTGCAAATATACTTCTTAAAAGAAATTTCTTTCCTTCCAGAGACTGCCTTTCCTGGAAAAAAGGATGTTTATTCACAAAATTGAAAAATTTACCTGCAATATGCTGAATTTTTAAACCAGCAAAATTTTTGTAGGCAAAATGTTGTTGTTTTGTGTTCCCAAAATTGATATTTTCCCAATTATCATGAATGAGAATGCTATGCTCAGTTTGGACTGGCTTGCTTATCAAGTCCAGATGCAATAGCTGATTTAACCTGAATGTTTTAGGATATTCCGAGTTTAAATGTTCCTGTGTCCTTTGAGATTTTCATATTTTATAGTCGTATTTTATATTTGCAGGCATGTCTTGAGCTGGCTGCACCTTTCTCAGCTTCATCCCCCTGGGTAAGATGTCTTTAGAGTGGAGGCAAGCAGGTCAAGCAGTTTAAACACCAGACTTGGGAACCTCTTTCTCAGCAGCATACTCTATTTCAATGTTCAGAGTAGTGTAATAAATGAAGCTTGCATAGGAGTTATGAAACTGCTACTACTTTGCAGTAGATGGATCTAGGACTTTAGTATTAATGAAAAAATGGGTTGCTACTCTGACAGTAAGATTCTTGAGAATCATGATGACATACAGACAGTGAGGAATTACTTGTCCAAACCAACGTCTCTGAAGAATAGAGATCATGATTATAAATATTTTACTTTAACTGGGAAACAGAACATACTAATATAGCAGAGGTTAAATATTAGTTTAAAACGACAAAAGTGAGGAATTTAGACAACCAATACAATTTTGATTTCCCTGAAAGGCCATTCATTACACGTATGTAATGGTCTTGAGGGTGTTTTAGAACTAGGACTCTGAGCTATACTGATTTTCTTTAGTCACATTTTTGCAGAAGTAGATGTCCCAGAAGTATGTGTTTATGATTGGGAAAACTAAGATGTAGATTCTAATAAGATTAATTATTATAGATTTAATATAAAGGAATAACTAAGTCAGGGAGACTTGAGGGAGCAGCCCTGGGTACCAGCTTCAGGAGTAGGAAGGGTGAAAAAATAGCAGCTGCTGTGTAGGCCTATTCATGAAGGCTAGTCTATAGAAATTCCAGCTTTAACAAGAATTCAGTGATTTAGCTCTTGATGGACTGTTCTAGAAGTCAATATGCTATGCCCTCTCTGTTGATCCTCCATTTTCACTGAGTTGAGTATGAAGTACTGGGATTGGACTTCTTTAGGACCATCTCTTCATTTGCAACCTAAATGACAGCTTGTGTCATCAGCAATGTAAACACTTTAATTCTCAAGAGGAAACCATCAGGAATTAGAGTTCAACACAAAACATTTTGGCTTTAATTCCCAGGTTCTGGACTTTTCTTTTGGAGATTAGCTAGTTTGATCTTATTTAAAACTTCACCTTTCTGCAAATACCTAGCATAATAATATAGGCTGAGAAGAATTAGGGAGAAGATAAATATGTAATAATAAGAAAGCAGGGGACAAGGAGAACTGATAGAAAATAAATATTATGTTCCTGTGAATAAAAAAGGTCCCTTCTAATATTTTTATGGCAATCTCATATTACAGTAATTTGGTGCCTAGAAACCAGAGTGACTGGTATTCCATAATTATGACACATTAGGATACACAGATTAGATTAGAAGAATTACAAAGTTCTAATGTGTCTAGGTTAGACAGATGATTGCAACTGGAATTAAGTAGAAATACTAGGGAGTCCAGCTCTTTCTGACTATTTGGAAATCATAATAATATATGCAACAAAAAGAACTATGATGTACTTATATATTGAGGACATTAAACTCTGTACATCAAATACATAAAATAAAGCAATAAAAATGTTAGAACAGATTTTTTTAATTATTAGAACAGATTTTTTAATTATTTCCCACTGATTTTGGTGCTGCACCTTTTGCTTTGGAAAAGGAAGGACTGAAACAGTGTTATACAACACTGATTACTCATTTACTTTTTGCTGATCAGTAGTGTTTATCACGTATTGCATCTGTTCCCTAAGGAGTATACCATTTTGTATCTGCAGTCCATGCTTTCAGCAGAGACTTGGTAAACCTAGAGGGGAACAAGCACACCTGAGGACTCATTTCCCCAAGCAATTATTAATCTGGATATTGCAACTATAGAGACAGTTTCTACGTTTATACACTTGAGGCAAAACAGGCAATTTGAGGGTAAGGAATTTTACCTTCAGTAAAATACTTGGAAAGAGGGATTTCCTAATAGAAAAACCAGCAGGGGAAAAACAAACAAAGAAAGTATATTAAAACTAATATACTACAGGAGTTTTGGTACAGAAATTTTTATATAAGGGAAAGAAAACTATGCATAAATGGACTGATTTACAATATAGGGTATTATTTTTTCCCTCTTATTGCAGTGTATTAAGCCAAATCCTGGAATTGTTACTAAGGCAAAAATACAAGTGAATCCTCTATGCCACTCCATTTTTTTTCCCACCTTTCACTTAGGTACAGTCCTCACTGCACTTCTCTGTCATTCATTACACTGGCTCCTCCTGTCTGAACTCCAGTTGCCTCACCCAGTGGACTCTACCATCACCTACCATTTAACATCTAGATAAGAAATATGAATGCTATAAGGGGGTTGAAGTATGAGACTGAGGCCTGCTCTACATGTTACATGTATTACACCATGACCTGATTGACTGAGCAGCTGAAAACTATAAAACAGGCTTTGTGTAGAAAGAAATCCCATAAGAGGGTGACATATTTACTCTATAGTAAATATTAAAAAAGAGAGATGCCTGGTTGTGGTTGTGCAGCTCAGAGAATGAAGACAAAGTTTCCATGTCCTTCCATGCTTACCCCTTATCAGTTTTAGTGACTATTTGGGTTTTTTTATTTGTTCATGTGAATGGAAGATACTTCCATCTAGGAAGGCTAAGGATGGATAAACATGTGTATGAAACTTAGCAGTACCTATTATGATTTTCATATGGCTTAATCAGATCCATCCTATTCCCAGTTCTGGTTGGATGCTGACTTTCTTGTGAATAAAATAAATGCCATTCTTGAGTCTACTCCAGTTTTTTTCCCCTGGATCTGTCATAAATTGCTGATACCTGGTTTGATTTATCCTGAGTGATCTTTGCTCAGCTAATTCCAGCCTAGCACCAAATTCAGCTAGTCTCTAACTTTATGCACCATGAACAGAAAGTGTGCTGGAGCAGGTGGGGGAGATAGCTGAATGGTTTTCATTCTGTTTAACATGTATAAGGCAGTCAAATAAAGAAATGAATTTGTTTGGCACCTAATTTGATGGGCAACATTTGGGCACCTAAGCCCCTTTGGCACCCACAAATAAGTGATCTCTAGCTCATCTAAGAGGTTCAATTCAGTATGTGTAACACCCCCAGGAGTCTCAGCTATTTTCATTGAAAAATGTGGCTGGAGGCAACATTAATGACTTCTGCCTATGCAGCAGGGCATCTTTTGGGACATCAATGCCATTCAGAGACCCACATCTCTTACTTCCCATGGGAGTTCTGTAGGAGCCAGACTACAGAGACACTCTTTATTCTTCTCTTTAAAATGTGCTACAGTGTTGATAAGAACCCAAGATTTACAGGGCCAGAGTATGAGATAAAAAGGGAGCAAGACTACTAAGCCCAGCCATTAGGGCTCTCATCTGGGACACAGAAAACCTGCTCCAAGGACTGTTTATTCTTTTACATTGAACAGACTGTTGAAGAAAATACATAAATAATATTGGAGGCATAGTCTGGAACCCAGGAACCCCCAGTCCCAAACAAGCACCTTGATTAATAGGCTAAATAGTCATACTTCTCCTTGCCACCTCTCTCTTCTCCAGTGTCTTGCATTCCTTTCTGCACACCGTGGCAAAGGTTCAACAGAAGAGTTGGAGAGTGCCCAAGCCCAAAGTTGTGTACAGCCTTGTTGAGGAGGCTACTGAACCCAGATATTCTATATCCAGGGTAAATGCCTTAAGCACTCTGCTACTGTATTAAGGGAGGGTACCTCTATCACTGTTTTAAAAGCAGAGTTAAGTTTACACTCCTTTTTGTGAAAGGCAAAACTTATGCACCTAAATCTAGGAGAGAATTCCAGGCAGGCAATGGTTCTCCAAGAGGCACTTTAAGCCTAGTATCTAGCTCTGAGGCACTCAGTGATCCCAGTAGATTCTATAAGAAGCTTTGAGAGCTGAACTCAAGCCTACTGATTCCACTCTGGGCACCGGGCACCTAAATGGTAGGAATTTTGACACTAATCTTGACAGCAACTAAAACCTAGCCCTAGATTCTCTAAAAGAGCATCTGTGTGACTTGGGCATTTGAAAACTCCCAAGCCCATGTAGATAACAGCATACAGGAAAAGCACACATTTCTGGAAATGATGGGTTCTCTTATTTTGAGTCAGATCTTGTTTCCTAAAAGCCCAGACACATTCTCAAGCTTGTCTTTGGATCTCTTTGAAGCATTTTAACACTCTCGATGCTGTTCAAACTTGCGTCAGTGCTAAAGCTTCTCTGTGTCCACCTACATATCAATAGCATTCAGCACTGCCCAACATTTTAAATTATTAAAATTAAAATACATTCTATTATTTTCAATTCTACAGTATTCTAGGAGGAAGAAAGAGATGGTTGATTTTTTTTTTCCAACAGAAAAATATCAGAAAATCAACTCTGTTGAAATCAACATATTGAAACTTTTTTTTCAATTTTGTCATATCGGTTTTTGGAGACAAACATTTTGATAAGGGATTTGGGGGGTATTTCCCCCTTCCTTTTTTAATTTCACATTTTCTTCCTTCACATTATTCTCCAAGATACAGATATTTTTTAATAGCTCTATAGCTTTAAGTCCAGGTGAATTCTGAATTGTGATAAAACTAAATTGTTAGATGAGTTCTATTTTACCTGCAATTTGTGTTCATTTCCCTGCAATTATCTTGATGCTTCATTAATGTTCCAGATTAGAGATTTCATGGCTTTGGGCATAAGGAGCTATCCACAGCTACTTAGTTAAATTGCCACGTTTTTTTTTTCTACTAAAGATATAATGTGAATAGACTTCAAAACACACAAAATACTTCCTGGGACATTTATATGATTCCAAGGCAATCAAATAATGGCTGAAAAATTGTGAGAGAAATTTGAGCTGTTCTGAAAAGCTGTGGAGAAAATCATCTGTAATTGCAAAGAAAATAGGCATATGATGCTTGCAGTAACTAGAACCAGATAACATAATGGAAAATGATGGGCAAAGATCTCTGCTTTGCTCTGCCAATATAATGCAATTTGGACCTGGAATACACCTCTATTCCAGCCAGCAAGATAGGGGTAAGGGCTCTGAAATTTTCCAGTTTTCCATAAAACTGCACATACGAGACCAAACAGTTTATATTTACTAGTAGCTTGTAAATGTTTACGCTTGCTTGTAAAGAATATTTATGTGACAAGAAAACACACTGATGTACATTTTGTTCCCTATGGCCTCATTCACTGAGATTAAAATTTACTAAATTCAAAACCAATAAAAGGAAATCCATGTTTGTATAATATATAATTATTCCATGGAACTCATTGCCATAGGACACTTTTGAGGTGAAATTTTAAAAAATATTGGATATTTGTACAGATATTAAGAATATCCAGGTTTATAACATTTTGTGGTATGGAAACTAAACTTGATGCTTCAGAATTCAACCCAAACTCTTAAGTAGTAAATATCAGGATGAGATTTAGGATGGGGGATAACTCACATTTGCCTAGTTTAGGTTTCTTCAATCTTCTAAAGCACTGGGTGCTTGCCAGTACCAAACACAGGATACGTAATGGACTTTGGAGCTATTGAATATGGCAAATATGGCAATTCCTTTGTGTCTGTGTAGAAAACAACTGCTGGCCTTCGGAGGCTACAGCGTCATAGAGAGGCTGATGATTTGATTCCATAACAGGTACTGAATTGGAGAAACCTTTTCCTCAAACATGACACTCAAAATCTATATTAGTAATTTTTTTCCCTGAATTGTGGTCAGTATGATTAGATTAGACTGCCTCAACTGTGTGACATTTAGAATATTTCTCACTATGAGGAATCATTAACTTTTTTCACAAATAAAGTGAGTTGGTTTGGGGTTAGGCTGACCACTTCTGTAGGGAGAAACAAGCAGGATTGAAAAATGTTCCATCTGCACTGGCTGGCTTTCACCCAGATTCAATCACTGATATTTTAGATGTGCTTGGAGAGTTACTCAGTCAGTTGTAGAGAGGCTCCATGGCCTTCATGGATGATTAGAAAACACAGAGATACATTTGGTCCATTAATGATAAGGATTGTTAACGTCTCTGTCAACAGGACATTTCACCTTCGATTTTGCTAAATTTTCAACCACACACAGAGTGCATTAGTTGGTATTCAACAAACCTACCGTGGATATTAATAACCTCACCAGTCATTGTCCTCTCTGAAATCTTTTTTCTGGGAAGGTTATTGAAAAGATTGTGATGGACTGATTTTAGTATCTTTTGACACCATAGGATGCATAGGAATCTTACTTATCAGTGCAATCATATGGGTGGGGACAGCCCAGTCTTTTCGTAGACTTGTTCCTTTATTTTCCCTTGAGCAATTTCAGAAGTCATTTCTTTGTTCCTCTCTCATGGATAGGTTACCCTGATGAACCCGTGTCATACTGACACATTTGGGTGATTATACATAGTACTCCACCGCCTCATGGGAGAGAGGAAGGAAGGATTCTGGAGGCAGCATAAATATAACAGAACTATTGCGGCCCACATAGATTAATGGATCTTCTGGGTTTGATGACTGAATCCTGGTGTTTCACGGTTTGGCGTTTTCTCCTGGACCATCATACAGCATTTTCATATGCTCTTTGAATAATATAAATCAGGGGTGTCAAACTTGTCGCATGCCTCAGACTGGATCCGAACTGTGGGGTTTGTTGAGGGCCAGAACTGGCCTGGGGAAAGCAGTGGGAAAGGCAGGACCAGTGGCAGGATTGAAAGGTATGGCAGTGGCAGGGTAGCCACAAAGTGAACTGTTACTGATGGTCACGTCCACTAGAGCCCAGTGGCCCCAGGTTCTGTGACAGGCCACATTCCCTGACCATGCCTCCAACTTCTGGTAACCTACCAGTATCCCAGAGGACCATATAAAGCAGCTCCGCAGCCCAGATCTGGCCCACATACAATTTATGACACCCTCAATATAAACCATGCTTCCTACAAGTGTGAAAATCTGTACTTTGCTTTATATAATATTACTGGAATATTGTATTTTAAGTACAATAATAAACTGTTTACTTTGATTCAGAATTGAAGTTCAGAAAGTATATCCTGGCAGGTCATGCAGGACCAGATCCAGAAATGGACTTATGCTCCTAAAGTACAATTTAGATGGAACTGAGGCATCCAAAATGAGAACAGTTCCTGACTGTTTAGGCACCTGAGCATACTTACATTTTCACCAGTAAAGTTATCTAGGAATTAAGTCTGTTAATACATCTGCTCTCAAGTACCATTTGCCATCTTTGGCACCAAGATGTTTCGTTTGGCAATCCCAAGCATAAAGCTACAAATTAAGCTTCCACTCACCTAAGTTTCTTGAGGCACCTGATCTGGTAGCCATGCTAAGAACATGTCAAAGACACACTCAGAGCAGTGAGTTCAGCTCAAAGCACAGTAGCCACAGCCACTTTCGAAGATGTTGCTGGAGTCACTCACTTTTTACATAATAGCCTAATTGCTAAAGAACTCACTCGGGAAGAGAGGGGGTATCAAGCTCATCCCTCTCATTTAACTTGAGCCTGTATCTTAACCACTAAGAAACAGGCTTGGGGAGCAGAGCAATCTTGAGTCCTGCTGAGGCTGTCCCACTGTTCAGAAAACAATGTGAGATTCATGGGCTAAAAGGACAGCAAACAACAGGGAGTGTTGCTGTAGAGCGTGGTGATGAGGACACTCCTCTGGGAGGGGAAATCATAATGTCTGCTTCCTGTTCCCAACACTGGTTACACATTTTATCCAGTAACTCTTTGATGAAAAATACATAAGGGGTCCAGAACTTTCTCCTCCCAGTGAGTGTATTCATCACTGGACTTTAGTCATACTTCTTATACCTTCTCTTCTGGCCCTATAAATCTTCTTAGCTGCACAGTAGCACAGCTTTAGCAGGAAGTGTGGAGAGTGTCCCTCCAATCCCTCAGTGTAATCTAGTCCATGGTCTCATGGTTAAGGCATTCTCCTGGAAGGCAGCCAAAGGCTGAAGATGGCATTAATTCACTTCCAGGACAAATGCTCTAGTATGGGAATGCTCAACTCCTGGCCAACAGATCAGATCTGGTCCCTAGTGCTGTGTTGTCGAGCCCATGGGGCTGCCCCTGGGTCCAAAACTTTGGTGGTGCCATCAGTACAATGGCACTGATTCTAGCACATGTGGCTAGGCAAGGAAAGGTGCTAAGTGCAGAAGTGCAAGGCCTCAGGGGCTGATTTCATAGAACAGGGTCCAATCCTGGTGTGTGGGGCCAGGAAGGGGCAGTGCAAGGCTGGATCCCAGCTTGTGCACAGCAGAAACCCATGCTCACTTCCAAGCTGTAGTCACTAGGATGCTGGGGCAAGCTGGTGGGAGAACAGAGCCCTCCTGCTACATGGGCCCAAACTGGCTCTTCCCCCGCAAGACCTGAACCAGCAAGCTGGAGTGAGACACGCTGCAGGGAGTTCCTGTTCTCCCACAATGCGCCCCAGCCTCCTGAAGGCTTCAGCTCAGAGCTGTGCACTGCTTTTTGCTGTCCTGGGAACTGGGAGGGAGGGTGTGGGGGAATGGAGCCCCCCTGCTGCACTTAACCAGCCTGGCTACCCCGGGACTTGAGTCAGCAAGATAGGGGTAGGGGCTCTGTGTCCCCTCCTCTGACTTCCCAACCACAAGTGCTGACAGCAGTTAGCTGGATGGGAGGTGCGCTGGCTAATCAGGGTTGACTGGCTGCTCACCTGGGCTTGGCACAGCCTTCTGAAAGCTTGCAGGAGTGCCCCCATCCTGTTGTCCTCAGCTAGTGCAGGCAGGCTCTGAGTTTCCACCCCACCCACCAAACAGTGAACATCTTTTCTATTCACTGAACATCTGTACTTAGCCCATATGTCTAAGTTCAGGAAATTATTTTGGGCTGTGAATCTCAGTCTCAAGAAAGCATCTACCTTAAGTGCCTAGTTCTGAAGACTAGTCCAAGAGACATAGTCCTTCCTTTTTATTAGTTCATTTAGGTTATTGACTAAATGTTATTGGCTCCCCCTTGCCATTCAGTGCAATGTCTGTTGTGAATCTCACTCTTAAGTATCTAACTCTCCCCATTTACCATACAGAGAACTTAGATGCCTGATATGGATTTGTCAATTCTGCTCCCAAAGCCAGGCATACAAAGGTTAGATGTGGTGATCCTCACTGCCATTTTCAAGTCATTTTGTAGATCTGGGGTTGTCTCTCTATCTTGTTTTGTCTGCTGAGTTCCTCATCTGTAAAATGGGCATAATGGAAGCCACAGAAGCATCTATGATAGAATTTTTCAATGTGCTTTGGAGACATTTTTGATTATGCCTTTAAAATGTAGTTGTTCTTCTTTCTAATTTGGTTCTGCATTTCTCAAGGACTAAAATTTAATTGAGCATAAAACTGTCAGCCTTACTAAAAATACCAGTTTGAAAGTATTTCAAAGCAACCAGAATTATAGTTTTGCAGCCCTTTCTGCCTCTCTCTCCAGTTATCATGAGTTCTCTTAGAAAAGATGATAAAGATGATCTGATACAAAAGCACAAGACAATACACAGCCAGATGGAAACATGGGGAAAGTGATGGAAAAGTTCAGCTGAACGCCACTCTAACCCTGTCATTCTTTGAGAAGCATGTGATAATTAGAAGCTTAAAACTGTCCAAACTGTCCTTATTCAATGTGCAGAAGCCAAATAACTTCCTACCTTACAACAGAAAAACACAGAGCTATTATCTCCAGTACAATTTTTATGCACAGCAAGTTTGCACAAGTTACCTCTTATTTTATCCTCCCAAAGCCTCCTCTAATCCTCAGAGTACTGGGCTCTTTTGAGTATGTTCAGTACAGTGCTTTATAATATATTTCCTTTTTCTCTCCAATTGTTAAATCGCTAGGTATGGACTGTTTAAAGTTGGAAGTCATAGAGAAGAAGTACAGTCTTTTCCTCATCCCTTTGAATAAGATTTATTTTAAGCTAGGTTTACATGTCTCAAACTACTCTAGGTCCCCGCAGTTAAAATTTCATAGATTCATAGATGCTTGGGTCAGGAGGGACCTCAACAAATCATCGAGTCCAATGCCCTGCTTAGGCAGGAAAGAGTACTGGGGTCAGATGACCCCGGCCAGATGCCTATCCAGCCTTCTCTTAAAGACCCCCGAGGGAGGGGAAATCACTACCTCTCTTGGAAGCCTATTCCAAATTTTGGCCACCCTTACTGTGAAGAAATTTTTCCTGATATGTAGCCTAAATCTGCTCTCTGTCAGTTTGTGACCATTGTTCCTTGTAATCCCAAGAGACACCCTAGTGAATAGAGCATCTCCGATCCTTTGCTGCATCCCCCTAATGAATTTGTAGGCAGCCACAAGATCACCTCTCAGCCTTCTCTAGTGGAGGTGGAAGAGGTCCAGGTCCATCAGTCTCTCCTCACAGAGCTTGTCCTATAAGCCCCTAAACATACGAGTGGCCCTCCTGTGGACCCTCTTGAGTCTATCAACATCCTTCTTGAAGTACGGCACTCAAAACTGCACACAGTACTCAAACTGCAGTCTGACCAATGTCGCATAGAGAGGAAGTATCACCTCCTGGGTTCTATTTGTCATGCATCTGCTGGTGCATGATAAGGTGAGGTTAGTTTTGCTGAAGATTTTGTAACAATCATTGATGACTTACGTTCACCTTGGAGTCTACTATGACTCCAAAATCCCTTTCTGGTTCTGTGTTGCTGAGTGGGTCACTTCCCAGCCAATAGGTGTTCTGGATATTTTTGCGCACTTGTCCTTGTTGTACTGCATTCTATTGTGTACCATCCACTTTTCTAACCTATCCAGGTCTGCCTGCAGTTGTTCCCTACCCTCTGAAATATGCACTTTGCCCTGCAATTCAGTATCATCTGCAAACTTGGACAGAGTACACTTCACACCCACATCCAAGTCACTGTTGAAGAGCACAGGTCCAAGGACCGAACTTGTAGGAATCCAGGTTTGGATGAACATTATGGGGAAGGTTTTCCAGAGTAACATATGAAACATATGCTGTACCTTGCTGTCTTATTTTTTGCATGACTAGGCTACTGCTTCCTTTACAGGAGACTTATTTTCTAAGTGAGTGCTCAGAACATCCTGAAAGTTGGGGCCCTTTCAGGTGATTCCAGATGGTACATTGATTTTAAGTCTTTATCTGCACTGAATCCCTCAACCCTTTGATATTTGACCCTTGATGTCCATCATCAAGTTATCAAGAAAATGCAAGATTTGCTAAAGGGCGTGTGGCACACTGCCCCTCAGACCATGGGGAGAATGGGGATAAGATCCACTAGAGTCTCTGGGTTGGTGGGAAACAATGGGAAGCTAAGCAGCAAGCAGGCATCAAAGAAGGGGAATCCCACCCACTGCTGCTGCTGCCCCCTGCTGAGCTGGAGGTTGGGGAGCTTCAGAGCTATTGAAGGCCAGATTAAACCTTTAATGGGCCCTAGGCAAACAAACTTATGGGTCCTGGGCTGGTTGAGACCTCTCCTCCCCACCCTGGTGTTGCTGCCCACAGGGATCAGGGCTTGGAGAAGTGTTGCCAAGGCTCAAGAGAAAAAAAAAGTAACACTATGTTTATAAAGCCCAACACATTTCAAAGAGAGGGGGAGTGGAGGTAGGAGGTGGGTGTGGGAGTGTTGTGAGGGACTGTGACTGTGGGGGGGGGTCAAGAGGGTATGTTGGGGTGTATATATGGGAGAGGAGGGTGTGGAGATCCTCCATACACTCCCCAAATGGCATACAGCCCCCGCTGCCAGTGGTGGTTACCCTCGGGGCCTGCACAAGCACCAGCACCACACGATGTGCAGCTCCAGCTAGTGCTGCACAGTGGTGGTGAAGAGCACAGCCCCGCTGCCCACCTCTCCGACGCTGGGCTCCACACAGCCCAGTTGTAGCTCCATGCTACAGGGGGGAAGCAGTGCAGGCTGGAACCTGCTGCCTTCCCTACCACCTGCTCCCCAGTACCTGCAAGCAGGGGACAAGGAAGGCATCTGGGTCTGGGCTTTCCCTGGTAGCATGGAACTGCGCATGCACTGCATGGACCCTTGCATGAGAGAAGCGGCTGCTGTGGTTACGTTCCTTGCTCCCACCATGCAGCACTGGCTGGAGCTATGCCTGGGTCTGCATGGGCCACAAGTGCCCCAAGGACTGCCACTGCTGGCAGTGGGGTCTGTACATCACAGTGGGGAGTGCATAGGGGTCCCCCCGACATGTCACACCCACACTCTGCCAATGTGAGCTCTGCACTCCTGCCAACCCCATGGGCATGGGCTTCATGCTCCCATCCAGCTGCAGCCATGACACTAAAAATCACAGGAACTTTTAAAACAACATAAGCCTATATCTGCTCATTTTAAGCAGACTGGGCAACACTAGCTTGGAGCCACCACTAGGAAGCAGCTGCCATGGTGGAGAGGTCATTGAAGGAGAGGGGAAGGGAAAGGAATGGTGGTAGACGGAGCCATTCATGCTGCCACTGAGGAGGAAAGGACAGTGGCAGTGCAGGGAGATTGCTCCTCCTAGTTCCTGCTCCCAGTCAGCAGGAGATGCTTCACGGAGGCAGGAGGGAGCAGGTGCAGGAAGAGGAAACGTGCCCACTGTTGCCACTGTCCAGAGCATTATTCTCTTTAATACTAATGCCAATTTTGTTTTTTAGGCTAATTGCTCCAGGCTTGGGGTCTAACATTGCTTATGGTTTCTGGATTCTTGAAAAATCCCTTAGTTATCAAATGCCTTGTTATGGAAACTGATTTTACTACAGGTTTCCCTTGCTTTAGGCAGGTTCTTATGCAATAACCCTTTTTATACCAACACTCATATATGTGAGGTAAATTCATTCCTATGCAATCAGTTTGGTGGAAGCTCGCAATCAGCTCCTTTGTGTAGTGCATTGTGGGAGTGATGTGCACCAAAATATAGTCTCCTGTGTGGAACTGTGCTCCTTGCTTGTTGTCTGCAACTCATGTTTCTATAGTTGCCACCCCCATTATGATAGTGCCCTGCCCTTGTGTGTACTGTCTGCTAGGGGGGTGTGAAATGGGCTCTATTTGATTTAGATTCAGATTCAGCCCAAATCAGGGACAGTGATTAAATTAGCTGATTCAGATCACTGTCCCTGATTCGATTTGGCCGAATCCAAATCTGAAGATTCTATGCTGATTTGGAGAATCAACAATTTGCCCCTTGGCACAGCTTTAAATATTTTTTGTATATACCTTGAGGTACCAGGCCGTGACCCGTGAATGTTGTGATGTTGAGGTGGATAGAACATCTCACAGGAGTGAGGGGGGGCCTCCTACATGCTCCCTGGCATACCTTGGAAGTGTTTCTGGTCCACTTCTGGGTCTGCTGCCAAGTGCCCTGGGGACCCCCCTCCATGTTCCTGTGGGATGCCCCAGCATTGTAGTGTTCATGAGCAGCCTGGTACCTTGAGGTATATAGAAAAAATATTTAAAGCTGTGCCTATATCTGAATTGCCAAATCTTTCTGAATCGATTTGGAGGGTTCCAATTCAATTCAGAGAGATTAAAGGATCTCCTGATTAGATTCAGATTCAGCTACCAAATCAGGCCAAATCTCTGCCAAATCAAATCAGTGACCAAAGCTTTGCACAGCCCTACTGTCTGCTATTGGTGAGTACCAAAATTGTCTTGTAAAAGTAGTAGAAATGGGTCTGGGGGTCAGTACAGTTGAGGTCTTGGAATGTATCCCTATTTTTTACATTGTAAACTGGGTTCCCTTTATGCAAATTTGAGTTATGTGCCATTTTACAGGAACGCATGTACAGCATAAAGCAAGGGAAACCTGTACTTGATTGAATCATACGGAAGAAGATATTACAATTAAGATATATCAGTTTTGAGAGAGGAGTTATTTAGTGATGGCAGATCAAAGAGGGAGAGAAAGAAAGTTTTTCTGCCCAATATTTGTTGGTCACTAGCATCGCCCTCTTCAGTGATTGGAAAGCAGAGGCCCTTTCCAGAGATCTTTACCATATGAAGAAGAAATAAAGTGTTATCCACCTTGTTATTCCATTTTTGCACAGATAACATGGCTTTTATACTCAGTGTTAGAGAGAGACTTGGAGCAATGAACATTTTACTTCATATGCATATATTCACATTTATCCACTATGCCTTTTCTCAAATGATAGGCATTGGAGCAAGACAATCGAAAAGGTCTACATCATGCAAATAACACTGGACCCCTCTCAACCTCAAACCTTCTGCACTACTTTATTATCCCTAACCATCTCATTTTTCAGATAAATCTTATTTGTATGTGATATCTTTGCCTTTCCTATTTAATAAATACATAGCACTTGGTATGTAAAAAGGACTTAGACATTGACAACACTCTGCAAACATTAACTAATTAGTTTAATGTTTTATATTTGTACTTTGCTCACATTGTACTTTGCTCCTGTGCTTGCCTTGTCTTAGCTATATGAGTTCCATGAATGTGAGCTGGAACTCCCTGAACATATTTCTCTGGGTGATCTCAATACTTCCATCAATCTCTTTCCTTTCCTTTCATATTTATACTCTTCCTACCTGCACCAAGGCCCAACTACCTTTCAAAGCTTCCTATTGTCTCTTGTTTTAACTTGTTTTGTTAATTCTTCTATTTGTCCAGAACTTTTCTTATTTTTCTTATTTTTGCCACCTCCTACTGTTCAAAGTCCTAACCTGTTTATTGCTTCCCAGGAAGAGAAGAGGACAAATTTATAATTCTTTCAGTAATTCAAATAGGAACCAATTGAAAAGTATTTATCACTCTCTTTTTTCCTAATTGTTGAAAATGACAATGGAAGAAATCACCCTGGCTTCTCCAGGTGAGCAGAAATGATGCACTTACATTTCTGAGATCATGCCACAGTACTATAGACTATATTGTGTTCCTGCCAAGACCAGGGCCACCGTTAAGAAACAAGTCCTGCCAATTCATTGTCTTTCTACCCAAGCCGAAGTCTTGCAAAGCTCAGAGAAGTCCTGGGCACATACCTTAGAAAGCTCTCTTTCTTTACCTAATTGCTGGGATTTAGTGCACACAGAGTAGGAGCAAATGTAATTGTTCCTCAGTGGTGGTCCCAGGTTTGACAGGGATGCAGTATTGATATGACCTGGTAAGGGAAACCAACCCTTATTTACATTTTGCCTTTCCCCTGTGCTATACAACCTCAAGAGATTCTGTCAAGTTTATTTGGTTTTGCTCAAGGCAAAGGAGTATATACTGGAAAAGTGACTTCTTAGTTATTGGAAACTAACTGATAAGAGACACAATAATGTGCTTTGTGAGTGACATTTGCACACCCTGGCATTCAAAAGAGCCTGAGCAATAGCTCTGAGGCTATTTGCAAAGAAAGATCAGCCCCTCCCCCTCTGTGTTCCTTATGTGAGAGTACATAATTTCTGCATCCCACTATGCATGATGACTCCAAGGGCAATGCTCTTATTTAAAGAAATGGTCTGTTAGAAATTGTATGTATTAATAAAGGCCCAGATACATCAAGGGAATTTTATTTGCTTTAATAAGGGCTGAATATGGTACTGGATGGTTAAGCCTAAAATAAAAAAGTTGTAAAAATCTCAAGGGAAGATAATTTATGATTTGTATGCTTATGTTTTTATATACTTTATGTGAGAGCACCATGCTAAGGAAGAAAAGAATGTTATTTGTGACTGTGGTTGTTATTTATTTTTAATCAATAATGTTTAGCAGAAACTATTGATTTTTAAATCATTCTGACAAATTATGTCAATTAGTTCCCATTCTTTACAAAGCTTAATACTATCTGGCTATGAAAAGGCAGGAATCAATGTGCTTAAGGTGTAATCCTACAAACTCTTACCCTTACTTACATGAGTTGTTCCAACCCACACAGACAATCCCATGGAAATCATCAACAGGAGTACTTAAACATAAGGTTACTTCTGTTGCAAAATTGGGCCTAACATATAAGTTAAATGTAAACATCTGCTTTATACATGAAATAACCTGTGGCGTAACTTTACCCCTGCCTTCCTCCCAGCACTAACAACTCCCACATTTTCCAGACCATTATTATCAGGAGAGTATACAACTCTTCTAAAGTTATGGTGAATAATCATGTTAGGCAAATTCAGTGATTTGTAAGGTCCCTTCCAGTCCTTTAACAACTATGAAACTATGAAACTGAACAAAGCACTAGGAGATACACTTCAGTACAGTGGGAAAGGGAATGAGTAGATTAACTGAAAGCTTCTTCTGAGTTTCTTTTGACTATGATCTTAAGAGCTTCTCCCCATAAGCACAAGATTTCCAGAAGGTATTCAGATAAAAACTTCATAGTACAATAGCTGAGGGGAAAGGAGAAAAACAGAAAAATATCTTGAGAACAAGAGGGTTTTAGGAAGCTTTGAATTTGTCAAGAACAGGGAGCTGCAAGAACAAGCTAAATATTTTTGTAAATTCTTACTTTTCCTCTGGCAAAGAGACTTTGGAAATAGGATGATACCTTGCAGAATTAATTATAGCAATAAGTAAGGAAAACCCCCCCAGTGAAACTGGTTATGACTGTGACCACAGTTTGTCCTCTATTTCCCGTCTATACTATCTATGTTCAAGGATTACAAAATTATAATTAATGCCTCATAGTACTCCAAAAATGAAAGCATCCCATTTGCTTATGATGTACAACCAACGCCCATACAGAACGTATAGCTCAACATTTCCTGAACACATTAAGTCTCATCTACTGCTTGTGCCACCTTTCTATATTAAACAGACTCATATCACACTCTGAGTTACTTGATAGAATTTCTTACTTTTCCAAAAGCTGTTTAGATGTCACTGCTGAGTCCACAACGATGTGCAAAATTCTGTACATTTCATTCTCTCATCATTGATCAGCCCTAATCATGCAGATTTCTAAACCAACAAAGAAAGAAAAAACAAATCCTATTCAGCTGCTAGAAGGTGACAGTCTAGTATTATTGCTAGAGACATAACTGGTCCCAGAACTGCTGAGATGTGCTCTCTTGGGACACACCTCAGGTGCTTGATGTTCCTGCAGCTTACCAGAATTGGAATGTACAGAGGGGATGCTTTTCATCATCATTAGCAAACCTGTACAAACAGGAGTAGAAGGTGAGCTAGGCAAGGAAGACAAGAAGCAGATCCCAAGTTTGAAAGATCGCATAACCTGCATCAGTAGCTTCATTGGACTATTCAGGTGCATTCTTCATATTAAATTCACTGGATGAACAAGTCTACAAGTGTGTGCAATTTGAAAGGGAATTCAGTTAGTTGGAAGATTAACTTCAAATAAAAAATAATAATAGTTTTGCAATAGACCAGGTTATTGCTGTTTGTATTGACATCTTTCGTCATGCACATAATGACCTTTCCTTCCTCATGAACTGTGACAGAGGGCATATTTGCTTGATCAAATTTTGCTTCACTTACACTGGTATAATATCAAGTTGAATTGAGTTGCATGAGTATTAATTCGAGAGCTGCTTGAGCAGTCAAAGTAGAGACGTTTAATTATGGGGCAAACATTTATTCACTGGCTGTCTCAGGGCATGGACACAGAACATGTTTATGTCTGTATAATTTACAATGAGTTTGTACATTGATGTAAACTACACCATGAACCAGGGCAGAGAAATGGCCCGCTCTCCTAGAATGGCTGCCTACAATAGATGTTATCAGTAGTGTAGATGGGGAGGGGAGAGGGGGGGAGTGGACAGTGTGGTACCAGCTCTGAGCACTGATTTAGCGGGGAGAGCCAGACTGTGAGCCCCTGGGGATCTTATGCCATGGGCCTGCTTCAGTTGATGTAAGCAGTGAGCCCATTCCCCAGTTATAGCAATGTGACTCTGCAGTGCCAGCACAGTATCTGCTGTTGCCACCAGACTGTGCAAATCAGACAGCACTCCCCACTCCCTCCAGCTGTCAGCATAAAATCTTCCCTTCCCCCTGGTCTGTCCAGGGTACCAAAGGAGCTCACTACCTCTCCAGGCACTATTACATACCTCACCACTACATTTTATGTTTTGAGCAAATGGCCACCCTGGAATGAAACAAAAATACAACATCTAAACCAGTATAGTTTACAGCACTTCATAGTTACTCCTGTTTCTTTGCAGAGTAACTTTACAATGGAGAAGAGCGACTTACATTGGTGCAGATGGTAGGACAGGGCTCACAGCCTGGTTCAGAGAGGCATGAGCTTTGTCAGATGCTAAGACTGGTGTAGGGCTTCTCTTGCAAAGATGAATCTATCTTTCAATAATCAATAACACTCTCAGATCACACATTGTTCTTTCCATCCATGCATCTTAAAGCAATTTACAATGGAAGAAAAGTACCATTATGTTCATTTTACAGATGGAGAAGATTGAGGCACTAAAAATATTACCCAACTTACTCATAGACAAGCCACAGGTCAGAGACATATGCCCAGATGCCCAGAGCATACCATCTCTACTTTAAAACTTTAAAAGGTTTTTTTTTTTCCATATTTAACTGCATTTTAATAAATATGAATATATATTTAATTAAAACTGAACCATAACCAAGTCTAAAACTGCTATGATTCACATGTTCTAAAATAGAGAAAGAAGGTACTGAATATACATTTTTGTTGGAGTGAGTAAAACGTTTCCAGAAAATTTGATCTGGCTTTTAGTATTCACAGAATCAATTGTTTAGAAAGGATTTCAAGGGTCATCTGGCCCACACACTGTGAAACTGAAGGTATGCTACTACTAAATCATCCTTGTTCAATGCTTATCCAAATCCAACCTCTTCCCAAATACATTCCTGGATATATTTGCATCCTAGAATATACATAGAATATTACTAGAATTCATTAATATCTCTTTTTAATGACTTCTTGTAACTACCACCCTTCTAGTAGATAAGTGTTTAAGTTGCTAATTTAGAAAAGAGAAAAACATAGAAAATTATTTGTTTAGATGAGGTGAAAAGATAACCAACTGACCATGACACCCCTTAATGCCTGTATTCTTTGAAACCACAGAGTTGACTCTCAAGTCTTTTGAAGGTTGGTTTGTGCTTAGAGATTCTAACCTGCAATCTTGCCCTTTATATTTAAATGCCTGTATTACACTGTCATTTTGTTATGTGTCTCCCTCTATTAAGAATACATATAGCTAGATCTCAGGGAAACACATTTTCAAAGAGGAACAACTATTTTAAATCTGTTTCAATGTGACTGGGTTCCAACTAGACTCATTCTTCATTTTCATCAAATTTATCTTTATATCAACATTAATATCCAAATGACCTTCCAATAAATGACCAAAATCTGATGACTTTTGATCACCTTGAAAATGATTTTGGTAAAAAAAATTGTTAAAAAATGGAAAAAGTTAGTGATTTTTAAAAAAATTTTTTTGGTAGGAAACAGGCCATTTTTGACAATACCTTTTTGGGCATAAAATATTTGTCTCTAATAAAGAGTTCCTACACAAGTTACATACTAAAGATGAGTATTTGGACACACACTCTTTTATAGCTATGAATAAATATAAACATACAGATCCATCCTGTTGGACGGTAACAAGAGCATAAGAGTAAATATCATACTAGAGATTTGGCAGTGGAACAAAAATGCCATGACTGAGTTAGGTCTGAAAGACTGGAAAGACAGAAGTAGCAGGAGGGTATACAAGATCAAAAAGGCATGGTTTAGAGAGAAAAAAGAAACCCGGGAATTGGCTTAAATTCATAAATCCTATTTGCTTTCCTAATGGGAATCTACATTCCTGGTTTTGTTAAATTCATATTCCACTATGTCTGTCTGATGAATAATGTAATTTTTCACCTCTGGGGCTATGGTTCACTCCGGGGTGGGGGTGGGGGCTTGTTGTGTCTTTGTTTCTACACTCAACCCCCTCCCCCCCCAACTTTGTATATCATCAAAGTTACACTATTTTTGAATGGAGAAAGGCTAGACATTTAGACATTTCTTTTTAGGAAAACAACCAAAAAGTTTTCATTTTAAAGGGCACTGCAAATCCTATGAAAAGGACACTGTGCTTTCATTTACACTTATCGAAACTCATACTGTTCCAAGAACACAGGAAATTGTTGTCTCTAGAGTTATCTTATATAAACAGTGACTTCATATTACAAGGGAGGTTACTACAAAAGAAATGCAACCTGTGGTTATCAATACCTAAAGGTAATGGTGAAAAACTTATGTCTGAGCTGGTTAATTGAAATGTTTTTTTTAAATATAAAATATCAAGTAGAAAAAAACCTGGATCAAACACAGAAGTAATCGGGTTAGGTTCAATGGCCTGTGCTTTGCAAGAGATCAAATTAGATGATGATCACAAAGGATTTAAACCCATTGTCTACATGTTTTACTAACTGGCTGTTCTTCTCAGTGTTTGTTTGCCAACAGTTGATTTAACTGATGCAGTGAATTTTATGTAGATACACATACACACTTCTAATGTTACTTCTTTTCATTAAAACAGTGTGATGGCATATGGCATTGACAAGTTCAAGTCCAAGGAGCAGATGTTCAAGAGCTCTTCAAGAGTCTGTGTTGAGTGGTGTTGGCTTACCCCTAATTAGCATACCAGAATGTGGCACTTCAGTGATTTATTTTCACCTGCCAAATTAGCCTCTTGCAGCAGGAAGACATCCATTTTCTGTTTGGATGATAGCTTCATTAGGGAGGCCCATTTTGCAGGTCAAAAGGCTTCTGTATTAAGGTGGAAATCACAAAGTATGAGCTTATGCTGTTTCTTTGTGTTTGGCTGTTCAACTTGAGAATGTTGCTTGAGTTACTCAGTTGGGCTCTGAGGCTGTCAGGTGGTGTTTGCTCACAATGCAATGGCATTAGTTATGTTGAAGTCCTTAACAGGGAGGACCACATTAAAGTCTACCATTCCATTTTAATTAATTAAAATCTCTCTCTCTCTCTCTCTCTCTCTCTCTCATTCTCTCTCTCTCACACACACACTGGTTCACCGGCACACAGTGTTTTTATAAATTTCCAGCTGCTTCTAGCCCTGTAAACACATATCAACTTTATTACTGCTGATGAGTTGAATCTTAACAGGTGACACTAAACACCTGAGGGGTAGTTTGCACAGACTGCAATTTAATCTGGTTTCCTGTATCTGTTATTTAATTAACAACATCAGTCTTGACTGCTGTATGTGCTGATGATAGAAAATATAGACAATTACAAACAGTCATCAAACCTTATTTTCTAAATTACACATCAAGAAAGAAAATAAATTTAGAAGTATAAAAATAATTTAAGCAATACTTGTGAAAGCCGTATCTCAGCCTGATAAAGCTAACAATTCTACACATTAACTGATATTTTCTATTGCTATCTTTGGGCAGTGGAGAAAAATAACAGGGTAATAAAAATGTTCCTCTCTACAGAATTCTCAGAATAATTTTTTCCTATAGAACATTAAGAAGAAAACCCGATCTAAGGCCTAATGTACACTGTGTTCAGACTCAAAGCCTCTCTAGCATGACAGAACCCTCTTTTCTACCAGCTGCTACACCACCATCCATCAAGTGGAGGAAGACTTCTACCACTGCCCACTAGTGTTGAGTAGTGTTGAGCAGTTAATGACAACGAGACACATCTGTCTTTTCAGACAACTGCCAAGGTCACTCAGAAAAGAGTGCTTTCCCAAGGTGCACTTCACATTCTGGCAGCACAGTTGTTGCATGGAGCTGCACAAATCTTCCAAAGCATATGGGTACACATGCCCTCCTAGGCTAAGTACAGACAGTCAAAAAGCCCAAGGCTGAATCAATTCAGTCTTTGCAGGTTAGTCTAAGATGCACAGATTAGACAGAAACAAGTGAACAGACATTTACGTTTGAGTCAGGAAATGCAGCCACATGCTTGCTGCAGTGGCTCAGGCCAGAAGCTGGGGGGCCCTGGAGCACTACAGCATGACTCTCTGGATGTGTGCCCACTTCCCCTTCCTGCTGCCCCTAGGGACTCTCTGGGATTTGCAATCTAGAATTACAGCAGCAGGACCCTGCAGGGTTGCTCATCACTTCCTTTTCCTGCTTCCAGATGCCTCTGGGATTTGTGGTCCACAGTTGCAGCTAGCAGTAAGTTTGAGCAGGGCAAGGGGTGTTTAAGTTCCCTCCCTGGCCCCAGCCCCCAGCTGGTGTATGCCAGGGGTGGGGGCACCATCCTCCCCCATAGATTGGGCCATAGGCTACACATAGGGGAGACACATAGGGGAGGCATGGGAGGCACGTGCCCTCCCTGAGATTGGCCACTGCTGTCTTCTGCAGGCATTTGCTGCTCACCCTGCTCACCACCCCCAACTAGCTGCCACAGACACCACTGGCATCTTTGGGTGGTCTCTGCTTCCCACCTCGCCCCTGACACTGCTGCCAGCATCTGTGGGTGGCCCCCACTTGCCGCCGACTACAAATGCCCACCCAGTCTTGGGAGACCCCCCCAAGTCTCAGTTTCACCTCACCCTTCTGTCAGCTACCCCTCACTGCTCCAGCTAGGGACCAGAGGGGTGGGGCCAGCCCTGCTCTATGGAGCAGACAGCACACTCCAGCCTAGGGCTGGAAAGCATGTTGGGAGACTGTGATTTAACTTGAACTAGGAAGGGGTCTGGGACAGAAGTTTCATAAACCACTCTGACCCAAATCAGTTAAGTCTGATACTACATTCAACCAGGTTTATCTTAAACCAGTCTCAGTCATTTTGAAACTTTTTTTATGTGCACTGGGCTTCTGTTCTATTACAGGTTTAAACCAGTTTCCGATTACTTAAACTGATTTATGTGCAACTTCTGTCCCTAGGTTGAGGGCTATCTACTGCCAGAACTTCTGGCAGAGGCACTTAGCTATAGACAAAACTTTGACTATACTACACAAGAAAAGAACAGTTAGAAACTTGGCAGATATTCAACCAAAGACCGAATTGCTATTGGAGTATTTTATGCCCTATCCCAAATATTGTGCCTTCTGCCATGCACATCTGGCATGCACCACTGTGAAATTGTCCTCAGCCTAGACCTGCAGATCAGCCCTTCACTCAGGCCTGCCCCAAGCCACCAGATCCCAGGCTGGTCTGATGATCAGCTGATTGTCAAACCTGGTCCAGAGGCTAGATATAGACATTCAAAAAGCCCAAGGCAGAATCTAAGTGATGTAGTTTTCTGTAAATGGAATAGTTTAGATTAGTAGTGAATAGAATACACATTCAGGTGGGAGGTGGGGGCAGGCAAATCTCAGACTAGGGTCCTCCATTTTGAAAACAGTCTATGTGTGCCAAACTTCTGTTCTGTTATGGGTATAGATTGGTTACCAATCACTTATATCAGTAAACGTATTGTGTCTGTCCCTGGCCAGAGAACCTCAGGTCTGTTTGAGACCCTGGGTTATTCTAATGATTATTTATCTGTCCCAGGACAGCCCAACTGCATGTGCAGTTTTTAGATGTCTTAGGGCACCAGTACCCCAGGATCAGGGAGCTTGTCCCACAACCCCAGGTGCCTCATGCTCTGGCATGCTTTAAAACTGTGTGTTCAGCTTTGCTCCCTGCAGCATGGCATTTTAAAGTGCCCCAGCCCCCCAGCTCCTGTGGGGGCTGTAGAACAAGACAGGAAAGGTGGCCAGCCTTGAGGTCATCAAGTTCCTGACAGAAGAGCCTCCTTGGCTCCTTCTGCTGGGGAACCTTGTAACCTGCTCTTCAGCCCATTTTCACATTGGGATCAGGGCTATCATGGGCCCAATGCCAACTCCTGTCCCCATGCCAATACTGACAGTCAGCTGACTATCACCATCAGCCTGGGGGTACTACATGTTCAATTTATGGTGCCATATAAACAAGCACAAAGATGTTCCATATATTTTGTTGACTATCTTTGAGGCTGGTTTGCCACTTTATGGTGTCATAAATCAACTGAATGTAGCTCTGTTACTATTTATGATGAAATCAATACATTAATTGTGCCATACCTGTAACATGTGCCAGGGGCCTTAAGATACTTATTTAAATGAGTTAAGTATGTGTAGAGCCAGTGGAAGGATCACTGCACCACTTTAAGTTTTATACTTTGGCTATTCAGGTTGTGTGGATGCACCTGGGAGGTTATGGTGTTCAGTGATCACTCTGTGCTTTGAGGGACTGCAAGAGATTGGTTTTAATCTTTGTCAGGTTCCAGTTGGCTGTGTATGACAACTAAGGTCAGGCCCTTCATCTCAGGCAAGGAACCCCAGAGCCAGTATACATGGTCATGCTTTCATCCAGTCTCCCTTGCCTGACCAAGGGTCTCACCTATCCAAGAAATATATTGACTTTCAAGATGTATTTGAATAGGGGAAGAGGAAAAATTGCTCCCACATTGGGGATACAGTTGTTCCATAGAGTTGTAACTTAGTGCCAAGCTTCCATGGCAGTACCATGATACTCCATATCTGGCCCGGACTGAAGGCCCTGAGGGGAAATATTGCGGACAACTGGCCAAAGACTTCATATACGCACCCAACTCTCCTGCTGCGTGTCAAGAAAAAAGATGGGTCCTTTTAACTTTGTGTTGATTACCATGCTCTGAATCAGGTGACCATCAGAAACAGATATCTTCTGCCTCTCACCTCAGAACTCCTCAACAGGGTCAGGACTGCTAGGGTCTTCCCTAAATTAGATCTGAGGACAGCTTACAACCTGGTTTGGATCAGAATAAGACATGAGTGGAAGACAGCTGTAAGAACTTACAATAGGCATTTTCAAATACACTTTCATGTTCTTCATTCTTACCAGTACTCTTACAATATTCCAGCATTTTATCAAGATGTGCTTTAGGTCCTACTGTATGTTTACTTCATGATTTATCTGGATGACCTCCTGATTTATTCAGAGGACCAAACCACCAATGACCACTTCCAAAAGGTTTTAGCATGGCTACATCAACATTGACTTTACATACAACTCGAGATATACGAGTTTGACCAGGCTTCCTTAAAATTCCTGTGTTCTATTTTGTCAGCAGACGGGGTTCAGATGGATCCCAAGAAGGCCCTGGCTGTACATGACTAGGCCGAGCAACAAAGTTTGTGACATCCAAAGATCTATAGGATTTGCAAACTTCTTTGTCATTCCATTCCAATGGGGCTGCCCCAATCACAGCCACCCTGTGCAAATCAGCCAGGTTCCATTGGCCCCAAGAGGCTCAGCTGGCTTTCGAAATGCTCAAAGAGGCTTTTACATTGACACCCATATTGGTACACTGAGACCCAGAGAAAACTTTAATGCAGAGACAGAGATGTCAGATGTAGCCATTGTGGGTATACTGTTGCAGTGACTGGGATATCGACAAGCAAGGTTCCCTCTAAGCTCTAAAAAGTCTTGCTGTGCAGTAACTTTCTTATTGCTGTGCACCCACCGGGAGAAGAGCTGGGTTGCAGCTTCCTGTAAACTTTGGGCATGAAGCACAGAGGAGGCACTAGGGCCAGTAAGCGCCTCACTCCTCTGCTCCACTCCTCACTCAGGGCAGGCAGCAGCTCCCCTCTGAGGCATAGTGGGGCGAGGCGGGGCAGGGGCAGGGGCAGGGGTTGAGGCAGAGCCAGTAACTGCACAGGCTCCACTGGCTCTGGGGAACTGCTCTGCTCCCCAGCCTCTTTTGGTGAGCTCCTGTATAAAGTGGGGTCATTTACCCTGCTGCACCAGGTCAACCCGGTTGTAGCCAAGCAGCTCCTGCAGCACCATATGAGAAGTGCATGAAAATTCCTACTAAGGAATATGCTATAACACAATAGCTTCTCAATAAAGTATTCAGTATACGGTCTGACTCTATTGGAATCACTGCTTCCTTGTAGTAAGAGAAGAGAGGCCAAGCAGCAGCTGAAGGGAAAACCTAGCTATTCAGTGAACAGAAGAAACTTGGAAAGCAACAATCCTTAAAGAGACTTAGGAGTAAGAATGGATAGATAGCAAGTTAAGTAAGAGTTTATAGTGTAACCTGGTAGCAGGCTACCGTCATGCTGGGATACAGTACGTCTTTTCTGTATAAGTTAGCTATTGAACTTCAGTTAGTTACCTGTTTTAGTTGCATAACGCTGCTTGGTCTCCATGCAGTTTATGGGCATGTACAGAGAAATGCACCGATTTGGCTAAATTGCATCCAGTTTGGGCACTAGCTTTGTTAAAGTGGGCATGGTTCTACCATGCAACATATAGTGTTGCTTTTTCTATCATTCTAGATCATCTTTATATTCATTGCACACAGATCCATCCTCTTAGTAAGGGGCCCTTACTGCATCTTCTAAGTTAAATCCTTGAATTTTACGATGTTATACTGTGGGGCAGACCGAAGAGGTGTGCAGTGACAGGAGGAGGTGGGACGAATTCATGAACAGACTGAAGCAGCACACTCACAGATTGCTACATCTTAGAGGGAACTTGTTGACAAGACCTGCACCCTTATGCCTATTTGCCTGGCAACCTGCATTGGTTGTGCATGATAGATAAGGAGGTCCTGGCCATCAATACTAAGTTTAAAAATTGGCAGTTTAAAAAATTGACAATACTAAGTAATACTTGGCAAATACTAAGTATTTGGCAAATACTTGGCAATACTAAGTTTAAAACATGGCAGCATTATTTGGAAGGAGCCAAACACCTCATGTGTCACCAGGTTTGTCCAACATACAGCCCACGGGTCACCATGCGGCCTGCCAAGCCATTTTATCTGGCCCGAGGTGGCGGTGGCGGAGTGCAGAGCCGAGGTGAGGCAGGCAGGGCCAGTCCACAGGCCCCAGCCGGCAGTGAGGGGAGGGGAGCTGCTTACCCCTGCAAGGCCCGGGGGAGTGGCCCCATGTGGGAGGCCAAGCAATGGCTGCTGGCACTGCCGGCCTGTGCTTGCCTCCTCATCTGCTCACTTCAAGCCAGCCCCGCTGCCCTGCCCTGCCCTGCCCCAAAGCAAGGCAACACCTGCTCCCTCGGCCAGTCTCCCCCTGAGTGCTGAGGCCCTCCGGGCCTGGACACCTGCGTGCAAGGCCCCAAGGGAGCCACTTGTCATGTGCAGCTGGGGATGGGAGGAGCACCAGCCAGCAGAAGCCATGGCAGAGCCATGTGCCGCTTGGAACCGGACAAGCCTGCACCGGTCAGTCGCGAGCAGCACACGGCTCTGCCGCCACTCCTGCTGGCCGGTGCAGACCCAGCCAGGCTCCTCCCATCCCCAGCAGCACATGGGAAGCTGGCTTCAGCTGCATGCTGCTTTTCCTGGCCAGTGCCAACCTGGTTCTGCCCAGGAGGGTCCTGCAGCACCATGTCAACCCAGGCATGGCACTGGCAGGTTGGGCGGGCCCCAGGTTAACTCCAGCCTGGCCCCATGGCTTCTCCAGCACCAAGTCAACCCAGTTGTAGCTACGCAGCTCCTGAAGCACCATGTCAACCTGGGC
The DNA here is from genome assembly GCA_030014935.1 of Caiman crocodilus. Classification (NCBI taxonomy): domain Eukaryota; kingdom Metazoa; phylum Chordata; order Crocodylia; family Alligatoridae; genus Caiman; species Caiman crocodilus. Next base: position 76,965,731 of record JAGPOW010001296.1, on the reverse strand, counting down.
ATGCGTGCCATGTCAACCAGCACCATGTCAACCCCTGCAACTTCACTGGTGTCAAAGATCACATGACATCACTTCCTGATACGATACCACTTTCTGTGACATCTTTGAATATGGCTTGCTGGCCCACTGGGTGATAAAAAGCTCATGATCTGGCCCCACATTCAAAAAGGTTGGACACCCCTGGTCTACACAAACCACAAAAGCTTGGAGTCAGCCAAAATCCTGAATCCCCACCAGTGATGCTGGGCCCCCTTCCTTTCCCACTTCACATTCACAGTAACATACAAGCCAGGGAAAAAAATGGGAGATCTGATGCTTTGCCCCAGAAGGGAAAATTCTATATGGAGTGCCCAATCACTCCCCAAAATTTCCTTTATAGAGTCGTACATCCAGACTTCCTCCTTTTCCTTTGGGCAGCCCTCACTAATAACCCATTTGCCTGGGTGCCAGACCCAACCTAGCCTGAGCCCTCCTGCAAGGCTTGCAATGGGAGATCATGTGACCCAGGGGAGCCTCAAAGCCCTGTGGGAAGGATATAAACCTCAGTTTCATGGTTGGTAGGGTTGGAAGGGACCTAAGCAGATCACCTTGTCTGACCCTGCCATGGGCAGGAAAGGATGCTAGGGTCACATGACCTCAGCTAGGTGGCTGTCTAGCCTCCTTTTGAAGACCCTCAGGGTAGGAGTGAGCACCACTTCCCTTGGACGTTGGTTCCAGATCCTAGCCGCCCTGACAGTGAAGTAATGCCTCCTGATATCTAACCAGAATCTGCTGTCAGTCAACTTATGGCTGTTGTTCCTTGTTACCCCCAGTAGTGCTCGGGGGAACAGGGACTCTCCCATTCCCCACTGGTCCCCCTTGGCAAGTTTATAGGAGGCCACCAGATCCTCTCTCAACCTTCTTTTGTGGAGGCTGAACAGGTTCAGGTCCTGTAGCCTACCCTTGTAGGGCCTGCCCTGCTGCCCCCTAATCATGAGAGTGGCCCTCCTCTGGACCCTCTTGATGCTGTCCACATCCTTTCTGAAGTGCAGTGCTCAAAACTGGATGCAGTACTCCAACTGGGACCTGACCAATGTTGCACAGAGGAGGAGGATCACCTCCTTGGACCTGCTTGTGACGCATCTGTGGATGCATGACAAAGTGTGGTTAGCCTTCCTGACCATGTCCCCACATTGGCAGCCCATGTTCATCTTGGAATCAATAGCAATTCCAAGATCCTTCTCTGCCTCTGGGCTGATGAGAAGGGAGTTCCCCAGCCTGTAGGTATGCTGCTGGTTCTTCCTCCCCAGGTGCAGCACCTTGCACTTGTTTGTATTGAAACCCATCCTATCCTCATCCGCCCACCTCTGTAACCTGTTGAAATCTAGTTGTAGCCTGTTCCTCTCTTCTAGTGTGCTTACTTCTCCCCACATCTTAGTGTCATCTGTGAACTTGAACAAGGTGCTTTTCACCCCCTCGTCCAAATTGCCGATAAAAATATTGAACAGCACGGGCCCAAGGACTGAGCCTTGGGGAACCCCACTGCCCACATCTCTCCAGGTTGAAAATGACCCATTCACCACCACTCTCTGGGTATGGCCATCCAACCAATTTGCAGCTCATCTGACTGTGTAGGCATTGACACCACAGATGCCTAATTTTTTAATGAGGATGGGGTGAGAGACAGTATCAAAGGGCTTCCTAAAGTCCAGAAAGACTACGTCCACTGCAACATTGCATCCAAGGCTTTTGTGACCTGGTCAGTGAAGGCCACCAGGTTGGTCTGACAGGACCTCCCTCTAATGAACCCGTGTTGATTGCTCCTAAGCATAAATTCCCTTGCCGGCCCCTCGCAGATGTGCTCCTGGATAATTTTCTCAAAAAGCTTCCCGAGGATCAAGGTAAGACTAATGGGCCCATAGTTTCCTGGGTCCTCTTTCCTCTCTTTTTTGAAAATGGGGGCCACACTGACCCTTTTCCAGTCGTCAGGAACCAGAGCACCACAAGTGCTTGTAAAGCTGTGCCAAGGGTCCTGCAATGGCCTCTGCCAGTTCCCTAAGCACTCTGGGGTGGAAATCATCAGGACCTACTAATTTGAACATATCTAATCCCTCCAGAAGTTCCCTGACTACATCCTCACTGACCCTGGGCCTGGTTGTACCTCACCTGGGTCTGTCCAGAATCCCGGGGGGGAGGGAGGAGAGGGAGGGATGTCCCTGTCGCTGCTGAGAAATATAGAAGCAAAGAATCTGTTAAAGAGATTAGTTTGGTAATCTGGTGGTAGCGCCAGATGACATAGCATGTCCTGCATAGGTCCCACATCATTTGCCACCTTCTTTTTACCTGCTATGTATTTAAAAAGGAACTTCTTGTTATCTTTGATCCGGGTCACTAGTCCCAGATCCATCTCTGCCTTAGCCTTCCTAATAGCCCCCTTACAATCTTAAAACAAGGAGGTATAATTCTCCTTGGTGATGTCCTCTCTTCCATTGGGTGTATGCCTTTTTGGCTTTGAGGCATTCATGGATGCTTTTGGCGAGCCATGGGGGCTTTTTAGCACTCTTGCCCTCTTTGATCTGCATGGGGATTGTCACACTTTGGGCTTGGAGGATCGTCTCCCTAAGGAATGACCACTCTTTCTGGACTCCCAACTCCCCTCCCCTCCAGGACCTCAGTGCCTCCCCGACTAGTCTCTTTACCTCGTTGAAATCTGCTGTCCTCCAGGGCTGCTGCCTTGCTTCAGGCCTCTGACACCCTGCACTGGATGGTAAATTCCAGTAGGCGATGTTTGCTATCACCCAGGTGTTTGAGCACCCATAGTCCTGTCAACAGGTCATCGCCTGTGGCCAGGACCAGGTCCAACGAGGCATTTCCCCTGGTGGGACTGTGCACCTCCTTGGTTAGGTGGAGGTCCTGTAACTTGGCTAGGAACCTACATGAGTGGTCAGACCTTCCCACTTCCTGAAGAGTCTTGTCCCTGCAACAGTACTCCGCATAGTCCTGATGTGGACCTGTGTGCCTGACTCGGTCCTGGATCTCCTGGGGCTTTGAACAACTGTCTTGTTCCTATCTTGCCTGTAGCCTTGGGCCCTCCTGCCTATCTCATCCTGTATGTTGGATTCCTCAGCTCCTAACCTGTGGTTTGGCTTTGAACTCTCTGCCTCCTCCCCCCTGGTATGATTCCCTGCCATGAACCATCAGACTTGGACTGACTCCTGGTATTGTGACCCTCAGCTTGGCTCCTGGACCAAAGGTATTGTAGACGCTAGGTTTTTAAGCCTTAAACCCCCACACTTGGGTTATATCCATGACAAAAGGCATTATAGCATCCTGCCCAGGTTTTCTTTTAGGGAAGCTTAGCTCTTGAGAATACGGTCCTCTAGATCAAAGGAGTGACTTCATAGAGTGCTTCCTAACAGATGTGCCAGAAAGATCCCTTGCATTTACTCTGCAGAGCTTGGGCAGAGTAACAGTAGGAGCAGCCTTTGGGGTAGGATCAGTTTACAGGGTAATACAGCCCTTTTATATTATGGCAGGGATGCAGCAGTTGTATTGTATAGGGATTGAGTTCAATTCCTCCTACCCCTATACATGAAGACTAATGATCCAACAGTTATAACTGAGTGCCTGTACAAGTGCTCCAATATGCTCCAATTATAATGCATTGGCAATCAAATCTGCTCCACATTCTGAATCAGAATGCTCTAGTATTGCCAAAGCATAATGTATAAGCCCCTGTGGGTTAAAAAATGTCTACTGGGGCACTTTAACTAAAGCTAAAATTTTTTAATGCATTTTAAACTTTTGTGGGTTTAATTAATGTGATGCTGCAGCATTTTAATTAGAGCAGCTCTCCAGGAACCTTTCTAATTAAAATGCCCCCCTCACCTGCAAGCATGTGTATAGTACCACTGTCTCCCTTCTACACACAGCATCATTTCTAACTGGAGTACTTATTTTTGCTTCCCTCGATGTTATGCTGCATTGTTGTATTTAACTAGATTTCTCCTTAGCATTTGGGAAAGGAAGTAACTGCTACATTGTGTTAAAACTCAGATAAAATAAAAACAATGCAAACACTGCTAAATAAACAGAGGACATTATAAACTCTGTACAGAACTCCCAAAGATGACCCTCAAGCACTATGTCACACCAATTACCTGCAGGTTACTTACCACGTCCCAGATAGTCAGTGTGGCACAGGCACATGATTTCTGCTTTGATTTTAGAGCACTAACTTAAAAGATCACGGTTACAGAGGGATATTGCTATTCTAAAGATAAATAGCAGCAGCAACAAAATAACAACATCAAATAAAATATTTTTATTTATAACAATAATATTGTTTCATACAATAACAATAAAAATGAGTACCTATATGTCCTCATTTACACTTATGTATGTGTGTATATATGTCAAAAATCAAGTACATTAAAATAAAGGAACAACATGGAATTAATAATAAGACAGAATGATTAGCCCTGTTCTGCAAAAGATATCTTGAGCTCTGCAGGCATTCCCCCAGAATCTTTCGTAAAACAAGAATTTGGAAATAGAGAGATTTCACTCAGGTCTCCTTATTTCTCTTCAATATGAAAAGAGCAGATGACAATGCATGAGCCAAAGAAAAGTATCCAGCTCACTTTCCCAGAGTTGTGATTCTTCTGCATGGACAATGGAAATAAAATGATCAAAAATATACTTTTGTAACTAATATTAGCAGATATGATTATCAATAAATGTAAGGGACAAGCCTTCCAAGAAGGAAAGTGGCACTTTGCAGTCATTTTCCAGAGCAAAGGCAGTTTTGGTTCCCCATAGGCATCTGAGTATTCTTATTAACTTCTCCAGAATTATTCATGTGCTCAGATTTATTTGTCTGCTTTGCTACATATTAGTCTTTACATTTTATACAACTAACTTAGCGAGGTAAAGGAAAATACATGATGTATAGCAGCCCTGGTTATTATTTATAGCTCCAATGTTTGTCATGGGAAAAAAATTACCATCATGTCACTTACAGGATATCATATTTTCCAAATATTTGTAGCACTTCATGAATATTTTGTAAAACTTGGCATCAAATCTAAATCTTCTTGTTACAAAACAAAATTAGAATAATGCAGTGGGCCAATATTTATGATATTTACAATGCATGCCCTGATGTTAGATTTTACTCATGCTGGATATATGTCAAGCAAATTTTATTCATATGTTTCTCATTTAAGTATCGTGACAATTTGCCCAGCTTCAAATATTTTATATATTTATTGTATTTTCCTATATTCTTAATATTTTTCTAGGCAATACAAGTTCAGCACAATGAACACTACCTATTATGTCCCTGTACAGTTGCAAGATATTAGTATTTTTTCTACAATGGGGTTTTGACTTACAGAGCAAATTAGAAAAGTTTTATACTTCTTGAAAACTATCTAAAACTTTTCCTCTGAGTAATGTTGTATCTATTCAGTAAATTATATTAGCTTGATCCTACATGTATTGGGGAAGTTGCTATTGAGTTTAGTATATATAGGCTTTTAATGGAGCCTAAACAAAATTCAGAAACTTGCCTGGCTTCCTGCCAGACTGTCTGCCTATCCAACTTCTCTGTTGCAAAGGTCAGGCTTCCAGGGCCCATAACTATGGGACGTTCTTCTATGATGACTGCCACAGTGTGAACTGTACTCATCATTGGATCCAGATTTCCTCAAGGCCCTGCCTCTACTGCAAGCTTCTCCATAGGCAGTAGAGGAATATAATTAGTTTTACGTATACTTTTACATTTAGTTTTTACATATACTTTTATATTTTAGTTTTATATTACAATTAGTTTTACATATACTCATTTGAGTGTTTAGGGGGTTTTGGTGTTCCTTTCTAGTGCAGAATGAAAAATACTTGAAAACTTGAAAATTTGTAAAAGCAAAATGTAGTTTTCCAACCAATTCAAAGCTTTATTTTCACACCACCTGAATATGGTATGGAAGTGCTCTTCTCCCTACTTTACAGAGATGAGGCACAAAATAACCCACCATCACATAACAATTTTGTAGTGCGGCAGAAAACTGAACCCAACTCTCCCAAGTTTTGCCACATCATCATAACCACTAGACCATCTTCCATCTCTTGCTCTCCAGGACACATGAGTAAGAGCCAAAATAAAATGCTGGTAACAGGGGGCTTTCTCGGGGCCACTTTTCCTGTGGCCCACCCACCTGTTTCTGGCCTAACCACCCGCCTTCTCACCCACCACGCCTTGTTGTTAATTAATTGATGTTAGTTAAGCAGAAGGCTGCCCATTTCTTGCCCCGATGCCAGGGGGCACTATCTGCAGCTCTGTTCCTTCCCTACATTGCAGCCCAAGCCTCACAGATGGCATCCAGCTGTTGTCAATATCACCAGTCCCACACTGGGCCCCAGAATTCTGCTCTTTGAACCCCACCTGGATCCCTCTGTTCAGGCAACCTATTCCACCTTAATTCCCAGCTGCTTAGCTCCCTGAGCTGCTTCCTCCTTATGGCTGTGATCCCCCCAGGACTTTTGGCTCTACTAGCCCTGGCCCACCTCCAGCCCAGTTGGAGCCCCAGATCCTCAGCTCTGGGCATCCCTTGTGGTGGGCCCCTGACCCTTTGACCCTTCTGGTCCTGGCCCCAGCATGGACCAGTTGGGGGATGCCAAGACAGGTTTGAGTCCGTGGCCGCACTCTCTCGCTGGGGTCCACCTTCCAAACACTACAAGGGGGTAACCCACCCAATTGTGGGAGCTGGGGTTAAGATGCCCCAACCCACCTTTCACCAGGGTGGTAACTGGCCTGGCATTTCCTGGGGGCTCCCATGCCACTGAGAGCCCCCACCAGGCAACCCACTCCCAGCAGGGTGCAGTTTTAGGTCATGCCCAGGACCAGGAGCCTCCTGACCATCCCCTACAACTCCTCCCTTACCTCCAGATGATACCTGCAGCCAGGTGATGTTGTTGTTTGACCTTCCATTAGCAAAATGCCCTGTTTATATGGGCAGCCCTGGATCCAAAATGGCTACCTGAATCAGGCACCTGTTGGCTGCTGTCTTCAGGCCCTTGAAGTGGCAAGCACAAACAGTGCCCTGCCACAGTACCTTCTGCTACTTCCATGGACACTTGAGCCACAGTCCCAAATTAGTGCCAGTCAGGGGTTCTCCCAATATGCTATTAAAGTCCTACATGACTAGAGTCAGGTAGGTTGAAGGCATTGCTAGATTAGTCCTTTTAGAATGGATGACTGCACCTAAGAGCAGGCACTGTGGATTGGGCATTGTTGTTCTCATTCCTTTATCACTGAGGCAGTCCACATAGAAAAATGTCCCATACCTATGGACCCTGGAAGCCTGACCTCTATAACAGAAGAGGTGGGTAGGTAGGCAGACTGCATTAGTTGTACTGCTTATTCCAAATATCACTTAAGACAATGGAAAGAATCCTGCTAGCATGATCATGAGTTGGATTAGGTCAACACAATGCAGGATTTACTATGCTATTTCCAGGTTCACCTGAACCATCCTGTTTACTTTTGTCCAGTAGGGAGATTCTAGTCTACACCATCATTTCAGCTATGTTCCTTTTCACCTGTACTGTTTAAAGTAAATGCAATAGAAACAAGCTCTCTGTTTCCAAAGATAGCTACTTAGGTTAGTATTTGTTCTGTTTAAGCCATTCAGTCATTTTACCAGCAATAACTCCCAGTTTGTTTCAGTGGAATTGCTATCTTTTCATGATGAGGCACTGATGATTTTCTTTGTTTTTTAAAAAGGATATATTTTAGCTTAATAGTATATAAGCAGTGCATGCACAGTGTTAAGGCCATGGAGTATATGATTTGAAGACAAGTTACCTTTTATTTTTGGCATACAATAAATTTGAACTCTTTTTTTGGTAGCTACCACTTGCTCTTCCACACCCCCTTACCATCTGTGATAATGCTTTGGTATGTAAAATGCATCTGAACTATTTCACATGTGGAAAAAAACCCAAGTTAAAAATACAGCAATTTAAATCTACAATGAAAACCTGATACCCAGAAAAAAACATATTAGTCATTCAATTTAGCAAGTTTAATGCCACATTATGGGGATTAGATTTATGGCCATTTGAAAGTTTGTAGATTCACCAGTAGGAAATCAAAAGGAGATGGCTAACTACTAACATGATTTTTTTCCACAAATATTTCAATGGGTAAGTCGTATGATTTAGTAATGTCTATTTCAAAGCAGGATGATCTAATAGATGGACACGAGCTGAGGGAGTCAGGAAACCCAGTGAGGGTTTACAAGCTTTGCAACAAAGGGAAGGCCTTCACAGAGCAATTCATCTGTTTTTTCACTTAACTCATGACTGTCCCATCCATAGAAAATGGCTACTGTCTGGGGTTGGAGGTGCTTAAGATGTTTGCTTATTTGTCCAGAACTCATTTACTGTTTTCAGTTGAGCTGGAACTTGCTTATTTTGCAATGAGCATGCAGACAAAATTCACTTAAGACCTTTGGTAAATTTCCCATGTTTCTCCAAAAAGGAAAGACAAATTCTTCTACTATTAATACTATTGAGTGTAGAAAATTTCAGTAAAAACAGTCAGGAGATATTTCCTGAGATATTCACAGAGAAGACACAGTATCATATATATCACTTTGCCATGGGATTGCTCTCACTTAGGCTAAATTAACATAGGTGCTCAGGCCTGGATGCCACTCACTAAGTTAACTGTAAAGACACATCCAGACGCACTTGTGAGTTTTTGCCAAGTTAGAGAGCATTCACAATAGAAGCTTATGAGAAGCTTGGATATCTGCCACTGTACAGAAGCCATTCTACTTCATGAGTGCTGAGGAAACAAATATATTGACCAAAATATTTTGATACAGAATTTGAACAAACAGATAAAAGGAACCTGCACTAGGGAAAAATGAGTTTGTTCATTACTTTTTGAGAGATTAGGAAAAGCAAAATATGTTGTTGGTTATAGCGTTTGTTTTTTTCTTTAAGTGAACATCATTACCTGCCTATTTTTTATGCAAGAAATCCAGGTTTGTCTGCAATGAATGTCATCATGAAGGCTAGATAGTGAGATGATGGCATCCCCAAAAAAGGGCAAAAACTGAGGCTATTAAAAAGTAAGGAGTTTTAGCCATAGCTCTGTTTATGTTTGTTTTTTAACAACTGTTTACCTTGAGTGACTATCATATTAGAAAAACACATTTGTGAGAATCTCTTTGTGAGAGATTCAGCCCTTCATCTTTTCTGTTTAGTTATGAAAGTCATATAAATTACTATTATTTCCAAATACAAATAATTCGGGGTAGACATTTTCACACACAGATATTTTCCTGAACTGTGTTTACACTGTCATGCTTAGTCTCTATTTACACTTGATATTAACATATGCTGAGTTTTAGCATTTTAATGTTTCATGAACCATGGTTTTGGTATGAATATATTTTGGTACTTTTATAATTTGAGTTAAGATGGGCATGAGTTAAGTGCCAAATCAAGTGTCAGGTATGTTCATCATCAGATGACAGCTATTTCCACTTCAGATACACCCTGACTTTCAGGAAGGAAGCCAAACTCTGGAATATACATCTAGAATAGGTATATAGGAATATCAGACAATGGCTAATTATGATTCAACAAGAAATGACTTAGTTTATACAGGCAATAACTAAAGTGCATTTCAAAAGGAAATCTCATGCTGAGAGAGTGTCTCTGTCTCTCTCGGATCAGAATGGCTAAGAGCAATCTGATTGAGATTTTATAATGATTTTCCTGTCTTTCTTGAAAATAATTAAGATTAAGGAAAAAAAATGTAACTTGCTATACAGATGCCTGTCTAGGGTTAGCAAATCATCCGTATATTACACGTGCTTCTTGAGACATGAATAGAGAAATGGAGATGGGGTGATAATGACAACATATTTAAAAGATGCCTTTTCAGATGAAAGCTTGTTGAGGAAATATGTATACCATGTTGCAAATTCTAGTCCCCAACTGTAATAGCTGGTAACAATCTAGAATAACTAGTTGAGAGCTGGTAACTGCTGGATGCAGGGACTCTGAAGGTGCAGACAGAACAGAAGCTCCCTGCTATAACTCATAGCGCTTTTCAGGAAACACTGAGTAACAATGATCCCCTGGATCCAACAGAAGTTTACTGTTGGGTCTGGGGATTTAGGGAATCCAGCTGCTGGCTGCATGTCTGCAGCTGGTTTCTGCTAGCAATGCCCCCTCATCCCCTTCTCCCTCCCAGGCCAAGTGCTGTTTTCAGAATGGGAAGAAGGAAACACAGTGGAGGGAACTCATTCTAGGGGTTCCCCAGGCAATGTTGGAGGGTGGTGTAGGTGGACCTCCTTACCTTGGGGGTCTCCAATCCACTCACCACATTCTCCAGTGCTGGCTGAAAAAAACCCAGACTGAACTTCCTCACTCCCTTTCCTCCCTTCCATTCTGAAGACTGCGCTGGAGCTGCAGCCAGCCCAGCTCTGCATGCAGACCTAAATTACTGAAGGTGCTCTGTTTCATGCAATGAGGGGTTAGATTTTCATGGGATCTGGCCCTTTTTATAGCACTCTGTAGCCATGCACTTTTGTTTGGTCATGGTTGTAGGATGCTTTCAGGAGCCAGATCAGGCAAACATTGTCACTGCCTTTAGAGGTTGTTTCTAGTTAGATAAACACAATAAGATTGCTATGCTTTAATTTTGCATTTTGTTTCCAAATCAAATACTTGCTTAGGATCATAGGAAAGTAGGGCTGGAAGGGACCTCACAAGGGTATCTAGCCCAGCCCACTTTCTCAAAGCAGGATCATCCCTGACTAAACCACTCCAGATGTGTCTGTCTAACCTGTTCTTAAAAACTTCCAAGGATGGAGATTCCAACAGCTACACTGGGTATCCTGTCCAATGCTTGACCACCCTCATGGTAAGAACATTTGTTCTAAACTAAATTTCCCCCAGTGCAGCTTGAGGCCATTGCTCCTAGTCCTGTACCCTACAGCCATAGAGAAAGGCTCATCTCCATCCCTAATGTAATTGCCCTTGAGGTATCTGAAGACTGTTATCAAATCCCTGCTCAGTCTTCTCTTCTCCAGACTAAATAACCTTAGCTCTTTTATCCTTTCCTCATAAATCATGTTTCCCAGGCCTCTAATTATTTTTGTCACTCCCTGCCAAGCTCTTTCAAATCTGTCTTTCTTGAAGTATGGGGTCCCATCCTGGACACAGTACTCCAGGAAAGGCCTAATTAGGGCCAAAGAAAGCAGCAGGGTCACTTTCATAGTTTTATCGATATTAGGATCTAGAATGGATCTTACAAGTACATTGGATCCAGCCCCCCTGCACTTGGGCAGGAAAGACTGCTGGGGTGAAATGACCCCAGCAAGGTGGGTGTCAAGATGCTTTTTGAAGGTTAAGTGTAGTATGAGCATACCTACTGGACTGAGCTGTTTCCTTGATTTGCAAGAGACATTCCTGTTAACACAACTTCATATGCTGTTGGTATTTTTGCAACAAGAGCACACTGTTGCCTCATTTTCATCTTATGATCCATTGAAATCACTATGTTCTTCTCTGCAGTACCATAACTGATCATTCCCAATCTTTATTTGCACATGTAATTATTCTGTCCCAAGTGCAGGACTTTGCATTTGTCCTTATTGAATTTCATCAGACTGATTCTGGACCATTTCCCCAGTCTTTCCAGGTCATTCTGGATCCTATCTGTACCCTCCAAATTGTCTGCAACTTCATCCAACTTGATGTCACCATAAATCTGTCAAGTATGCACTCACTCCCATCATCCAAATAATTAATGATGTTAAACAATACGAGACCCATAACAGAACCCCAAGGATTCTACTTTACCTTCTCCCAACTAGACATTGAGCCAATGATGACTAGATTGATGAGCACAATGATCCAACCAGCTTACAGTACTTTCATGTAGTCTGTATTTTCTTACTTGTTAATGAGAATGTCATAGGACACTGTCATAAGTCTTGCTATAATCAATATATATCACATCCACTGCTTTTCATTCATCCACAGAATCTGTTATTTTATCACAGAAGGAAATCAAATTGGTTAGGCATCGTTTGTTCTTGGTGAATCCATGCTCAGTGTTCCTGATCACTTTGTTTGCCTTTAGATGCTTCAAAATAGATTTTTCAAGGACCTGTCCCATGATCTTTCCAGATATGGAAGTCAGGATGACTAGTCTGCAACTTCCCAGCTTCTCCGTCTTCATTTTCCTAAAGATTGGCACTATATTTGCACTTTTTCAATCATCTGGGGCCTAACCCAACTTCCACAAGTTCTCAAACATGGCTCCAAAATTACCTCAGCCACATACCCTAGGGTAAATCCCTTTTTCTTGTATAATCTCTCTTTCTTACATAATAAAGCTTCTTCCTGTTTTATGTAACCAGCTGATTGCCTGTGGATGGAATGATTCCACAATAACTGGCAGGGAGGAAGGGGACCAAACCACTGGAACACTATCTCTCCTCCAAGCTACAAACTCCAATCAGAGCACTGTGTTAGTCTGGGATTTTGTCCAGCAGAGGAGTCTGGGAAACAAGATTCAATCTACTCTGAAAGACAGGTAGCCAGAATACTGGAGAGAGAGCTTTGTGCTCCCCGATTCTACCCCTCAGGGATTATAATATGCAGAAACCAGTTCTGATATCATTATGTAGGCCCTCCAACTAAGTCAATGAAACCTAGAATTGATATGCGTGTTAATACAAAGGATATAGGGTATTTTTTGGTGTTGGTGGTGGTATTTTGGGGGTTTTGTTTGCTTGTTTGGTTTTGTTCCAAAGAAACACAATCCTGTTCATTTAAAAATATTTGTAGGTACATGGGTATATGTCCTTAACAATGCTGAAAAATAAGTTCCAAAACTCAGTAGCTCTGTGCAAAAGTTAATTAAACAAGTCTAGTTTACACATTTTGTAGCACATTTTCTTTCTTTAGAAAGAGTTGTTTACTCTGTCTTTGATTGGAAAACTTTTTTTCTTTTTTTGAATGGTAACAAGAATTAAGAATTCATTTCTGCAAAACATTGATATGTTTTTGCATATTGGCACATATATTTTTTGCATTAGGCAAGGATTTCTATAGGCAAATATCTTTTAGTGGATTAACTGCAAGGTTGGGAGACATCAAGACATCAGTAATATAAATTGTCTTAAACATTTTAAATAGAGAAAAAGAAATACATGATTGATTTTAAATAAATATATAACCCTTAAATGACTTCCATGAATTAACATTGAAACCAAAGATGAAGGCATTCTCCAGTAAGATACACAATGCTTTGGTAAATGGGAATTACTGAGTATAATGATATTTTAATTACTGGAGAGACTCCGTATTATTCCTTGAATGCAATGGGAACATATGGAGAATTACGACATTTAATATAAAACTGTAATTTCAAACCAGACTGTTTATAATAATAACAACGGCTTGTAACATGGCATGAAAATCTGACTTGCTTTACTTCAGCAAACAGGAAACAAGTAATCCAATAAAGGAAACAGGTAAGTGAAGTCCCTTCTAGCCTTAGTTCTCTATGAAATAACTCTGTTTTTATTTATATTGTGATTTATATTGTAAGGACCTACACCTAGACAAAATTTGTGTTGTAGAATTACCATTGTTTCACTCCAAGGCTAGGGACAGACATTCAAAAAGCTGGAGCCTGAATTGATTCAGCCTTTGCAGGTTAGTCTAACCTGCAGAGAGTGAACTGGTTTATAACAGAACAGACCTGCAGGCACATGCCTGAATTTGCTCAGGCTAGGCGCCAGGGGCACTAGAGAGCACCTTTGGCTGCAGGGAAGCTGTGCTGGAGGGGGCATGGCCAGTCTGGGCTGAGCTGGGCAGAGAGGGCTTTAATTCCCAGCTCCCTGTGTTGCTGGCAGCAACCAGGAATGGGGTCTGCTGGCTGCTACCCCATCACTGCTGCAGCAGGGACCATGGCCCCTGAGGCAGAGGGGGGCAAAGGTTAGTCTGTCTCTACCCCTACTGGCAGCTGGGTCTGCCCTGCCCCATTCACTGCTGTGCTCACTCCCTGCAGCAGAATAGGCCCCTCTGTGGGGCAAGGGAGGGAAGGGGGAATAACTCCCGTCCCTGCCCTGCACAAGGGGCCCTACTGGTGGGCTGTGCCCTCATCAGGCCACTGCAGTGGGAGGGGGCAGAGCCACTGGTGGGGACAGCAGCCCGTCATAATGTCTGGTAGTGTGAGCCCCTTCCTGGTAGGGGCCCCTGCCGTGGAGTGGACAGAGTTGCAGTGGGCTGCGCATGGCAGCACTGGAGCCCAGAGGGGGCCAGAGCCTGCCAGCGCCACCACCATAACCACTATCCTCTCTCCACAGTGTGCCCCCTCCATGGGAAGCGTCTCCTGCCCTGTCACAGTTGCTCACTCCTTTCCATTCGAGTGGCCAGGCAGGGACACGGCCAGAAGCTGTGGCCTGGGTGGATCTGGCCTGTGGAGGGGCTTTGTCTGGCCCCTAGTGGGTCCCTCAGTCCCACCAGGCTGAGGTGCCACTCCCTGGGAATGCAGCAGGCCTGGGGTTTCTCCATGCCAGAACTGCCTTTCTCGGCAGCACAGCCACAGCAACAACTTTGCTGCTGCTGATGACCCCAGCCCAGTAGTACAAGCAATGACCAGCATGCACAGCAGCTCTGACCCTGTGTGCCCTGCGCTGGCTCCAGGCTTACCCATCCAGGCTGAGCCCTGGCTGTGGGGGAGAAACAGTAACTCAGATGGGCTGCACTGGGTGGAGCCAGCACTGGGTGGCTGCAGCAGACCCATGCTGAGCAGCCATTTCTCCTCCACTCCCACTGCTAGGCTCAGATGGATGAGCCTGAAGCCAGCATGGTGGGGTGCACAGAGCTGGCATCTGCTGTAGCTGCCCAGTGTCCGCTTCAGGAGGCTGGACCTGGAAGTGCCCACAGCAGGATGGGGAGGGGCGACTCTTGTGGTCTTCCATGGCCCTGCCTGGTCCAGCTGGGGCATGGGGAGCAGCTTTAACAGAGCCACAGCTGCTCTGTGTGGCCCGAGCCCCACAGCCTGGCTCAGCCCAGCCTGGTCTCACTCAGCCCTGGCTAAGGCAGCTGCTTGGTGGTGCCAGGCTGGGCTGGGCCAGGCCAGGCCATAGGGATGGGGCCACTGGCGGGTGCAACTCAATGACAAGGTGAGCAACTTCCCCAGTCAGTGAGTGGGGGATGGTTGGGGAAAAGTTCGCATCTGGGGCCGGGCAGCATTGCATGGAGGCCCCGCTCCCCACCCCATGGCAGTGGGGAAGGAGCAGGAGGAAGATGGGAGGGGGGCTCTTTGTGAGGCTGCCTGGCCCAGCCCCAGAGGGGGACTCTTCCCTCTGCTCCTCCCCTCCTCCCTCCACGAGGCAAGACGGGGGCTTTGTGCAGCACTGCCTGGCCAGGGTGTGGGAAGTGGCTGTAACAGCCACAGCTGCAATCACAGGGGGTAAAAAGTGTGGGAAGAGCCCCACTCTGGGGCTGGGCAGCCTCGCATAGAGCCCCCACATCCCAGCCCTGCAGAGGCAGAGAGGGCGGGAGGAAAGAGGACTATTTCCACTCTAGTGCCCCACAGAGCCCGCCTTCCCCACCTTGAAGGGAGAAAGAAGAGTCCCCCCCAAACACAGACCAGAATCCTCTTCTCTGCCCCACAGGACAACCATCCTAACATGGTGCCATTAAAGTGAAGGGGGAAGATTCATAGATACTAGGGTTGGAAAGGACCTCAATAAATCATTGAGTCCGACCCCCTGCATAAGCGGGAAAGAGTGCTGGGTTTAGATGACTCCAGCTAGATGCCTATCTAACCTCCTCTTGAAGACCCCCAGGGTAGGAGAGAGCACCACCTCCCTTGGGAGCCCATTCCAGACCTTGGCTACTCTAACTGTGAGGAAGTTCTTCCTAATGTCTAGTTTAAATCTGCTCTCTGCTAGCTTATGGCCATTATTTCTTGCAACTCCCAAGGGCGCCTTGGTGAGTAAAGTCTCACCAATTCCCTTCTGTGCCCCCATGATGAACTTATAGGCAGCCACAAGGTCGCCTCTCAACCTTCTCTTGCAGAGGCTGAAGAGGTCCAGGTGCCC
>JAGPOW010001296.1:76887379-76946411 GCA_030014935.1 Caiman crocodilus | reverse complement strand
GTCTTTTTCCGCCTCTGTGCAGGCAAGAGGGAAGTTCCCCAACCTGTAAGCGTGGCGCCGGTTCTTCCTCCCCATGTGCAACACTCTGCACTTATCTAGTGCAATGACCTGGGCCAGTAGGCACAGGGTGCTACAGCATATTTCCCAGGCTGCTGGCCATTGCCATCCCAACTAAGTGTCCCTGATTGTTTCCCCAGTACATGCCCCCAACCTCCTGCTGTTCCCCCACAGGGGGCTCAGGAGTCCTCTTTACAGGTGCTGGCCTAGGGCTGAGCCTCCCCCTCAGGGGGTTTCTCCCAGCCTGGGTTCCCCAGCCCAGGCAGGCCTGGGGGGAGCCAAGTGGAAACCCCCCACCCCTTCCCAGCTGCTGATTGCTTCAGCCACTGCCAGAGTGGGGAGGGAGAAGGAGTCCTCCCAGCTGGGTGCCTGTCAATCCAGCCTAGTGTGGGGGCACCAGAGAACTCCTGCCTTGGGCTGCTTCCTCCCCACCCTGCCCAAGGTCCCCCAGCTCAAGGCAGCCCGAAGGAGCTGAAGGCGATTCTTCCTCTGTTGAACCCCACAGCTGCTTCCCTTAGCTGCTGCGAGTCTTGCGGATAGTGCTGGGAAGTGGAGGGAAAATCTTCCACTCTCCTGCAATTAGTTTTGCCTTAGACTCACAACAGCTGAGGCAAAACTGGCTGTGCAGGAGCAGGAGAAGTTCCCTCTGCTCCCTGAGGCTCACTGGAGCAAGCCACTCTGGGGTTCAGAAAGGCAAGAATTCCCCTCAGCTCCCTGGGGCTGCCCTGGGTTGGGGTGGGGGGAAGCTCCCTAAGGTGGGGATTCCCTAGTGAATTGCATGGGCAGGGCTGAATTGCATGGGCAGGCACCCAGCCTGGAGGAGGCACCCAGGTTGGGTGGCAGGCAGGAACCCAGCCAGCTTCTCCCGCTGTCCTGTGGCAGCAGCTGAAGCAATCAGCAGCTGGGAGTGGGGGGACAGGAATTCCCTTAGTTCCCCAGGTTGCCCTCATCAGGGAGGTTGGGGGAAGGCTGCTAAGGGTCACAAAGCCCCCACCACAGAGGCTTTCCCTCCCCGTGTGCTGCACGGATCCTGTCTAGGGGAGCCTGGGGGTCTGTTCCCCTGCCCTCCCTGCCCCTGTGGATGGACTCAGGCAAGAAGCAGGCTAGGGAACAGAAGGGAGAGGCAGTCCCCGCTCTACTGGATCCAACAGCATAGCCCAGGGCTGCAAATCATCTTGGGATGTTGGTGGAGTGCAAGTTAACTTGAGCCAGGAAGGGATCTGGGACAGAAGTTCCATAAACCAATTTGACCTAAATCAGTTAAGTCTGATGCTACATCCAACCAGGTTTATCTTACACCAGTTTAGGTCATTTCAAAAGCAGTTTTATGTGCACTGAACTTCTGTTACAGGTTTAAATCAGTTTCTGATTGCTTAAACTGGTGTATGTGTAACTTCTGTCCCTAGGCTTTAAAATGACTTCAGATATATGTGCATCTGTAAGGATACGCCATCTGTAAGGATACGCCATCCTGGAATAATCAAGAGTGGTTTGTAGATCACTGTATTGGAATGTGGGAGAAGCAAGTTCAAGCCCTCTCAGATAGTGGTGGACGCTAAACCTGGGTCTTCAGTATCCTCAGTGAGTACACTTAGGTATTAGATAAAAGGTGATGCAAATTATATGTCTATGATTCAACCTTCCTCCATTTTTCCAGCCAAAACTGTTAAGCTGAATTTGACCTGCTTTAAACAGTGATGCATTCTTGAGTAAATGCACCAAAAATATTTCAGCCACATTTACTGATGACCCAGTCTGGGATTTATTATTAAATTAATAAGAAAACTATGCCAAAAAAAAAGCTACCCCTATTCCTCAGCTATGCTGATTTACAGCCAAAAATCTGCCCAATTTTGTTGTTATCCTCTCCAGGGAAATGTAATATATTCAGAGGAAATTGGGTAATGCAAAATAGAATACATTTTCTGGAAGAAAAAATTCTGTCAGTTTGTTTTACTTTGGAAATTCAGTATTCCCTCTCTCAAGGGAGCCTTTTTGAACTCTATGGATAGATGAACAGGTTTCCTTTGTTAACATAGAATAATAAGCATTTATTTAAATACTACTTCCTATAAAAATATTTTTAAAATTAATATCAACTGAATTTTCACTAAAAATGAATAGTCTACATTTCAAGGCTGATTCTTTTGCAATGAGCTTTTGATGTTTATTCAACAAACTTAGGAACTGGTACACTTCCAAAAAGTTAAATGTGAGAAGCA
Organism: Caiman crocodilus; assembly: GCA_030014935.1. NCBI lineage: Eukaryota > Metazoa > Chordata > Crocodylia > Alligatoridae > Caiman > Caiman crocodilus. The sequence goes on along the minus strand of JAGPOW010001296.1, from coordinate 76,944,132 downwards.
AAATGAGATGCCTCTGATTAAAATGTGAACAGTTGAGAGTTTAGAATAATTCCTATCATTTGTCTCTTATCCTTTGCCTTTGAGTGGTTAACTCGTATTTATTATTAGGCTACAGAATTCTGGAGCCTTCAAAAGAGAGGCTATTAAGTAGTGACTGTGCCAAAAGTTAAGCTTTTTTTCCACATATCACTGTATTGAAAGGGATACCTACAATTATTACATTATTGGCTTCTTTATTTTAAAAATATATTTGCTAGATTTCATGTGTGAGAAGAAATTGTTTTCAAACTTGACTGACTACAAACTGTACAGAGATGTCTGCCTAAGTTTGTAGACATCCTGTACCTACAGTTCTGAGAGGTACTCCATTTATAAAAATATAAGTTCCATTCTGGTCAGACTAATGGTTCATCTCGTCCAGTATCACCATGCTGTACCATCTTCAGCAACCTATACCTGGTCCAAGATTGCCTCGATCTTGCTTGCAGGGACATTCTGTCATTTGCCCTCCTGTTCTGCCCTCCTGTTCCCCAACCAGAAGAAAGCATCTGACAGAGTGGATCACAGGTATATCACAGGCACTTTGGGAGCATTCAGCTTCAGGCTTTGTGCAGTTTCTTCAGGTGCTGTATATCTGCAGAGTGCTTGGTCAAGCACAACTGGATATTGATGGCGTCTATTTCCTTCGAATATGGAGTGCATCAATGCTGCCCACTGCTGGGCCAGCTCTATGCTGTTGCCCTCAAACCCTTCTTCTGCCTTCTGTGCAAGCAGATGGTGGGGCTGGTACTCAGGGAGCTGGCCATGAGAGTGGTCCTCTTGGCATATGCCAATGACATACTCCTCACCATCCAAGACCTGGGTAACCTGGTGCAAGTAGAGGCCTGCCAATTTATCTACTCTGTGGCCTCCTTTGACCAGGTCAACTGGATCAAGAGTTGTGGCCTGACAATGGGTGATGGGTGGATGTGAGTCAGATGGAGTGTGGGATCAATGCTCTATCTAGAGGGTATACCTGTCATCCAGCCACCGGTCCCCACAAGAGAATTGCGATCAGCTGGAAGTCATTGTTGGGACTCCTTCAGTTCCTCTCCCTCCATGGGAGGGCACTAGTTATCAACCAGCTCATCTTGTCCACACTTTGGCACTGCTTTAACACCCTGTTTGTGCCTCTAAATCTCCTGGCCAGTCTCTAAAGGACTGCTGGGCTTCTTCCAGCCAGGATGGCATTTGGTCTCTGCAGGTGTCCAGAGCTTCCCCTTACATTATGGGGGGTAGGACCTGGTCTGTATTTACAGGTGCAAACCTTCCACCATCTGGCCCTGCAGAAGCTCTTTGTGGTGCTGGTAGCCAAGTGGCATGGCACCCCATCAAATATGCCTTTCTTTGCTATCTCCAAGGGTTCTGATATGACTGGTATCTTGTCTACCTGAGAAGCCTCCCATATGAGCAGATGGAGTTTTGCTAGGACCTCCTCAGGGCCTGGAGGCTGGTCTTAACCTCCAGATCCCCAAATGTGGTGGCCCATGGTGCAGGCCTCTTAGCTGAACCTCAGATGAAAACTTATAATTGGTGTTGCTAGTGACTGTGGGACCGAGGTGCAATGGAGGACAATCTTGGCTAACATCACCCATATCAGGGATCTCCTAGACTATTCCAGGCAGGGGTGGGAAGATCCGTCTGTGTTAGCTTAGTGTTTAGAGCTGGCTATATTGCATGTTCCCTGCTGCTGGACAGTTACCCACACCTACATCCAAGAGATCCTGCATGAGGGCAGTCCCTGTCCACTGATATCCCCCAGGCTCCTAGAGCTTGTCATGGGCTCCTTGCCTCAGCAGGCCCCATGGCACACCCCAACACAACATCTCAGCAGACTGAGGGATAACAAACCAGTTTGCTTCCACGCAGCCGACTGCCACCAGCTCCACACACTCATGCTCCACACTCTCCACCATTCCATCCTCACATCCCACCCAGGCACCAAGTAGACCAGCCTGTATTCTACCCCGATACCATAATACACCAGTGACCTCAGTCAGTGGTTCCTTCATAGAGCCGTCTCCACAGGCATGTGTCTGGTATACTTTACAGATACCCCAAAACCTGCTTTAGTCAAGAGATCCTGGTACATGCTTACCTCAAGTTGCATCAAGCTGCAGCCCCTTTGCCACCACTTCAGGAACCTCCTCCTGAGATTCTGGCTAGGCTTTGCTTTGCCCACATCTTAATGATTCTATAGACTTCTAGCATACACCCTCCTCAGGCTTCTCCTTTCCAAACTAAAGAGTCGTAGCATTTATCTCTATGGGATAATTAACTGAATTATGTAAAGGGCATCATTCATATTATTAACCACTGCTGATCATTTTAAATGTATTACTAATCTGCTTTTTCTTCACGCCTAAATTTCCACATGCTTTTCTGAGTGCCATAATCTCAAATCTCTCCCCTGGCTCAATCCAAACCATCATTTATCCCTGACGATTCCTGCAGAGCTGTTGTTCTCAATGTTTTCAGACTCAAGGAACCTCCTGGAAAACACCAGCTCTTAGCTTATTTTTCTGTATTCAGGAAATGAATGTAACAGAGGAGTTATGTTGCAAAGAACTCAGAAAGACCATAGCAGGTCAGACATTACAGATTCCTATTGTAAATAGCTAATCTGTGAATCATGTGGAGGTATTTGCATGTCTAAAAGTGCTTAACATTGGGCAACACCCTTCAAAGAATCTTGTGACACCCCAGGGTGCTGCAGCACCCTGGTTGAGAATCACTGCTGTATATGCATGCCTTTCCAAATGCAAGATTCTAAATATATTAAAATAAAACAAACATAATTAAATATATCAATTTAGAAGAACATAAAAGTCATGGCAGTAAGCATTCCATTTTGTATGAATTATTAATTAGCTTTACATCTTAAAATAAGTTAATCAGAAGCCGATGTGGAATCTTCAGCCTGTTGCACTGAATTTCTGTGGTTTTGCCATATAATTTAAGTCAAATATGTTATATAGTACGCAGAGCTTTGTTTACACTCTGTTTAAAGAAGGAATAAGGGTAAATGTACTCCTTTTGGAATTGTTTCATCTGACATGAATATTCAACCCTAGCAGCTTTTGGCCAGATCACCAGCAGATGTGCATTAACACAAGCCCAGTGATTAAGCTTCACTGATTTACACCAGCTGTTTAATCTGGACCTTTATCTTTTCCTGTCCTTTTTTATGAAGATTGTCAGGAACATCTCAATAGCTAGTGAACAGACAAATTGGTCTATATTACTTCTTACACTTCTGACTCCAATAATTAGCTTCAGGACAATGGCAAAATGACTGGAGGAGTTCCTTTTTTCCTTTGTTTTATACATGTTCATAATTAAAGCCAATGGAATTGGCTTAGCAAACAGAAAGAACAAAAGGGATCAAGCAGAGGTAAAAAGAACAAGCGAAAGATTTGACAGTTCTGACAAGTTCAAGCACATAACCTCAAAAAATTGATTTCCATGCCAGTTTTTTGGCCATCAAGACTCAAATAATATGGATTTTTCTACTTGAGTTTGCTATGGTTAAATGTACAATTTAGTGGAGAAAATAGTAGATGGCAAGAGAAGACAACAAGAGAAAATGATAAATGAAACATAAAACGGCAAACTTGGGATAGCACAGATCTATTTACACTTCTGAACCAAAGCCCACTGAAGTCAACTGGACTCTTTCCTTTAATGTCAATGGTATTTGGACCATGCTCATATTGACTGCTACTTGGGAAAACTGATATTCGTTTGCCTCTGTCTTTTAAAAGCAGTATAAAAAATGTGACTTGCAAGTAGTAGTTTCCATTTAAGTTGGCCTTCCTTCATCCCATTCTCTTTTGGTTTCTTACCTAATAGCTCTAGACTTACTGCTCTGTTTCCATGAACGCCCCTGCCTTTCCTTGAGGTAACCTCTTAGGGGTACTTTGGACTATTGGCAGCTGTAATGGTGGAGTTCAGTTACTGTCACTTGAACCTACAAAAGAGATTTGGGGTCTTCTGCCTCCTTCTATAGTATGGCCTATAGTTATTATGTTTGACCTATTAATTCTCTGCTGTTTCAGGGACCCAAAGATGGGTGGTTAAACTTGCTCTATTCCTATGGTACATGGTAGTTTTTGAGGTTCTAACTCCTAAGTTTGCAAGGAGTGTTCTGGGGCACAGTATGCTTTGCTTCACATCATTCTTGAGAAGTGACACTTCTGAGCAAGCCCTGCAAACCTGGTCCTGCTTGCAATGCAATGGGAATGACCCTTGTAGCTACTCTCAACTATGCTGGACACAAACATCTCAATAACACCCACAGAGAGACAATCCTGGGGATCTGGCACATGAAAGCAAGAGCTGGTAGGCAAAGTGTATTCAACAGCATCCCTGCCTGAGAAGACCACAAAAGTTGTAGGTATACCCTTAGTTGTCACTGAAATGGTTGCCTGGGATCAGAGAGGACTGGGCTTAGTAACTCAGGTGGTCCTTTCCCAATATATGCTTGTAATTAGTTATGAACTATGTGGACTAATTGAATGACTAGAGGCCTTCTGGTGAGCTATTTTATACTACGTATCCTTACATAAAAGCAATGATAGTGTAATGTATCAGTATAATAGCTTGATACAAAACAGATACATAAATAACTTGGGGGGAAGGGAGAAAGGGAGGGAGGAAGTGTTGCATAGTGATATTTTTAGATTCTCTTCTTTAATTCCTTAAAAAATGTTTTTTTTAAGTCTTTCAGAGTGAAAACAGTGATTTCTTTTCTATAGGAATGGTCAGTGCATCTTACTAAAACACAAGTTGCCCCTAAAATCTGCCAGATGCCTCTATTATAGGTGAAATAATGTAGTCATGATGATCTGGGAAATATGACAGATATAAGGACTTTTGTGGTGATATCTTTTATAGAACCAATGCCATGATTTCTCCCAACTATACAGTTGGTCCAGTAAAAGATATCTTTCCCTCCAAATCCTTGCCTCTCCATTATAGATGGAATTTTATTATCCAGTTTTATTTTCTTAAGGAAATAAGAGCCAAGACAGGACTGTTTCAATCAATTTCAAAATAATTTCCAATGCTTTTTAGGAGCAGGAAAAAACCTATCGGGTATATGTTCCATAAAGAGGCCACAAAAAAGGTAGACCACTAATAGCAGCCATTTAAAACATCAGGGGGTTTTTAAACACCCATTTGACCATATTTGTTCCAAGTGTAACTTCATTGTAATCAGTAGCACTATACCAACCACGAATTTCACTCATTATATTTTGTTGAATACAGTTCCATTTTTGGAATGTTCAGTACATTGTGCCTAATGGGCATCTGGCATATATGTAAACCAGAAGATCTACACTGAAGATATTTTCAGTGATTCCCCCTCTCCCCCCAACAAGACAGAAAATATCTTCAGAAAAACAAACAAATACTGTAGCTGAATGGATTTGTTTTCTGTTATAGCAGCTCTTCCAGGATGTTAATACAGTTAACTATTCAGTACAAATTTTAGTTAGCATTTTTCAAAACAGTAGATGGTAGCATCAGTGCAAGGAAAAAGTAGTTCTTCTGTTCTCTTGAATATAAATATAGTGAAAGTCAGCAGGAACAGTCATATAGCAATCATTTTCCACTGACAGGTATGGAAGCACTGCATTTAAAAAAGCCATTATTCACAACATTTTAAAAAGAAAATAATGTTTTTAAAAAGAAAAATAAATATTATTGCTAATAATTTCTGTACTTGCTTTCCATGTGTATCTGTTTGCAGGGGTTAGAATTAAGGAGAATAATAATGCTATATTACTTTTAGAAACTAAACACAGGCTTACAACAAATCCATCTTATTAGGACTTGGCAAATATCTTCACATGCAAAATATGGATGTTTATATTCCTTTCATCCTTTGGCTGCTTCTGAGTACTGTTAATTAATATATGATATGGCTTAGTTGGTCACTGTATTTTGCTCTTGCATGGGGAGAAATTCAGTGATGTAAGTGCTTCCTCTCCTAACTACCATGATCCCACCCCTCTACTTCTGCCTTATATTTTAATGACAATAAAAATGTCATTGCCCTGTGCATTCCCTCTCCCCAGACTACTGAGCAATTATATTTTTCCCTGTAACAGAGAGACAAAAGTATCTCTGTGCCAATTATCTTTTAAGACCTTTTTAGGTAAGGAAATCAAACTAAATTGAAATTCACTGTGACAGTTTCGTGGCTGCAAGTCATGTCGATATTAAAAAGGATCCGATTTAACTGATTACTTTCCCAAAGGGCAATGTGCAATATTGAACATGCAGGGAAGCATGTTTAAAGTACAGCTGTGACACTGGTGAAGTGCTGTAGTAAAAATACTTGTAACAGAGTATGTCACCTTAGTTCTTTGGAAACTGGAAAAGTGACAATTCTCTCTTAAGCTTGATAATATAGTACATTTATTTGTACACAAAATTTCATCTTTTTTCTTTGAACTTGACAAGTTGGCTGAATTTCTAGATGGAAAATATAAAAAAGCTAAAGATAGATAACCACTATTACATGACATTACACTATCTTCCTCTAAAATGATTAAAATGTCATTCTGCCAAGTGTCTATGAAAAAATAAGTGCATCACTTTTCTGAAGACTACTGAGAAATGTGTTAAAAAATATGCACACATGAATAATCCTAACACTGTGAGGAAGGATTTGGCATTAAAATCTCTTGCCTTAAAAAGATATATTCTTACAGCTCTTGCTTTATTCAAGTTTTACTGAGACTCTGGAAAGATTTAAATCCTTCTGCAAACTCTCAGTAGAAATGAAATTATCATAGGCTTTTATAATGGAAATCAATCCTCTGTTCAAAAAATAAGAGATCTAGCATGTTAGCTTAGAAATGGCATTTAAAGGTCTGTTTTTGGGGAATTGGCTTAACGGTATAGATACATACATTATAAGGTTCAAGATGGGCAGCAAGGGTTAAATGGATTTCTAAAAAGTTTAGAAGACACACACAGCTTCTCATGGCACTGAAGGCAGACGGGCTGTCTAGCACAACAAGGGCAATGGATGGGCACAGCCTGAGAATAGAGCGGGGCATGCCAAAACACAAGATCACAGCCTTCAAGGCAGACAGGCTGTCTAACTCAACAAGGACACAGTCTAGAAAACAGCTTGGGAACCAAAGTAAGTATGTACCATACTGTCCCATAACACAAGGTAAGTGACAGCAGCTACAAGGCCCCAGAGCAGAGAGGGGCCTGAGTCCCAGTTTTGGGGGAACAGACCAAATTAGCAAAAGGCCTGGAAGGCTACGTGGATGTATGACCACAGAGAGACAACCAACCAGAGATAGTTATGCCTGAAGAGTCATCAGGAGTCAAAGGGGAAGGAGAATACAAAAGCAGAGACTTGAGATTAACAAAATCCCTCCTCCCTTTGTCCCGTCCCTCCTTCTTTTCCTTGAGAAGGGTCCCCGTCCCCATCCCCGTTCCCCAGGAAGGGTCCCTGAGACCACCAGGGACAGAGGGCACATACCAGCAACCCATCTCACAAAGTCCTTTTTCAAATATGTGGGGAGCTAGAAGAAAAGCAGGGGCAACATTGGACCCCTGCTGAACCAGATGGGACAACTGACGCCCAGGAAAAAGCCAACCTAATAAATGGGTGCTTTGCACTGGTCTTTCATCAGTCCCATGGAACACCCATGCCCACTACAGGTCTGGGTGAGGGAGATTCCCCGCCCTCCATCAATGCTGACCTCACGAAGGAACACCTTGAGAGGCTGGATACCTTCAAGTCAGCTGGCCCTGACAATCTACACCCCAGGGTACTTAAGGAGCTGGTGAGCATAACAGTCCAGCCTCTGGCACAGATCTTTGAGAACTCCTGGTGCTCTGGTGTAGTGCCTGAAGACTGGAAGAAGGCCAATGTGGCGTCTATCTTCAAGAAAGGGAGGAAAGTGGATCCGGCAAATTATAGGCCCATCAGCTTGACTTCTATCCCAGGGAAGGTCTTTATTAAAGAAGCCATCCTTAATGGACTGGCCAATGCCAACATCCTGAGGGATAGCCAGCATGGGTTTGTTGCGGGTAGGTCTTGCTTGACCAATCTCATTTCCTTCTATGACTAGGTGACCTATCACCTGGACAAGAGAGAAGAGATTGATGTCAGATATCTTGACTTCAAAAAAGCCTTCAATCTGGTATCCCATGATCACCTCTTGACGAAACTGGCCAGTTGTGGCCTTGCATCCACCACGATCTGCTGGCTGGGAAATTGGCTCTGTGGTCAGACCCAGAGGGTAGTAATTGATGGAAGTCAATCATCATGATGCCCTGTGACCAGTGGGGTCCCCCCAAGGCTCTGTCCTTGAACCTATATTTTTCAACATCTTCATTAATGATGTGGACACTGGAGTCAGAAGCAGACTGGCCAAGTTTGCTGATGACACCAAACTTTGGGGCAAAGCATCCGCACCTGAGGACAGGAGGGTGATCCAAGCTAACCTGGACAGGCTCAGCAAATGGGCGGATGAGAACCTGATGGTGTTTAACACTGAAAAACACAAGGTTCTCCACCTTGGGAGGAAAAACCTGCAGCATCCTTATAGGCTCAGAAATGCTACACTGGCTAGCACTACAGAAAAAAGAGACTTGGGGGTCATCATTGACTACAAGATGACCATGAGCCTCCAATATGATGCTGCAGCTAGTAAAGTGACCAAAATGCTGGCTTGCATCCATTAATGCTTCTTAAGCAAATCCTGGGACGTCATTCTCCCCTTGTACTCTGCCTTGGTGAAGCTGCAGCTGGAGTACTGTGTCCAGTTTTGGACTCCACAATTCAAAAAAAGATGTGGAGAAGCTTGAGAGAGTCCAGAGAAGAGCCATGCACATGATCAAAGGTCAGGCAAACAGACCTTACAATGACAGGCTGAGAGCCATGGGGCTCTTTAGTCTGGAAAAGCGCAGGTTCAGGGTTGATCTGATGGCCACTTATAAGTTTATCAGGGGTGACCACCATTATCTGGGGGAACAATTGTTTACCAGAGCGCCCCAAGGGATGATGAGGTCGAACGGGTACAAGCTACTGCAAGACAGATTCAGGCTGGACATAAGGAAGAATCTGTTCACTGCTCAAGCCCCCAAGGTCTGGAACAGCCTGCCATCAAAGGTGGTTCAAGCACCTACATTGAACACCTTCAAGAGTAAAGGATGCTTATCTTGCTGGGATCCTATGATCCCAGCTGACTTCCTGCCCTTCAGGCAGGGGGCTGGACTCGATGATCTTCTGGGGTCCCTTCCAGCCCTAATGTCTACGAAATCATGCACCCCACTGGAGGGGGGCTGTGGGCCTTGGCATCCCACCTCCTGACACCCAAGAGAGAGAGAAAGAGAGAGAGTCTCAAAGTGGAGCCTGACCAGATGTACTTTGACTCTGACAACAGACCAAGAATTGGTAGATATAGAATTGTCTGAGAGTTTGTACTGTTGCTTTTTTGTTAGCACCCTGTATCAATAAACTTGCCTATTCTCAACTGGCAGGTTTTGTTGTCAGTCTGAGGGTTGTACCCACTCAGAATAAAGTTATAAGGGCTGGGTTCCTAAAATCCAGTGTCAACAAGCCCTGTCCTCTCATGTCTGAAAGACATTACAAGACAATCATACTATAAGAACATTTCTTACTGTCATCTTTTTATGGCTTACCATCATGTGAAACTCAATATGACTAAAGCTGAATGCATGATGTTTCCTCCTAAATGTTTTCCCTTCCCTTGTTCTCCATTACCACTGCCAATCAAACTTGCAACATCCAGATAGTAAATCAGACTTGCTTTCTATTCAGGTTCCCAAAATGGTCAGCCAGGACTAGATACTCTAACGGATGAGACAACACATCCTGAAGTGGGCTATTACTATAATTATATAGGAGGAGTTTCTTCCTACTTCCGTCAGTTATAAGGTATTTCATACACTGGTTTTATATCCCTATCCATGCATAAATATTTTATATATATATATATCCCCTTCAACATTTTTTTTTCCTTTTCATCCTTTCAGCATTACTGTGGGTGTTCTCAGTCATATAAATGTGAATTCTGAAAGACTTGAATTACTGAAAAAATTTCTACACACAGATTTCACTGAATGCATATTGAACTAGACTTATCTCTGCTTTTTGAGAAGTGATTCTGATACTAATTCTATGTTTAATCTCCACCAGCACCTTTACATCTCTCATTATCAGCCACAATATGCCTGGGCATATGAGAAGTTCACCCCAGTCCGACTGGGAAAACAATAACCTAAATCTCATCATGGATTCAGTTTCTCACCAGAGACTCAATCCTGCAATAAGCCAGAGTAGTAGAAAGCATTACCATAGAATAAAGCACTACCATGTGCAGCTATATCATCTACAGAGAACAAGCTTCTTTGACACAGCCAATACAAACCTTTTAAAGAGCAGAAGAGCTGTTTTATGAAGCATTACCATTGATTTGCTTTCCCACATGCACTTCTTCCTAGAGGCTGATAATGCTATTGCTAATAATGATAATGCTAACCTAAGCATTTCAGAAGAGAAAGAATAAACTCAGTAGGTTTTATTCCTCTAAGGACTGTACCTATTTGCAGCTTATTTTTTTAGCTTTTTCTTATCTCTAATATCACAGAACTTAAAGCAAAAGAAAATTTGTTTGTCCAGTATACATCTCCACTGTAATTTTTTACTACATAATTTCTCAATTATTGATGAAAGCTAAGAAACAGGATCTTCCCTTCTTTTTTCAGTTTCTAGACAGTTATGTTAAATCCAGACAGGTATATGAAAATCAAGCAAGAGCACATCAGTTCATTTACACATCAAAAAACATTGTGGAGATCACATATTTTGTCTTGAAAAACACATTTCTGTTCTTGTGAACAGCGTGGGTTTTTTCCCCTTTCAGGAAAACTTGTAACAAATACATGCCACTTCTATTATAAGAAACACAAAGATTTGCTCACACTGTTAGCAAACCTGGGCAGCTTTTTAAATTGACATAATAGGTTTTTTCTGCTGAAGCACACAGGATTCTATTTAAATGTTATGTGCCCATACCACTTTCCTCTTCCTCCGCACCTAATAACACTCAAGATTTCAGCAGCTGAACAGAAATTAAGCTATTTAACTGAATCCATTTTCCTTGCTCATTGGGGAATTGCATGGGAGTAGGCGGAGAGTTTGATATATAAAAAAAGACTTGAGCATACTTGATTCCTCATGCATGACTTCTTGAGTGTTTACATTTATGCAGTCTTAAGGATATACTAATGTTGATATGAGAGGAAGAGAATGATGGAACAAATTTCCTCTCAATGAAGCTTATCACATTGCTTAGTCCACAACTGGAAAGTGCACAAATACGTAGGACTGCCCTTCAGAAAAATACAGGATATCTTTTCTCAAACTGCGTTAAAGCTGAAAAGTGGATTGGGGCCATGTGTAGCATAAGTTAAGACCTAAAAGAAACACCAGAGATGGGCAGAAGGAAAGCAGAAGTGTAGCAAATGAAAAAAGAAGACAGAAGAAGCAGTGTAGTACTTCAACTTGGCTCCTTAGCGTCTGTAACGATCAGGCACTTCAGTGGGGCTTTTTGGTGCTTTTAGCTAAAGCTGATTCAATCAGCTATTAGACGAAAGCCCCCAAAACTCCTATTAACGCACCTGATCTTTACAGATGTCAGGTCAGCTGGGTTGAAGTAACATGCTGCTTCTTCTGGGCATGCATGGGGCTCGACACCCACTGGCAAAAACCAAAGTTGGTGCCTATGCTACTCAGTTCTTACTTTTCCCCACAAAAAAATCTGGTGCTATGTAACTGCAAAATGACTCCTACTTGCATACCACAAATACATCACATCTGATGCTTTCGTGCAGTTTCTCTCCTATACTGGCTGTTGAAGCAACATTTTTTTTGCCTTCTATTTGGGCCCCTCATATTAAGGAGAAGCAAATTCATGCACAGTACAACTCTTCAAAATCAGAGGAAAAATGAAGTTGGCACATTGAGCTAAAAAATGGAAGAGATGGATAATAAAGGAAAGAGGCTGTGTCCCTGATCCTGCACCATGAAAATGAATAAGAATTATGCCACTGACTTCAGTGAGTACAGGATCAAACCCTGTAAGAATTAGATTTAACATTTGAATCTTAAGGAAGTGTCTGATACACATAATGAGAAACACATAATGCACAGCATTTTTGCAGATTATGGAACTTTTGTGAGACTTCTTGGGACATTAAAAAAGCCTGAGGTGGAAAGCCCAGTTTTCTCTAAGCTGCATAGACTGAACTGGGACGGAACAGAACACACATTCACTCTTGTGGGAGTGGAGGGAGTGAACTACATATGCCTGCACTGGCCAGGCCAGAAGGCATGGGGTACTCCTAGCCCAGCCTCTTTTCTCAGCCCCACACCCCCACCTCAATGGCCCGGTCAGCTGCAAGGGGACACGCCTCTTAGCTAGGCTTGCTCTGGTTTAGGGTGATAGGGAGCTCAGCTATCCCACCCTCCTGATACTGCTTGGATCAGCTGACAGCCCAAGGGCTCTCAGCCCTGTTCCCCTGCTGGTGTCAGCTGAGATAGAAGGGCTGGAGGAAGGGTTGGAGGATCCTGCCTCCCTGTGTCAGCCACGCTGGGTGTGGGGCAGGGAGGAGCAGAGCCCCCACCCCATGGGCCTGGGCCTAGCCCTCCAGACACCAGCAAGCACAGGGGGGAGCCTGTGCTCCCCTCCCCTGCCCAGCTCAGCTGACACAGGCAGGGAAGAGCAGGGCTTAAGAGCCATGTGGGCTAGCAGCTAAGTGGCACAGCACTAGGGCGCAAGGGGGAGCAGAGCTTGTCCCTCCCTGATCTACCACATTCCACACTCATAGATGGCCTGTACCACTTGTGTTGTAGGTTGGCCATTAGGGATGTGTGAAATGGCCATATTTGATTCGGATTTGGCCCGAATCGGGAACAGTGATTTGATTAATTGATTCAGATCACTGAATCGATTCAATTCCCTGATTCGATTCGACTGAATCCAGATCTGAAGATTTGATGCTGATTCGGAGACCTAGCAATTCAGACTTAGACACATCTTTAAATGTTAAATGTTTTTTTCTACATACCTTGAGGTACCAGGTGTGGCTCGTGAATGCTGAGATGGTGGGGTGGATGGAGCATCCCATAGGAGTGTGGAGGGAAGGTGGGGTATAGTCAGCGGAGAACCTGGAAGTGGACCAGAAGTACTCCTGGTCCACTTCTGGGTCCATTGGGGAGTGTACTGGGGGCTCCCCCATGCCCTCCTGGCTCAGCAATCATCTGTGGGGCGACCCATAGGGGATGCTCCAGTGCACTCCCCGGTGAACCTGGAAAGTGCTTCTGGTCCACTTCCAGGTCTACTGCTGAGCACGCTGGGGAGCCCCCTGCAGTCCTGTGGGACGCTCCATCCGCCCCACCATCTCAGCATTCATGAGCCACCTGGTACCTTGAGGTATGTAGAAAAAACATTTAAAGCTGTGTCTATGTCTGAATCTTTCTAAATCTCTTCAAATCAATATGAAGGGGTCTGATTTGATTTGGAGAGATTACAGGGTCTCCTGATTTGATCTGGATTTGGAGATTTGGCTACTGAATCAGGCCAAATCTCTGCCGAATTGGATCAGGGACTGAAGCTTCGCACAGCCCTCTTGGCCATCCCTGCTCTAGCTGATCTGATGAGAGCCCTAATTCATCAGTATACATATGGTGTTTCCACATTAAAGATGGTAGAGACTAGCAAAATATTTTCCTCCAGGTTCTACTGAACTTTTTATAGTCATATATTTAGCAGGTTTCAGAGTTGCTAGGAACCATACATACAATCTTTATAAGCCTTTTTCTCCAGAATATCATTTGAATAAATGGTGAAACTAACACTTCTCCAGGGGTCCAGAATGGAATCAATGGACTATTCTTTGGCTCACTGACCTGCCTACATAAATTCCTATCCACTCTGTGGAATTTGTGCAGGATGAGTCATATGGTTCAATGACCCTCCTCTTCCTCCACCTTGATATTTTCATTCATATTTTGTTTTTCTCCACATGATTTAAAGCATGAAGGAGAACATAAGAGCCTTGGGGAACGATTTTATCACCTCATTGCTTGTGTGTTACTTATTTTTATGCTAATGGAAGTTATATGTGCACACTCAGGGAAGAATACACCATGGTTCTTGGTCTGATAGACAAAGAACAACCTGTACACAGCTTAGATTTACTCTGCAAACTACATCTGCAGCAGAAAACCTGTACATTTAGGGTCACCTCCCAGATTCTGCTGTTTTAAATACATTTTCATATGCATATTTAAAAAAATCACAAACCATTCAGCAGTTGCAGTTGTATAATTTTTGCAATTTTTAGATACCAAATGTGACTGATATAAACATAAAAGTCCAGCTGATACTTTTACTCCTGAAAATAAAGAGTATGCCATACTTAAGTATGCAATAACTTTGGTACTATTAATATACATGTGTGTGCACATATACACATGCAAAATATAGAGCACGTTTAATGTTGAATACGTGTAAGTGCAATTATCTGCTTTCCTAGATTTCGCTGTTTGAGAAATATGATATTATGAGACTGAACCCATAGGTTTTTTTAAGTTTATGCTTCAGTGATGAAGAAAAAACATAGAAGCAAAATATTTTATAAGATAGAGAACAAACTCTGAAATGAAAGTGAAGAATATGAACATTGGAAACTCAACCATATAATTATATGCAAACACTTGTCAATAAAGTGACAACTTTTAATTAATCTCTCTACTGTGATGTGAGCATGTTGTAATGTCCATTGAAAGAAAAATATTAATTGAAAGGAAATGCAATTTTAAAAAGTTTTAGATGTATATCTTGACAGGTTAGAGGAACTCATTTGTGTGTTTGTGCGTGTAAACAGAAGGAGAGCTTTGAGCCAACAAAAATGTATCCTGTTACCATGGCAAGGCCAGGGGAGAACAAGATAATATGAGTTCTTCAGCTTTTCAGGAAATTCTCCTTTATAGAAGAAACCAATATTTTATGTTGCATCGAGTTCTAAATATTTAACATACTGACCAAAAAGCTGCATCAGGATTCAGGGACCAAAAATAAAATTTTCTTCAAAAATAAAAACTACCAGCTTAAAAAGCAGGAATATATTTTTCACTAAAAACCTTAGGCACATTTCTACTAAGTCTTTTTTTCTCCCTCATCCAAAAGATGATAAATCCACGTTCACTATCCATTTGAAGCTGCACTTTGAAGCCATTCTGCAAAATCATGTGCTTGGATTTGCAAACCTTCATATTTTTCTTAGAAGGTCATCTGCCTCACATGTCAAAACTGCATGTTGGCCAATCACAGTTTTACCAAAGTTTGTGTCCTAACCTTTATCTCCACTGAGGGGCATATCTGGCAGCATAGCAGAACAGTCGTGGTAATATGACTAATCATTCCATAGGACTGACTCCTCAGACCTACTTTAACTTAACTGGTCTTTGAGACCTGAACTGTATCTAACATGGTTTGTCTGGGAAGAATGTTTGTCGACAAAATAATGGGGTGTCATAATTATTTTTTTTAAGAAAAAAATTATTATTGTTTTTAAACTTTTGAAAAGAAATCGAGACAAAATGAAAAATTGAGCCTTGTTTCTTTCAATTGAATTTTTTGGTTGGTTTTGCAAAACAAAAATATTAAATTGAACTTTTAAATTGGTCCCCTACCCCTTTATTCTTTGCTTTCCTCTTTACCACTGAACAAAATAGAATGAATGATTCCCATGTTTGGATTTCAGGAATTTTATTATTGCTGATGTTTTTGTTTGTACTTTGTTTGTGGTTGTACCCCCACCACATCCCATTTCCTCCCCTTTTTTTCACTTGTAGCACTTCAAAACTTCAACTCTGAAAGAGTGCTAGGGTGCAAAATGGGAGACAAATATAGAAAAATACCTTTAGACATGATTCATCTTGCTGGATTAACTGATAATACAGGGGGTGAAATGAAGAGAAATATGAAAAATAAAAATAAATCCAAATTTTTGAAATAGGGGAGGGGCAGAATTTAAATGGA
This sequence comes from Caiman crocodilus, assembly GCA_030014935.1. Classification (NCBI taxonomy): domain Eukaryota; kingdom Metazoa; phylum Chordata; order Crocodylia; family Alligatoridae; genus Caiman; species Caiman crocodilus. The sequence goes on along the minus strand of JAGPOW010001296.1, from coordinate 76,927,984 downwards.
ACAAAATTCAAGTCAACAAGTTGCTGTAAAATATTCTTTAAAAAACCTAAATCTTGAATTATTTTTTTCCCATTCAGAATCTTCTGTTGGGTGAGTTAGAAGAGGAAAGAGGAAATCCAGTTTTTTCCAGCTGTTAATTAGACTTGGGTTAAATCAGTTCATTGAACTTCTTTTACAGATTTAAGTTAACGCACAGTTCCTTCCAGCAGTCCAGCATGCTTTGCACTTCCAATACAAACTCCCTACTCAGAGGGTGGGTGGGTTAGCCTTGGCCTAAACTGTTTGCTCCAGCTGAGCAGGCAGGCATACTCCAGGCCATACCCTCCAGTTTCTGGCCTGGGCCTCTGCAGGCATGTGGCTGCATTTCTGGAAACACAAGTGAATGCCTGTTCTTTTGCTTATTGCTTCGATCTCTGCAGTTTATGCTAACCTGTGAAGATTGAATCGACTCAGCCTTGGGCTTTTTGACTGTCTGCATTTAGCCACATAGAGAGATGTAAGAGTGTAATCATGGCCTCATCATTGATCTTTCTTCCTCTAGTTTTCTCTCTTAATCTTTCTGTCTGTCATGAAAACAACATGTTGCAGATGAAAGATTAGAATGTGTTTCTGCAACTGATACAGAAAAGATGAAGAAAAGGCAGTTCCCTTGTCTGTGACAGAATATGAAAGAAGCTTTGACCCCCAAAATCAGTTTTGTTCAAGTAGAGTGTTTTGCTTGGTACTCAGTCTGTCATTCCAGAGGCTTCACAACAGAGCATCCCTCACAAATGATGAGTTTTAATTTTGACTGGCAAAGCTGAAAAATTAACTTGCAGGCTGTAATTTCATGCCCTGCTTTTGACTCACCCGCAGTATCCACTATGAATTATCCACTTTCACTATGAATGCCTTTCACTGAAAAAAAAGTATTTTTAGTGTCTGACTCATGGATTTTCACTAATACTGTTTTGCTGAAACATTTTCCTTATGTTATTAGGGAAAAACGGAAAAAATTAATCTTCTCTTATTATGACAGATTCCCTGAGATTAAGCTGCACAATATTCCTTATAATGAGCTGATTCATGGCAACAACCAATACATCATCTGCTTGGAGGCTCTGATCCATTGTCCTGTAAATTGGAAGTTACATCCATTGACATCAGTGAGCCCTAGATGAAATTCTCAGTGCACAAGTATACCAGTGCCATAATATTCTTGAGAGCGCCACTGGGAAACAGGGCCCTGTGCATCTGCTCCTTATTCACATGTACCAAATCCTTAAATGAAGGAGCAAAACACTGAGTGCCACTGCAACCACACTGATGGGTTTGGCTTCAGAAGTTTAATTTTTATATGCTTTAATGTTTGAAAGCAGTGGCAGGGGAAACCTCACAGCAGCGTTACTAGCTCATTTCTGGGTTTGGCATGTGTGGACTAGGCATAGGTGGGTGCGGCTGTCCATGGCAGCACTTGACAGGCCTGCAGAAATACAGACAAACTCACTTTGCTTTGAAGCAAAAGGAAAGGATTATGCCAACAGAGCTTATTAACAAGATGTTTATGAGACCACCAGCTATTAACAATCATGAGCCCCTGTTCATAACTGATTTTCTGATCTTTAGCTCCTCTGCAGTGCCATTGATTGTCACATTCAAGGAAAAGGATTGTTGCAACCTGGGGTTTGCTGACAGATGCCATCTATTACCTTGACATATAAGCCTTTATATTTATATGTTGTTTTTGAAAATATTTAACTTTTTTTTATTTGTGGATTTTTCTACAGTCACTACTGTTTTATCTGTCAAACTCACAAAATTAATGGTTAGTTACAGAGGTTCAAAAATCTTTGCACTAACTTTTGTAGTTTTTTCTAAGTGCCCTAGATTAGTTCAAGAGTGAACAGAACTCATGTTTGTCTGGCAGGGAGCAGAGAAGGGGAGGAATGGAGGTGGCCTGCACAAACCAACACCAGCAGGCTGGGGGTGCTCACAGTAGGATGCCAGACAGAGGTGGATTAAGATTTATTGGGGCCCTGGGTAAACACAGAATTGGAGGCCTCCTCCCCCACGGGACCTGGACTCCAGCAGGGGGGAGGGGTCCCTTCCTCTCCTGGTGCTGCCACTGCCAAGGGCAGTGTGGGCCTCTATGCCCTGAGGGGCAGGCTGGCTGGACCTGGCCGGGCTGAGGTTGGGGTGGCACATGCCTGCCTCTCCTCCCTGTTCCCTGCTTTCCCCTTCCCCTGCCATGGCCAGAGCTGATCCTGTAGCAAAACCCGCAGTTTTTCTTTTTTTTTAATTTAAAAATACATTCCCTCCCCTTCCCCAACCATTTCTGACTTTCTGTCTGCCCTCTCTATCCCTTATAAGTAATTACAAGTAATACTAGGTAAGCTAAGCTAAATTCTTATATTCCTCCATAGTAATAAGACCCTTTTTATATTGTAAATAGTGTTCTATTACGTTTATATTAATTCTTACTGTTTTATATTGTATTATATTATATTCCTATTATGTTTGTATTAATTTTTACTGTTGCATATTGAATTTATATGATTTAGGCCGATGTCTGTAAAGTAATGTCAAGTTATGTCAAGTTTCCATTTTGTATGTAAAGCCCCCATCTTGTGATCTCTGCCTCGGTGTAACCTATGATTCATGTGTAACCAGTCTCATGTAAATTGGCTCCTGAATGAATGGGGATGAATGAGGGTGCTTGAGATACAATGGAGTCATAGTCCTACTGAGCAGCAAAATAAAAGCCACTTAGCTAGATACAGGAAGCCCAGGAAAGCCAAACATTTAGTCACCAAAGAACCACAGCTAATAGATGTTAGAGGAGCCATACCTCCCACCTTTCAGCTTAATGGTTAGGGCACTTATCTATGGAGCAGGAGACCCAGGTGCTAAGCAGCTCTTATCTAGAAAGGGTGAATCAACTGCCTAGAGAGGGTTTGAGAATTTCTAGAGAAATTTCCTGCTTTTCTGCAAAGGGCCTATCTGGATCAGCACTACGCCACACCACCTATCCACCCAGAGGCCCTGCTGGCAACCCCCTCTGGACAATACCTTGCTGGAGAAGACCTCAACTGGCCATCAAGGATCAACTCACAGCCCAGGATAGGTAGCTATCACTCACCTTCCTTCCTCAAGCAAAGAACCTGGACTTTGTCCCTACACACATTAACTTCAATCCCTCCACCAAGCCTTTATCTCTCCTGCTACCGTTGTGTGGGTGTGTATGTAGGAACCAATAACTTTGTGGGGCTGTGTAGTGTGTTGTCTGTTTAATAAACCTGTTATATCGAAACCCCGAGTTGGGTTTTGTCTTACTGACTTCCCAGCCCTACTCCAATCTCTGCTTTCTGCCCCTCTGATCTTCCTCCTGTGTCTGTCTATCATCTCAGCTCCCTCTCTGTGCCTCCCAGCTCTCCACTCACCAAACCCTGGACTTGCCTCCCAAGTAACCCCAGGGGCCACTTTAACCTTAAATAACTCTATTCTCAAGTGACCCCAAGTAACCCCGAGGTACAGTGACCTCAAGTAACCCCAGGAGTCACCTGACTTTAAGTGACCCCAGCTCCCCTTCTAGTCGGCTATTTCTAATCCCAGCCATGGCAACTTTCACTTCTGGCACTTTCACTCTCTTATTTTTCCCTCTTTCATCTTAACCCCCATCTATCTCCCTCCTTCCCCTCCTTACAGAAATCTTTGACCCTTGACTCCCCCTCCCATAGTTACCAAGCACCCTAGATATCCCAATTACTCCAAGCATTTACATACCATACCACCCAAGTTAGGAACTCACCTGTATGTCCTTTAATAGGTGATAGGTATGCTTGTGCTTAGACTGGCAATCCTGGATGTGCATGTGCACCTTATGTGTGCGTATGTGCCTAGCGTGTGTGCATGCATCTAGTGTGTGTGTGCGTATGTGCCCAGTTGATTTTGTGTGTGTATATGTGCAATTGTATCACACCCTCCTGTCTAACAGCACAATTTTGCGATCCTGAGAGTTGGCCTGACCCTACAGAACAAAAAGCCCAGTGGGGTGAAGGCAGATGCAGGCTACCCACTATGGGGAAGGGGCTCTCCCTCTCCAATCCTGCACCCCCTGGACAAGCTGCTTGTAGCTCCATCCCGCTCCCCACCCCAGCCCCAGATCTCATGCACCACCCTGGCTGGGCAGTGCTCCCAGTCCCAGGTTCACTCCCTCTCTCACCATGGGGGCCTCTATCTGCCCCCCATATCCCTTCCTTTCCCTATGCCCCTTCCGCCCCATTAGACTTACCTGCAGGGAGCTGGCTGCCTGGCTGTGTTCCTAGCCATGTGCAGCCACACATGTGCACAGAGGCAGTGCTGGGGGGTGGGGGGATTTGGAGGGTGATAGCTACCCCAAAATTCCTTTTTAGCACTGCCACCCCCCCCCCACCACCACTCCTTGCAGCACTGCAACCCACCTGCCCTGCTTCCTCCTGCAGCCTGCACTCTCAGCCCGGCCCAGCCCAGCCCAGCCCAGCCCCTCCACCAGGAAGAGATCAGTGCCACCCCTGCATCTCCCTGCAGCCCCAAGCACGATCCTTTGCAGTCTGGAATACTGTTCACCTCCAAGGGGAAGGCCATTGTTTCCCAAGGGAACCCAGGCACCCAGGGGCTCCTGATTGGCTGGGGCCACTGGGTCCAGGCCCTGCTGGCCTGTGTGTTAATCCATTAATTAATCCATTCATTATTCCACCTATGCTGCCAGAGAATTCTGAGCCCAGCTGAACAGCCAGCCAGCCCTGATTGGCTAGCACAGCAGCAGCCCCACCCTCCACCAGCTGTTGGCTGTCAGTGGGAGCTGGAAGGGGAAGAAACAGAGCTCCATGCCATGTGGGCCTCCCTGCTTGTTGGCTCAGAGCTTGGAGGTTCCAGGTCAGTACAGTGTGGTAGGGAGCTCTATTCCCTCACCCCCACCCCCAATTTCTGGCACCGTAGACAGCATGTGGCTCCAAGCTTGCTGGCTCAAGGCTCAGCCCACATGGCGGGGAGGCTCCATTTCCCTAACCCTCCCCCATCTCCCAGATGCTGCTGACAGCTGCAGTCAAGAGCAGCAGCTTGGAGCAGTATGCCTGTCTGTTGTGTATGTATGCCTGTCTGTTGTTTCCCCTCACTCACTGCCCACCAAGCTGCATAGACAGGAGACAGAGGCTCTTCTGACTCCTGTCTGGGAAAGCCTGGGGAATGGGGCTGGCCTGATGCTTGCATGGAGCAGATGAGCACTGGTTGAGACTAGCATGCCACTCTGTGAGGGGCACCTGGAATGCTGGAGGACTGCAAACTAAGGTGATTTGCTTTGATATATGGAAAAGAGGTTCAATATACTGCTCTAATCTAAACTGATTAAGTCTAATACTATATGCATCCAGGTCTATCTTAGATTGGTTCCACCATTTTGAAACCGGTTTATGTGTGCTGAACTTTTGTTCTGTTACAGGTTTAGACTGGTTTCTGGTCACTTATACCAGTTTATGTCTGTACCTAGCCAATGAGTTTATCTCAGTAGCTCCCCTTCAGCAAGGCAGGATCAAGAATATCTTTGTCTCAGATCTGTATTCAAAAACTTAGACAGACAAGAAGTCTACGCCAAAACTGACTACTAGACCCAGATCACATGAAACTTGGTTTATTATGTAGCCACTAGCCCTTCATCCCTCTGTTATAAAACCATCTACAATCATTAAATATTACCCCTGGGATGTCACAGATGGAAACTAGAAAATATTACCATAATTATTTAAGCTAATCAATTTGCTCTGGCAAAAACTATGTTGCAGTTCCATAGAACCCATGTGTCCTGGGAGGATAGTCACTGGGAGATGGGGGACCCCCCACCCTATGGTGGGACAGGAAATGGGTCAGCCTACCTGCAACTAAAAAGCCCTGAGCTTATGGCAAACTTACCCCTTTTAGGAGATGAAGAGGCAGATGTATTATGCTGGCTCCAAACAACTGCGTGGTTCGTGAGCCATGCCTACTTCCAGCTCAAGTTAGCATGAGTGGGTGACCTCATCCCTGGATGCCGCCTAGATGGGATAAAAGCCGGCACCAAGGGAGGGAGACGCCAGGGGAAGCACCACAGGACATGCACTCCAAGAGTGCTCCCCATGCTGGGCATTTACAACACTAGCGTGCAGCGAGGGACGGGGAGCTAGAGCCTTAGCAGAGGGCTCCAGCAGGGGTGAGAATGCCAGACGACATCTAGGGACAACGAAGACCAGGATCTAAAATGGACTGTGAGCTGGAAATAGACAGACCAGCCCCTACTCTGGATTGATAGCAAAATCCATTTCCTTCTTTTTTTTCTTTTTTTTTTCTTCCGAGAGGCCCTGAACTAAGGGCAGGGGCAGAAGTGGCCCTCCAAAGGTGGGAGCAGCAGCAGGACAGCAACCGACAACCAGGCATAGCCAAAGGTCCATCTGGTGGCTTCGAGCAACCCAGGAAGGAAGAGGAGATGCTGGAGAGTGAGCCTTGGGGAATACTGAGGGACAGCCTAGAGCACATGGATGGGGTGTAGGGGAGGCAGAGCCCAACAAAGACCCACTGGGGATTGCAGCCAATCTGAATGAGTCCTCTGAAGGAGAGCCCACCACTGAGGGTGTCATTAAAGTCATGGCAGGAAAGTCTATGGGTTTTCCCTGGGGTATGGTGGACTTACTTCAAGATCGCTGACACTCATGTCATGACCGACCTCCAGCACATGTGCCAAGGCAGCTTGCAAACACATACTTGAGACCAGGTGGGTACACCATGTCTTACCCATGATATACTAGTTGTGAGCCTATTCCAGCCTTATAAAACTATTAAAAAACTACCAAATCTAGTCACAAAGATATAGATCTAAAAGGAACTTAGGTACTTCTATGCTGAACATTTATGCACCTGGTCTATAGAGTAGAATCTAGAACCCTGTGTTAGGTGTTCCAGAACAAGATCCACAAAAGTCAGCATGCTGAGCAGAGAGATACCTAACTAAGGAAACACAAAGGACAAGGGTGTATCCTAATCCCATTGCTTTCTGAGGCTTAGATACTTATCAGTGGGTGCATCTACGTGTTCATTAATATGCTTTCACTACTGCACATTAGGTTTATTACTTCTAATAAGAGCTACTACATAAAGGTGCAGTAGCTGAGTTAATGCACAGTAGCAAAGGTGAACTTTTTTGTGATGCTTAATGAGCAGTAGACTAACTGTATTGCACATTTGCACATTAGCATGGTTTTGCTGTGACACTCATGAGCATTAAGGCACCTCATGAAGACACACCCATTGTGACCATACAGGATTCACATTCCATTAGTTTCTCCCAAAGGTAGCCAATGATGCTTTTTTCTTTGACAAATGAAGCAGAGATCTATTTGAATCTACTCCACCATAGAGGTGAGAGTGATGGAGGTGTCCCCCTTGTTATGCAATATCTCAGTGGGTAGAGCACTTATACAGAATGTAGGAAACATGGACTCCAACCCCTTCTCTGTCTAGGAAAATTTAAAGTGCTCATTTCCTGAGCACTTCCCAGGGGAATGCCTTAAACACTAGAATAGTGTTGCGCAACTGGTGGGTCACGACTCAAAAGTGGGTCATGAGTATATATGAAAGGGTTGCAAAAAACCTTTAGAAATGGCTCAACAAACTTTAAAAATGGATTCTCCTTTAATAGGAGAAAAATGTGGGAAATCATGGGTTTTCCCTGCAGGCTGGCAGAGTTCTACTTGGGGCTGCTTGGGATCACATCACCCCTCCCCCCCAGCCCACACACTGGGGGAATGGGGCCTGGGAGTGGGGAGCAGTGGGTCAGGGGTGAGGGGAACCAATGAGGCCAGGGGGCTCTTATCTATTTAAAATATTTACTGGGTTGAGACTGTCTATTAATGTTTACAAATGGGTACTTGTACAAAAAAGGTTGAGAACCACTACACTAGACTATAGTCTAAGTCTGTTGTCGTGCTTTACCCTTTCTACTAAGGCTGCTTTGCTCTGCATTTAAAAGTTAAATATTTGGGGAGCCAGACATAAAGAATAAGATTCTCCATTCTCTTCTTAGAGAATTCACATGGAAAGGGGAACTCTTGGATACCAGTCCCTGAATCATGGATTGTTTACATTTTTTATCTAATGACTGTTTAATGCATGTGTTATATTTATCCCAATTATTAATACTTAGACAATTATTCTTTAGAAAATACCAGTAATAATCATACAAATGCAAAAAAAATTACTCATTTCTCATAAATTGTAAATGAAGAAGCATCTCCCATGTGCCTCTTATTTCCACATATGCTGCAGCATCTGAACATAATTTTCTTATCTTTTAATATTTAATACAGTTCAGATAATTAAAAATACATTTCCCCCCTACAATTATTATGATTAACCAGCATAATACTATTTAGTATGGATACGGCATGTTACTTCAGATGCATTAGAAGCAGTGGCCTTGATCTTGCAAACTGTTCCATATCATTGCTCCCAAATGGAGGTTCACTGAAAAATCTATACGGATTTTCTCCATAGGTGAGGATTTCTTGTAGGAATTGTGCCCAGTGGCTACTCATTCTCCTGCTCTAGGCTGTAATTCCCTAGATTCTGGAAGTTAGGGTATTTCACACTGCACACTACAGAGTAGTATAGAAACAGCCAAGCTTTCTTTATGTAAGCTAGCCTTAGCTAAAATAACACATAGCTCTGCATTATCTGATTTAGTATATTTCTTATTTGAAGATACCTTAGGTATCTTCATTTGTTGTGTGCAGTGTCATTATTACCTCAGGGAACTGTTACAGAGGGGCCCAAGAGACTGACCTTTGAAGAGACTGAAATGTCAAGACCCTTAAGAGGATTACTACGGAGCATTCATTATTCCAGAGTGTTTAGGCTGCTATTTTCCCCTCTCAGCCAGGCAAGAAGAGTTTCGAACATGAGGATTCTAAGCATACCTTCATCTTAAGTTAGGCTTTAATTTATTGTTGATTCTAGCAAAAGTAGCTTCAGAAGAAATCTGTAGTTGGAAATTCACCTCATTGCAAAGGCAGGAGGCTCCAAGAGTTATCCTGTTTTGTTTCCTCTCAAAATTTATATTCTTCCTGTGGAACTGAATCAGATGCTCCCCTAATCTGACTGGGGATGCAGTGCAACTGAGATTTCCATTTAACCTTTTTTATGAGACTGGAGCCACTTCTGCTACATTTTGCTCAACTCCAGGGTATAGAACAGAAGGGAGACTATGACTCAGATGGTCCACTCTGTGCACAAGCAAAACATACGGGCTTGAGTAAGGTTTTGAGTATATTTAGCTTGAGTAAGCGCTGCAGAATTAGGCATATGAACTTCCTTTTCTGTCTTCAAATGTGAATGCATACTATGACATCTCGCAGCAAAAAAACAAAACAGAAAAATTACAGAAGTTCATTTCAGCTACAAACATAAGAGAAAGTTTCTTTGGAATCCTTACTTACTGAAGAGATTATCTACAGTTCTTCTAGACTGCTAAATTAAAAGAAACCTACAGCTATAGCAAATGATAAACACAGTATTTCCCAGTCTTCTGTTTTCTTTATTTTGTGTCTTCTCACTATTGCTTAATGTTCAAATGGTCTGTAATATCTACATACTATTTAATAAATAAAATTTAAACAGATTAAGGCTTCTATGTGCATGAAGCAGTAGTTGCTAGGGCTTTCTTCAGAAAGGGATCTCTGGAATTAATTTACCTTTGTGGGAAGAAAGAATACATTAGAAAAGAAGTGAAGAGGTATTATCAATATGAGATTCTATCTAAGTGTCATGATCTGAAGCTTGTGAAAGATAGGCCCACATTAGACCTACAGAAAGTTAGACCAGCCCTTGGATAGGCAACAGAGGCAATCCTCCTCTGAAGGAATGTTTTTGGAGAGCTTTCTGAAGATGCTCTTTGCACATGGAATGTGCCGACCATGTCTCCTCGTTCTTTCCTTAGAGCAGGGCTGTCCAAGTTCTGAGAGGCCAGCAGCCACAGGCCCCCTGGCCACATGCCCTGGGCTGTATGTCATACAGAACACAAACTCTGCTATGCCATGTGGATCCCACTCTAGCTGCGTAAAGCAGTGGGAACCCCCCCACACTGCACCATTCCAGTGCCCCTGCACCTTACACTGCTATACTGCATAGTGCTCCTTGAGTGCTACCTCCCTCTGCCCCCCACATACATCATGGCATTGTTCCTGGACTGTGTGAGATCCCAAGGTCCCTTTGAGCCTCCTAGTCATGCCACCCTGCTCCCAGGAGCAGGGAAAGCAGCAGCAGAAGCTGGAGGAGGTAGAAGTAGCCCAGAGTAGACATGGGGGCAGCAGCAGCAGCAGCAGCAGCAGCTTGAGTGATGGTGTGAGTGGCACCTGGACCAGGAGCCTGGGGGCCAGAGGTTAACTCCTCCTCAGGGACTGTATGCAGCTTGTGAGCCATACTTTGTGTGGACAGTCCAAATTTAGAGCATCTAGGCACCAAACCATGACTCACTCCAAGTCTTTCCACTGACTGCATAGGGATTCTAGGCAGGTGCCTTATAAAATAAAAATCCCAGGTCAAATCTAATCCTCTCCTGGGGCAGGGGTTCAGAAATTACAAGGGACAATACCTAAATTAAGGTACATCCTAGCCTAAATCATTTTAACTCCAGTAAGACTCTTCAGGCAAACACATTTTAAACAAAAGTTTAATACAGAATCTGCTGAGGTGAAGCTGTGTTTACATGATACAAACACTAGAAAAGATTATTACCATTATTTTAATATTTCAGATGAACATGACTAACTACCTTCTATTGGTAAGTAATGCTACAGTGCTTTAGAACTCTAATATGAATCAAGGAAAAGTACAAACATATTTTTTAGGTAGCTGTAGAGAACAGTGTAATACATGATGCATGCCTAACTGGCATATGTAAAAATGTATACAGAGGAACTCCAGTCCAAATATGACCCCTCCCCAGAGCATGATTTATATGCTGTAGAACATAATGCTGAGAGATAACTTGGTCCTCATCACCTATGCTAAAACACAAATGCTTATTTAAAAAATCCAAGTACTTACAAAATCATGCTTCATTATAGAAGATATAGGTAACACTTGTTTATATAACAGCAGTTTATATAGCATGTTCAATTGATGAATAAAGTCGTGTTATCACAGGAGTGGGCAAAGTACAGACTATGGGTCAGATCCGACCTGCCAAACCATTCTATCCGGCCCCCAGGGCCCCTGAAAAATGTAGAAAAAATTTGTGCTCCTGGCTGCCTGTCAAAGCAAACATAATGCTTTGCTTTGCTAAAGCAAACAAAATAATGTGCTCCTGGTTGCCTGTCAAAGATGACAGGAGCCAAGGGCTGTAGGACCCAGGTGGAGCCTCAGCAGGACACAGCAGCCCAGCTTCACCCCACCCCCAGCCATTTCCCTGCCTTCCTGCCCCGGCACTCCTCCAGCACCACATGGCTCCTGGCTGCATCACTGGAGTGCAGGAACATGGGGCTATGCCAGCACCCTAGGGGAAGAGGGTGTGTGTGTTGCACACACACCCCACCATACACATGTACCCACACCCCTCCTTGCACTGCCATACATGCAGACCTCCACATCCACCCCTACACCCACCCTCTCATACATTCTCCCGCCCACAGGCCCCACAAACTCCATACCCACCCACACCCCACATATTCCTACACACACCCACATGCTCCCTCACACCACACCTCTCTACCCCGACACACCTGCACCCTCCCCCACATGCCACACACCCACAGCCCCCCACAAACCTATACCCACATCCCACACAATATACAAGATTAAGACTTCATTTTAATCAGGAAAAAAATAGTTTTTGAAATCAAATGAATGAATGTTTTAGATGCTTGCTTTTCAGAATATAATTTGGTAATTTTGGGGTTCCAAGGCGGCAAAATCCCTTGCTGTAAGGAGTATTTCCAGGGTGAAAGGGAGGGACTTCTGGTGGCAAAAGTCAGGGATTAGGGGGCAGGACTTCCGGTCACAAGATGGTGACCAGGAGGCAGGACACCTGCCAGTGGGTGGGGCTACCTATGCAGCCCTTGACAGCTTGCCAAAACTGGATAAGCAGCTCTTCGCCTGATATAATTGCCCGCCCCTGTGCTGTCATCATTCAATATGAACTGAAGAGAGTTTTGGGGACAATTATGCTGTCAAACTCATACCCACATATTCAAAGTAAAGTAAATGTTTGTTTTCCAAAAATATTTAATTTTTGTAAATTAATAAAGGGATAAGAATCATAGAAAAATAGGTGTGTAAGGAACCTTAAGGCATTTAGTGCAACTTCCTATTCAAGGTAGGTTCACCTGTGACTAAACCATCCTAGTCAAGTGCTCATCTAACCTGCTCTTAAAAACTTACAAAGATGAAGATTCCATAACTTCTCTGAGTAGCCATTACCAGACACCAAGCAATTAGGGGAAAAAGTATTTTTTTAAATCCGTCAAGAAAAAATGTAGACCTAGTTATTACAAATGCTTACATAACATTTGTGCATATAAATAGGTCCATTAAATCTGAAGGGGCTATTCATGTAACTAAGAGTTTGTATCTTGGAATCCGTATGGTTTTTTTTGAGCAATATATATTTCAGAGAGACAGATGAAATGGACTTAACCTCTAAATTGTAGTATATTGATACTGAAGTTTATATAGGTAAGGTCTTGGTGACTCATTCTGCCAACTGTTAGTTTGAATAGTAGTGAAGAATAACAATGAGGATGTAGAATGTAACTGTTTCAAGGACTAATTTCAACAGGTTTCAAACTTGGCCCTAGGGGAGTTCATCATATTTCTATGGTGTACAGAAACCAGAAGCATCTATGCCAGTAAGGGTGGTAATTTGAGTTACTTTGGTTCCATATTATATATTATTATATATTATATATTACTGGTAGAATATAGTATCTCCTAGGCAAAGTTTGATTAAAGGAGGCTGTTAGTGAACAGATAAAAATCCATATAAAACTGAGCTTGATTATGGATTTCACACATTACATTTTATAATTACAAGTTTCAAACAATAAAATAATATTGTATTAATGTGGCTGCTATTTATTGACGGCTTAATTATATATTATAGGGGTTTTACTTTATCTGGAAATGTAGTGCTTAACAGTAGTAAAATAAATATAAAACTTGTATTTAAATTCCTTTTTAAAAACCAATTATGTTCTTGAATTAATACTATACATTATTGTCTATGAATATAGGGACATCTGGTGAATAAAAATGGTATTACTAAACCTTTCTCCCCTTCTCTTGCAAAAGGTTTATTTTTCTTGAAAGCAATTCTGGAAAGTATAATTTTAATCCACACAGTAGCTCACATACACAAACAAGACTCTACAGGTTTTTAAAAATCATTACAAATTGACCTTAAAGGTTAGGGATAGAAATTACATATATACCAGTTCAAAACTGTAGCATAACAGAAGTTTGGGGCACACAAACCACTTTCAAAATGGCTGAAACTGGTTTAAAAATCAATCTGGATGGGTGTAGTATCAGACTTAACAGACTTAAGTTACATATTTTATTGAACTTCTTTCCCAGATTCCCTCCAGATTCAAGTTAACTCCCAGTCCCTCAACATCCCACAATACTTTTCACTTCCCCTGCAAATTCCTCTCCCAGCCCAGGGTGGGTAGGCTATCCTTGGCCCAAGCTGTCTACAGGGAAGCATGCTCTAGCACCCCCTAGTGCATGGCCTGGACCACTGCATGCATGGGGCTGCATTTCCAGAATCAAAAGTGGATGACTTTTTACCTGCTTATTGGTTCAATCTTACACAGCTTAGACTAACCTGTGAAGATTGACTATATTCAACCTTGGGCTTTTTTGACTGTCTGTACTTAGCCTAGGAGTTGCAACTTACAGGAAAAGAACCCTACATCAATACCTGATCAGATGAGATAAATGCACCTTGACAGACAATGCAAAAGTTACCTAGTCTTCCTTAATGAGTTTCCAAGCATTAAAAAATAAAAATAAAATTGTTTTTTGACAAAATATACATTTAATAAGATTCTAGAAGAAAAAAAATCTAAGATTTCATCCTGAAAATTAAGGCATAATTGTTTTTGATTTAAGAAGATTAAAGAATAATTGTGCATGGGTTTTTTGTTTAAATTTTTTTTAAAGTTTATGGATAGAAAATACACATGAACACCCCAAGAAGTGCCTGAGGGATAGAAGTCCATTGTAGCAGCCTGCTACTAATATAATAGGTGAAGAAGAAATGCAACATTTCCCAGATTTTACTGGATTTCCAGAAGAAAGGGAGATAAGGACAGAGAAGACCAGCCACTTATCAGTAGAAAAGGTTTCATGGGTATGACTGGGATTGGGAAAGCTAGGGCTTGACTAATCAGGAACAGACACAGCCAGAATAGAGTCAATAGTCAAAAGAAGAGGAACAGATGGATCAGGAGATTGAGGTCTATAAGGAACACAAATGTGGGTGGCCAACTTCAGTAGAGCTGTAAGCTACACAGAAAAGAATAGGTCCTCTTGAGTAGCCTCCTGGACACTGAAAGAGCTGATATTATAAACAGGCAGCTATGCCCATGCAGGTAATTGAGACCAGCTAGGGATAGTCATGCCACTCTCAGCCAGACCCTCTCAAATAGCCAGGGTCAGGATAATTAGTTTGCTTGCTACCCTGAGTCCTGGCAAAAGGTAGCAGGAAACAGCTTCTTATCAACTACAAAATTGCCAGCTTATTCTCATGACTGGATGGATTTATACTGTGTTCATGACTTCAGAAGAAATGGCTGCCATCTTCCATAGTTCTCAAGGGAACTGGACAGTCTGTCCTCAGAAAGGATGGCTGCCTCTATGTAGCTCAGACAAGAACCAGACAAGAAAGTGAATGAGATGAGAAGAGATGTTGGGTGAGAGAGTGTAAGAAATAAAGGGAATGAGTGAGCTCTGAGGAAGAGCAAAATCAAAAATATGGGGCCTGGAAATTCTGGGAATGGGAGAAAAATTAGTTAAATTAAATCTTGGCAGAACAGAAAGATCAAAGAAAGAGAGGAAGGCTGAAAATAAAGGAAGATTTAAGTCACAAAGGTTTGGGTGGGAGCCAAAAAACAAGACTGACCAGGGAGATGAGGGAGTATATTAAAAGACAGAAAGAAGAGATTGAGGGGAGTTATTTCGATGAGGAGGCCACAGGGTCAAAAGGGAGAGATGGTAGAGATAGTATAGGATTATGAAGAGGGTGAATGGAGTCACTCTAACCAGGCAGATAGGCAACCTAATGTGCCTTTAGATTTCAACTTGAAAGAGACAAAACACACACACAGTGTTGGGAATCTTCCCCTAGATTTTAGACAGGAAAAAAAGACAAAAGCATTTCTCAAAATCTCAGTGTACCACAATAGTTTAGGTCTTTCTAAGTTTTTGAACTCTGAAAGTTATCAATCCTGGAACAACTAGCAAAGTGAAAAGGCAAATGGACTATGAAAAATAGTGGAGATGTAGGTGAGAGAAGGCAGGCAAGTTGAGAGCCAGAAGACTTGGGGGAAGGAGTCAGAGTCAGAGACTTGGGGGAAGGAGTAGGGAGAGAAACCCCACTGGAACCAGGGATGGGCAGAGAAATGAAAAAAAGGATGAAGCCTCATGGGTTAGAGTATATACAAAGCATGTGCCAACAGGGAAAGAAAACTGCAAGAAAGGACATTTTAAAACCACGTCAGAGTCCCTCTGAATCAACAGATCTAAATGTGTTACACGCCTGGTTAAATATAGAGTAATGCATTTTTTCCTACTGGGCAACATAAGACATGTCAAACAGTTAGGACTTTAATTCTCATAAATTGCGCATGAATTCACATCAGTAGTATAATAGCATAAGTCCCAGTAGAAAATATAATTCAAAAAAGAATGAACAATGCAGAAGCAATTTAATGCAAGTTTGGCTGAAAGTACTGTCTAGTTGACATTAATGGTTTTGACTAAAATGATTACCCATTATACGTGCAGGATTCTCTCTGGAAAAATAAGTGATCTATCCAAAGAGAATATAAGATTGTGCTAGATGCACCACTTAAATTTCACTCATTCCTTTCAGTCTATGTGACTTATTTGGTATCAGCTCCAGGATAAATAACCTGCCTGCTTTCCTCAATGAATAAAGCACAAAATGACACATTTTGAACTGTTTATGGGCTTATCTTATGTGCAGGGCAAGCTGAGTTCTCGACACACCAAAAGCACTATGGATTCCTCATTTTCATTATTCTACATTTAATACAAATATTTCATGTAACAGACCTTTTTGGAAGATATCCACGGCATGCTATACACACTGAATAATATATTACTTAGACTTAACCTTTTGTCTTTTTATAAATTATCTGCAAACAGATAACAATATTCAGCAAGTACTTTTTTAAATTCAGAATCATTTTTATGAATGGGTCATTTAAAACACATTGTATATCTGTGTTTACAACTTCAGTGCTTCTTTTCTGTGGACATTTTCTAACAGTTGCTTAACTGAACTCTCCTTCTAATTGCTTTAGGTTCAAAGAATACAAACACTATGGGCATGTCTACACATGCCAATGTAAGGTGCATTAGCCATTTTAAGGTGCATTAAGTGTGTGGATTTACACATGTGCGCCCTTAATGTGCCTTAAAAATGGTGATTTTTACGCTATTCATGCCTAAGTGTAATACCTGTAAAAGCTGGTATAAAATTATGTGCAAATAGCTAAAGATCCTTAATGTTCTTAGATGTGCTAAGGTGCATATAATGCAGTGTATGTTGACTAACTTGAGACTAAGTTTAGTCCCAAGTAGGTCTGAACAACATGTTAATGCACCTTAGCACATGCATGTGTAGACGCGTGCCTAAATCGCCTTAATGAGTGCTAGGCAAATGCGCATTAAGTTTAGGCATGAATAAAAGCACATGTAGACACATGCTGAGAATAAGTCTCCATTGTGGTTGTAAAATGCAGACAGAGGTAATTAGTTGTGTTAGTCTGACGTCAGTCAGAAGGCACGGTAAATATGCGCTTTTAGGCCAGGTACAGACACCATACTTTTATTGGTATAAGTGATTTATACCCATAACAGAAAAGAAGTTCAGCACACAAAACTAGTCTATATGCATAACAGAAGAGAAATTTGGCACACATGAACTGGTTTAAAAATGGCAGAACCCAGTCTAAGATTTTCCCTCCCACCAAAGGGCGAATGTGTGTTCTGTTGGCTACCAATTTAAGCTACACTGCTTACAGAATATCACATAACTTGGGTTAATTCCACCTTGGGCTTTTTGAATGTCTGTACCTAGCCTTAATGGCATGTTAAACAAGGCCATAGATATACTGGTGAACCTTTCACAGGCAAACAATATTCCAGTAGCTCCTTTTCAATCTGTGCATATCTGGTTTCTACCTTGGCCATTGATTTGGAAGCATAAGCCACTAGTTGTCAATTGTTATTATATTTTTTCAAAATCACTGTACTAACCTCTAACTGTGATGCATTTGACAATTTTTTATAGGTTTTTCAAGTGTATACAATTTTAATCATGGCTCTTGCATCAACTGCTGCTTCAATGCAGACTGTGATTGTTCCTGTTCTGCATTCCAGTACCACTCATTTTTTTTTTTTTATCAAAGAGTGTCCTTAATGGCGTTTCTGAGATATGTGAATATACACCTGTGAATCTGAAGTTGCTTTCTGTTCAATCTCCTAATGCCAATGCATGTATAGTTTTGCTTTGTGTTTGCAATATATTCTATGCCTGCCAGTCTGGCAGCACTTTTCCCTATGTTTATGGTTGGAGTAATTTATTTTTTAATGTATTGAACAAACATAACAACTGGTAACACTGAGGGGACCCAAGGAGTTGGGCAAGTATTAAACCAACCTGAAGAATTTACTTTAATTATGAATACTTTAAATCTGTTAACCCAATATGGCTGCTTACGTTGGAACAACTAGGGCTTAAGATAATACTCTGAAGGACTGAAGGACTGGTTTATCTGCATAGAGTAGCTGGAGCAGGTTTTTTTTTAAGTCAATGAGATTCCACAATGCAAATATGTAGCTGTATTACTGAGTTTAATTAGGGAAGAAACATATAGTTTACTGTGCATCCCAGAAAAGCCAGCAAGAAAAATCTTTAAGGAATTAGTGAAAACCATTCAAAAGCATCTAAGTTACTGGTTATTACACAAAAATGCAGATTTCGTAAAAGAAATCAACTTGAAGATGAATCTATTTCCTCTTTTGCAACAGAGTTACAGATGTTAGAACATTACAATTTTAAGGATGGACTTAATGAAGTCCTCAGATTTGTGTGTGGAACACTTAATGGAGCCATACAAAGGAAGCTCTAAACAGAGGAAAACATCACCTTTTAAATGTGCTTTTGAGACTGGATTAGCTATGCAACAAAGGAGGCCATACAATTGCATGGAGGAGTGCCTATGAAAATAGGAATGAATGAATTATTAAACATGCAAAGGAGAAGGCTGCTTATACATTTGCTCAACTAATCAAGTCCATGCTGCATTCTAATTAGAACACTAGTATTGTTGCAGCATTACACGTTTAAGCCTTGGTGGGTTTAAAATGGCGCATCAAATGAAATTTAAAGTGTCCTGCAGCCATTTTTACATGCATGGGGACTTAAAATATGTGATGCTTCTGCATTTTAATTAGAGCAGTTCTCCAAGAGCCACTCAGATTAACTCTCTCCATCCCCCTGAGCATGCGTATAGCCACCCAAAGAGAAAGGGCAGACAGCACCCTGATGTATGCTATCAGTGTGGAAAAGGATCTCAAACCCCAACTAAACGCTAGGTTAAAGAAAGCTACTGCTGAAGTTGTAGTAAAAAAGGATGTAAGGCAATGGGCCATTCTAAGAGAAATAAAGAAAATATGGTAAGGTATAGAAAAGGAAATAATAAGGTGTATGTAATCAATAGGGAAAGGAGTGACAGATAGTGAGAATGCAGTAGTAGCTAGTTTGGGCCTTTCTTTTCCCTTCCCATGTCCTTGTGACAAGGTATTTAGCAGAATTCACAAATTTTGTTGGAATTTGACAGGCTACACTATAAGCACTTCTACTGTAGCCTCAAACTTGTAACTTCTGAGCTGTCTGCTGTGTGCCTGATCACCCACACCACCCAAGCCCATCAGTCTGGGCCTATATCATGTGAATAAGGGTGATAAATCAGCCATCTGGCTGACACCCGGGAGTGCTGGGAAAACTCTTAAAATGGAGCAAGATACATGCTCAGCAGTGTCTGCTATCTCATATTCAAAATATAAAAAAATGTTTAAGAATATGAAACTAAAGGAGATCCCACTATTGTTAAAAACATACACAGGAGAAAAGATTGTGCCAAGGGGAGTGATATTAGCGCTCAAAGAATATAATAATAAGAAGCACCTCTCAGACTTACAGGTCATTGAAAAAAGGGGACCTGCTCTGTGGGATCATGGATGGTTAGAAAAGATGCCTCTGGATTGTTACTGTGTAAAGATACTGCAGGCACATTCATAGGTCCTTGAAGAAACAGTTAAACAATAATTAGAAGCGATATTAAACTAGGCCTCCAAATTGCTCAGGGAAGGCATAGGAACATTTAAATACATCAAAACTTAGATAGTGATAAATGAAAATGCCCAGGCCAAGTTTCACAAAGCTCGGACAATTATTTACAGCCTGTGCACCAAACTAGATGAGGAACTGGACTGTCTAGAAAAAGAAGGCATAGTTCCAAGAGTAGCTGGGTGCAATCCAGCTATAGAGCCAATGTAAAAAAGATGTGGTGCAGTAGGAGTATGTGGGGACTTTAAAGTTACTATAAACCCTGGAGTGAAAGCTGATCAATACCCCCTACTTTGAACTGAAGATATTTTCAGCAAAATGATTCCACACAAGTTTACTTACATATGGAAATAGGAAAAGATTCAAAGGGTTATCTTGCCAGAAATATGCAAAACAAGTCTTCTATAAGTATAATAGATTAGTGTTTGGCATTGCTGCTACTCCTGCTATACGTAAATGAACAATGGACCAAGCATTACAAGGAATTCTAAGAACATAGTGTTATTTCAATGACATCATTGCAGCTGGTGAAAATGATGAAGAATATTTGAGATATTTGAAGGGAGTTTTAGAATGTCTAGAAGAATACAGTTTATTTACACATAGTGCAAAATGCAAATATTTCATAGTCAATTGCTTATTGTGGACAAGTTATTGATAACGTAAGTTCTACATAGATCTCAAGAAGTTTAAGAAGCCCCACAGCCAGAAGATATTTCACAGCTTAGATCTTTTCTAGGATTTATTAATTACTAGAGTACCTTAGTACCAAACCTTGCAACTATGTTATAGCCATTAAACTCTTTGCTGCAAATGAACCATAAATGGGTTTGGTTAGAGGAGTGTCAGAAAGCTTTACTAGAAGCAAAAAGCCTAGTAATATCTGAGAGTATTTGTTCACTTTCAGCCATCATTGCCTATCAAGCTAGCATGTGATGCAGTCTCACACGGCATTGAGGATGTTATAGCACATAGTATGGATAACGATACTGAACAGCATCACATTCACTTACAACAAGAGAATGGAATTATGCACAGATGGACAAAAAAGTCTGGTATAGGGAGTAAAGAAATGCATGCATACTTTTACTTTATGTTTATAATATATTTTGTGCTTTCTAGTCTGGCATCACTCTTTCCCACATTTGTGGCTGGAGTCATTTATTTATGAATGACTTGGACAAACATAACAATATTATTTTTGATGACAAATGAGGTATGAACTTGCCCAGAAAATTTCCCATTCCAAGAAACTGTTGTACCTCTTTCTTTGATTGGGGATGTGGCAGCATTTCAATGGCCTTAATTTTTCACTTGTCAGGTTTCATTCCCTAGAAAGAGATGATATCATCTATAAAAGTGACAGTCGGCGAGCTCTTTGATGAATTCAATTTCAGATTCGTACCTCTATGAGCCTCTAAGGCTGCATCCACATAAGCAGGAGCTTGCGTTTGCAGTAGCACAAAAAGGAGTGGCACAAATTTGTGCTGCTACATTGTGCTTCAGTGCACGTCCCTACTTGTGTGGCTTGCAGTGGTGCACGTTGTTCGTGGGGGTGGGGGACTGGCTTGAGCACAGGGTGACTTACATAAGTGGTGGAAGCGGGGCATAATGGAGCTTAGCCCCTCAATTGTGGGGCAGCGAATTGCAAGAAAGTCCAGTCAAGGTCTTCCACAGACTGCAGCAGGAGTGGGGTGGGAGAGGGGCACCACCAACGGTACAAGACTGAGCCGCAAGTGGCTCATCTGGGGGGATACGGCTCCTGCTGCTACACACCCCCCAGGAGGCATGGGGGTGCATGTCCTCAATCTGCATGGGGCAGGGCAGGCTGCTGCTGTTGGTTGGGGCTGGTGCTTGGCTCTTCCTGGTTTGGGGGGCTGTGTTACATTGAGGGTGAGAGATGGTGGTGCTGGGAGAGAAGCTAAAGGTCGGGGGGGTGGCTGCAGCAACCCCAAGATTCAGAATAGCCCACCCAGCCCACCTCCCAGTGCCATTGCAACCTGCCCCTGCATAGCATGGCTCCCCTCACTGGGAAGAGCCCAGCGCTGCCCAGGCTTCAACCCACAATGGCTGTCTGCTCTGCCCTGCACAGGGTGGTGGCACAAGCCCCCCCATGCCTCCTGGGGGGTGTGTAGCAGCAGGAGCTGCCACCGCTTCCATGCACCCCCGGATGAGCTGCAGCTCTGTCTTGCACCCTGTCCCACTTGGGCTGTGCAGGGCCTGGTGGGGTGGGCATGGGGGTCCTGGGGCTCCATCCCCACTGGCCCAGTGGTGCAGCTGAGGCTGGCTCTGCTCTGGTCCCCAGCTCTGGACCCCCCCAGGTGGCATTGGGCCAGAGCTGGGGCTAGGACTGGGATGAGGTTTGGGTTTTTTGTTACCGGGAAATCCTGGTTGCAAATTTTGTCCCAGTGCTGCAAATTAACAGTGCCATACATGGTTTAATGTGCAACATGTGCAACTGGTGGTCTGCAAAAAGGCTTGTGGGACCACGAACCACACGTCTGCACGTCTCATCTGGCCTAAGGGCATGTCCCAACAAACTCACACTTGCATGGGACAAATAGTAGAGGCACATATTTGTACTGCTGGTTTTCATTCTAGGGCATACCCTTGCATGTGTGTTCTGGAACACAAAATAATGTGGGTGGGGTAGGGAAGGCTGGGGACTTCCCTAGGGTCCTGGAGGTCTCCCAGGGAAGCAATGGTGCTGAGCCAGCCCCTCAAGCCTGGCTAGCAGCCAGAGAGTGGCTCTAGCCAGCCAGGCTCTATTGCAGGCAGCACACACTCCTGCTGTATGCACTGTACATTTTTTTAGTGGCATTTTTGACACCACTCAAAAACCCCCACCACCATGGGTGACTGGTGCCTCTCGAGTCTGGGGGGGGTACCCACAGAAGTTGGCAGTGGCAGCAGTGATGGGGCTGGTGAGCATCCACAGAAGCCGCTGCCAGTGATGGGGATGGCCCTGCCAGGGGAGGCATGCGCCCCTCCTACCAGTCACCTACGCCCACTACACTGCTAATCAGCAGTGCGATGGATGGGTGCACATGACGTGTGTGGTTTTGAAAAGGTGTTATAGGGATTAAAGGGGTTGGATTAGGTGACCTCCTGAGGTCCCTTCCAACCCTAACTTTCTAACATTCTAAACAGTCAGGGCTTCCTTTCCTACAGTATGCAAAAAAGATTGAGGATTTGATTTTGTCATTTCTTTCTTCTGCCCCTTTGGCTTCTGGGTACCATTCAAATCGTCTCAACATCCTTCATTTCTCTGCTATATTGCCCAACAGTAGAATGGCAGGTGGAGGTTGCAAAACTACCATGACTAAGTGCCTTAGATTAAAACTGTGCAAGAAGATCATTTACTTTTGTCTTTCCACATGGTTGTATTGCTCCATTTGCTCTCAGATTTTAACTTCTTAAGTTTGGATTTCAAATTCTTTAAACTTTTGTCCTAGTACAGATAATTTTCTTATCTTGTCTATTTAAACCAAAGAAACAAAAAAACCTCAGCTGCACATACTATAACAAGTGCATTTTTCTTTTTATTACCATATGTAATTACTGTTAAAGATTCAGAAGCACTAGTTTTATATAACATGTTATTCAATAAAACATATCATTTTACATTATTATTTGATCAAGATACAAGTAATATATGAATTTTCCTTAACCAGATAAAGCCAACAATTAAAGTACAAGTCCACAACTAAACTAGAAATATTCTGTGAGTATCTTTTAATATCTCTCTCAGCTTTCTAAAAGTAATTAATGTTTTAATGAGTCACCTGTTATCTGATTAACAAATGTACTTTTTCTAAGATCTAACCACTCTAGCTTTCAATTAAGAGTCAAAGAACCAAGGACTAATCTGTAGAAATACCATAAATGATTTATGAATGTCCTACTTTTGTGTATGGTACATTTATTATTCTAATTCTTTCACCTATATGGTTTTCTAATTTATTCATTCGTATTGCAGTTATTTCATTAAAGGTTATATAAATGTTAGATTGTTTCTCAGGAAGCACATCTACAAACTAATGATCCAATGATTTCTTAAAGTTAGCAGTTTATTTATTCTACCTATATATTATAATAAATATAATAAATTTGTGCTTTTCCAAAAAAATGTTTTCTAACTCTACATATACTGTTTGTTTACTTTGTATTCCTGAACTTGGTTATTCCTTTTAATCTTCTTCTGAGTATTTCCTTTCCCCTCCAATAAATTCCAGCTGAGGACCTGATTTCTTAAACACAGAGGTATGTATGCAGATAGTAGGTCCAAGAGGCATTCCTTAAAGTGTGTATTCATTCTGTCTTCTCAGTGATCTTTCTGCTAATTGTTTGTATTAGAGCAACAGCTATAGCCATAAGATGGGGGTCCTATTATAGTAGACACTATATAAATACATCACCCAAGAAGTTAAATAGACAAGACAGACACCAGATGAGGAAAGGAAGAAATTATAATTCCATTGCCATTCATTTTAGTTGCACCTCTTTCCTTCACACATTCATACTGCAGGGTAAACAGGCAGATTCATATCAGCCTGCAGCACCATTCCTGAAAAAGGAGATGAGAGGATATGGTGTGCTTTAGGTGTGTTTTGTTTTCACATTCTATTCAAGGCAAAGAGTACTGGAATGGTTTAGTCAGGGACTAAATCCTGCCTTGAGCAAGAGACTGGATAAGATGACTTTGTAAAGCCCCTTCCAGCTCTACTTTCTTAAGATCCTGTGTCATTTCCATAGAAATAAAATGTTATTTCTACAGTAGTTCAGGTGATTCTGCTCCTGGCCCAAGATATCCATATTTTGACAGCCTGTCAACTAAGAATATCATATAAGCAAAGTTGCAACATCATTGGCATGTGTGTATAGGTAATTATTAGCCTCCAGAACTGTATTCTTAATTAGACAAAATGTTTTGTATAGCACTGAGCAAAGCATATTAGCAGCAATTTGGCTAAATGATCCATAGCTATATAAACACCACCGCAGCACTACTCAACCATAACAAAAGTGATCATTATTTCTGAGAGAGTGTGTTTTAAGAAAGAAAACAATGTTACTAACATAATTAGCCCCAATGAACCTTTTTATCCTCAAACACCACCACATACTAACAGGAACAGGATAATGGGCAAAAAATGAAAAGAAATCCAATAAATGACATTATGTAAGTCAAACAAAACAGAGCTGAACACATCACATATTAAAATCTTTATTTATACTGCCTTTGGTTTCTGTCTTAGTGATTTACATAAAGATCATTACCAAAGAAAATGCACAACTTCGGCCAAAGCTTTAAAGTAGGCATTCCAAGATTATTCCCCAACAGCTAATAAAAATTGAAAGTCTGTTTCAATTTGAATTTAAATAAACAGATATAAAGTACAATATCAATCACCCCCTTTGCCAGCCAATGGTGTTACATTATTCTTCATGTGCAACCACACTATTTTCATACAATGCTATACTGGACTGAAATAATGTTATCCACCTGGTCACAGACTCTCAAAGTATTTTCTACCAGTTTATTGTGGTGCAGGGCCAAATAAGAATTAGCTCCATTACAAACTGTAGATCAGGAAGGACCTTCAGAGGAAGGACAGCAAAAGGGTAAAACAACATTGCTTAAATGCTTATAGCAACACAAATGAAAACAAAGAACTGGCACTTCTTTGCTTCCCTCCCTTGGGTACCCACCATTCCTTTAACTGTTCAAGTCTTGAACATCTTTGAAAAAATAATTCAATGCATGTCTATCTGATAAACTCATTTAAACTAATTCAAGACCTCCCCATCTGCTGGGCTCCATTTCAGAGCCCAACACACATTCCATTTATAGTTTGGGCAAAACTATGCTGGAGTATACTATTATTTTCTTTTCTTATGTAAAAATTAAATGTCATGGGTTGATAGTACTTAACATATCATGAGACATTTAGTATTTTCTTTTCAAACAGCTCTATTAAAATGACTACATAATTAACCTTTAAAGGATTACTAATGATGACTAATTTGGATGTGTGTGCATGTAAATGTATTAGCTAGTCATCTGTTGACATTGCTGGAGAAATTGTCTCTTTTTCTAACAATTTTGTCTGAAGTGAAGAGCCATAGGGAATATTCTAGGGTCTTAACTGCCAGATTTAAAAAAATGTTGACTGATAAGAAAACATATGCTTTCTTTTCATCTGAGTACCCTTTATCTGCCTTCTGAATGTTACTATAAGGGTACTGGGTTTCAAAAAGACAGTTCTCTAAGGGTTCTAGAAGAGCCAAATGCAGAGCCCTGCTTCTTCACTCTTTATTCCTCAAGTACGCTGGATATTGTTACTGTAAACAGAAGGTTATGTATGTACGTATGTATTTGTTTGTTCCTTAGCCATATTAACATATTGAGCACTACCGGCAATTTTATTCATTTGTGATTTAGAATTGTTGGGGACCTCAAGTATGAACAAAGGAAAATGAAACTCTTTAAGGCAGGACGCCTCTTTGCTCATGCTGCATTAGATGATAGTGGTGCTTCATTTCCCTTGCACACAATTCAGACTGTGACATATCCAAAAACCCCTTCGAATACACACTTGATTTATTCATCAGGGATAAAAATCTGCCTCCACTCACATCTAGAGTACCTTCATGTTGTGGGATGAATGTGGTTCCAATCTATACAAAGGCATGATTGGGAAGCAGCCTAGACTTACACTTCCCGGTACCTCCTAGTGTGGTGCTTGGAGGGAGCTCTAAAGAGCAAAACCAAAGCAAAGAACAGAAAATCTACTGTTGTTCAGATCCCCAGGATATTTTCCATTAGCATCCATGGAAGGTCCATGTAAGTGGTGTGGGAAGCTAGCTTAGCCATGGGCTTATGCAGATCTTTGGAATGGGGGCTGTGCAAAAATCCGATTTTTTATTGTTGTTGTTTGGTGTCCAAACTAGTTTTTGGTTATTCTTCAGAATTTTCAGTGAATGGAGAAAATAAATTTTGAGTAAAATTATTTCATTTTTGGGTGTGACAAGATAGTCCCTGTGGGAGTTCCAGTTGTGCTACACCACAGTCAGAGGCAACCTGAGCAGGGTGTGGGGCTCGGGGCAAATCAGGGGTGGGGTGGCTAGGCGCAGAGCCGCTGCTCTGCCCAGCTCTGCACCACTGCTGCTCTGCCTGGCTCCATAACCCCCCTCAAAGTGCAGGGCCTGGGGCGGTCTCCCCCATTCGCACCCCCCCAGGGACGGCCCTGGCCATAGTTATGCTAAGCTATATGAAGTTACAGGGCCAAAAAGCGGTATGGTGGAAAGGGGCCTCATGACCACTGGATGGCCCAGTCAGAAAAAAACTAAATAAAAACACACTAATGAGCAAAATAAATAGTGAAGAGAGAACAAAAACAGTAGCTAAAAAACTCATGGACAAATGTAAAAAGTATGAACTTACTAATGAGACAGAAATAGTAAGTACAGGTGCGTAATCTTGGCAATGAAACAAGCAGAAGTAAACATCTCAATGAAGAGACAGATAAGAATTGGCATGAGATGGGGCAAGTATAAATACAGTGGCTGAGAGACCTGTCCCTCATAGAGACCTAGAGAAGCATGAATAACATATGGTGTCTCTACGTTGCAAAGGCAAGCTTCACTAAATTTGGATTGACCATTGTTAAATCAGATCAACTAGTGTGCTGTGTGATGACAATAAACCTTTCTGAGCTTTCTCCACCAAACATGTACCTACATTGTATTTTCTGCATCACCCTCAGAACCTGGAAGATGGCTTGTTAGCACTGGCCTTGCAGAACACACAGACTCCAGCAGTCTGTATAGCAAAAGATACAGCAACCAAATACCACCTGAGAAAACACTCCACACACACCTCGAACAACAGTGCCCACCTCACAGAATGTAGAGGAGTGGGTAAATCATTCTTATTAGTGACTTGGATTCAGATTTCCCTTCTCCCTGATTCAGCGCATCACCCATTTGTTTCACGCTACCTACTAGGTGCTCTAACCACTAAGCTATTGTTGACCTTCAGATGTATTCTGAGAACCAAGAAAGGTTTAAAGAGACAGTCCCACCAAAATTCAATACAATCATATGGGTACCTACATTTTGAATGGCAAATTCAATAATGAAATTCAGAAAATATATAAATCACTAAATGATTTAGATAAGGCATATCAGGAACATGATCAAATTTATAATAAGTGCATTTGTGCACGTGTAAAGAGGGGAGGATTTCTGAGGGTAATATCTTTTACTGGACCAACTATGTTATTGGAATAAATTTAGGCAAGCTTTCAAATGCAAGACATTCTTGCCATGTGTGATCAAAAGGAGCCAGGCATGGTGTAGCAGAGAACAGTATTGGGACAGAATGAGAGACATTACTGGGGGTAACAGATACAATTAGCAAAAGAAAAGAAGCTGATTACTGGGCGATCAAGCCCTACTCAAAAGGAAGACAGTCATTCTCACCTTTCATTTGTGGAAAGAATTCAGGATTCATGTAAAGAATAACATGCCGTAAAGCCAATATTAATATTTAGTTCTTGGCTCTTAGTGTCTAGCCAGCTTATGAATTTTTGTGCCCAAGTTTGCCTTTTAAAGGTGTTAGGTAAGATTCCCTTCAGTAGGAAGATAGTGACTCCTGCATTCTTTCAATGCATGAAAGGTGAAAAAGTGTGTCTGCCGCACTCTAGGATTTTTCTCTCCCCTTCCCACTACTTTTCTTTACTGTTTTGTGCCTGGCTCATTCTGGGCACATCTGACAAAATATATCTTGCATTCAGAAGCTTGCCTAACTATCTCAGCTACGTGACTGATCAAAAAAAGATATTGACCTAAGAAATCCTTGCCTCTTGCCTAATTTCTGGACTGTCATGGCTGCAACATTAATCTTACGTTGACATTTATCTAAAATAATAATAATCTTGTTAACATGTACAAATATTTAAAATTAATTCTCTAATTCTCAAAAAAGTCTCTAACACTTGGCTAGTCTGTTTTCTCACCTAGGGTTCAAATTCAGATTTAAAAGAGCGCTTAGATCATCTGCAGATGGGCTATTCAGCAAGAACTGTAGTTCAAGACTGAAGAGCAAAGATTCTGAGTTGAATGCAGATTTTTGTCCTCTGTTGCCTCTATCCATACTAAGAGATTTTTTAAGTAATATTTTAAAAATTCTCATTGGTGTTACTCAAATTCATTTGCCTATTGTTATTCTATATGTTAGTCTATATCTTGTCTAAAATTAGCTTTGTCTAGTATCAAACCACTAAAAAATACTCTAGGCAACCATTAGCCTATTTTTTCCCCCTTTCCATTTTTCTTGAATTTCCTCAAATGATTCATACCTTATGAATCCTCTGGCCCAATCATTTTCTTTGCCTCCTTCTCTTAATCAAACTTTGGTCAGACAAATGTAAGCCAATGCTGTACTACATCGCCATTAAGCAACTGAGCACCTACTATAGTCCACATTAGTACAGATGCATTCCTATACTCTAGCTCTAGAAATCAAACAAATATTTAAGTATTTATACAAAGCAAAACTATTTCAAGAGGAGACTGAGATAAACCTACCCTGAAATACTCAGATGACTGTCCAAATCATGTGTATACAGAACAGCAAAGAGGTGCCAGTTCTTCCTTCTCCTCCTCCACACGTACGTGCACGCGTGTGTGTGGCAGAGCACTATTGGTGCTTGCCACTTTAAGGGCAGTCAAGCAGCTACCAGGTGCTTGATAGTATAAAGAGGCTGCAGTTTGCTACTTCCAGGGCATGCAGAAACATCGTGTAACTGAGCTGCAGCAGGAATGACCAGGAGGTAAGGGCAAGAGTTGATGCAGATGGTGAAGAGGCTCTTGGTCCTAGGCATGATTTAAAACTGCACCCTGCCAGGAGTGGGTGGCCTGGTAGGGCTCCCAGTGGCATGGGAGCCTCCAGGAAATACCAGGCCAGTTACCACCCTAGTAAAAGGCAGGTCGGGGTGCCTTAATAACCCCAGCTCTCACATCCCTGATGAGCAAGATTGGGGAGCACTGAGGCAGGGCCCAGGTTGGTGGAGGGACCTGTGGTAGCACCCAGACTATGCAGTGAAGGTCTGAAGCTGCATATAGGAGCCAGCATAAAGCTCCAGTGAGGTAGGGCCCTGAGCCTTGGGGAGCTATTAAGGAAGCTCCTGAGGCCAGGGATAAAGGGATTGTCCAGGGAGGGCCTGGGGACAGAGCTTGGAGCCCTGAAAGTGCAGAAGGGGTTGGAGCCCCGAGAGCCACAGATTGCATCCCTAGCATCAGGGTGGGAAAATGGGCTACCTCCCACTAGTGTAATACCTTAATCATTTTCCAACAAGGTGTGGCAAGCGAGAAAAGCAGGTGGTTACTCCAGAAACAGGTGGGTGGGCCAATGTCGGACTGACCCTGGGAAGGTCCACTTGTTACAATATGGTACTTAATTTCTCTTTTGAATCTGGCATGTAAAACTGAAATATTTTTTCTAACATTTCAAAAAATGAATAAAGGATTAATTTGGGATGAAGCTGAATTCAACCTCAATCCATGAATAATTGCTGAAAATGCATGTTTTGATTGAGAAAGCACACTATATATTGGGAAAAAACCTCAACTTCATTTTGGAAAGAGAAATAAGTTGATTCTTTTTCTTTGAACTGAAGTATTTGCCTAATACTTAACCTATTTTTTTGGGATAGACTGTAGTATATGACTTTCTTTTAAACAATTGCATTTCAAAATATCAATGGGATGCTTGGCATTGTACAGTTTACCATTATAAAAAATTCAAAACACAAGTGTCCAGATCTTAAAATCCATTCCAAGTTTTCCAATTTAATTTTACACAGAACCCCTCCCCCCACTCCCCAGATGACCTGAAAATATTGTAGGCCCACTATCTTAGACTTCTGGCATTAAGCTAATCAATTCAAGTGGTGCATTTTTTTTTAATCACCAATATTCTATTAACACTTTACATGTAGGATGACAAAGATAAAAATAAAAGGGCCTTGGGGAGGTTTTAGGGCATATTACAACTAATAGAATCTTTTCTGCAATCTTCTACAAAGACTGACAGCAAACACAATGCCACGATAATGGTTCAGCATGCAATTATCCCTGCTGAAGTGCACAGAAGGAAGCAGAAAACAAATGAGGCCAACAAATGCCTACTCTCCAAACTTCTTTGTGCAAATAAAATCCAGAATGACAGAGCTAGTGAGGAGCTGGAGGCTACTAAAGTCTGTTTGCAAGGCTTGCTGAAGATATATTATTATAATTATGAAAGGCGAAGTTAGAGAGAACCTATTATTATAATTGAAAAAGGGGAAGTTAATGGGAATGATTAATATTATATGAAACTTGGTGTCCAAGAACAAAATGTTTTGAAGATTTGATGGGAGAGAGAGAATTCAGGGCTAAGGCACAAAATACAGGTGAACACAGCAGGCAAGTGATTACAGTGGGAAGGGAAGTGATTAAAAAATTGCCGTCGTTCTTAATGTGCAACTAACATTTAGAGCTCATTAGCAATTCACCACTCTAATCACTAATGGGGGATGCAAAACTTCACTGAAAATCAGTTCAATACTTGTCTGAATTTTTAAGAAACAGAGTATAATAATGTGACCTCAATTGTTTTTCTCAGATGGACCCATTTGACAGCTTCCAAGATTCATGGATAAGACCCCTCAGAAAAGCCCCTTCAACAAGCTATTGCCGAGATGTTGCATTCCATATTTACCTCTTCACCTGGCACAGCACTAATTCTTCTTTTCGTCTGACAATATCAGGACTCAGATGTTAAGTGGCAAAACACATCTGACTTTGTCATGTTTCATGGGCAGCTACTTGGCTCCTTGCCCCATAGTCAGTCAACCTGCCAGTTTGTAGATGACTTGCATCCTGAATGCCATTGCATTTTATCTTCCTTTTCATTCTACAAAATTTACATATTTTAACTCTGAGGAAAATCCTGCCCTTTTTCACAGGATCCACAGGAGAAGTGAATACTTCGGATGCTCTGGGAGTCAAGATACTGAGAGCCATAATATCAAGCTGTAGAAGGTTTCATTGTACACCATTATGTCATGGGCCTTTGTAGATGGGGTAGATGTGCTATGGAAGGATCTATCAACAGTTCTTTACCCCAAAGAGGGTGAGCGAAAGAGCTCCTGAGACTACTTCATTAGTGCAGCAACTGCAATTAGATCTGAGGTGACCCAGCCAGCATCAGGACCCCAACTATGCTAGGTGCTATACACACAGTAGAAAAATATTTCTGTCCCAAACACCTTACAAACCAGGGTGAGTTATGAAGGGATCACGACTAACACGGTAGAAATAGAGAAGGTATGAGTAGCAAAAACATCACTCGCATGTTCTGCCTGCTCATTATTAAGGTCTTTCCCTGCTTATTACCACTAGGTGGGTCTAGAATTCCTGGAAAGCAAGAAAAGGAAGTAGCAAAGGGAATCAAAATGGAGAGCGAGTCAGCTGTTGTGTGTGAGCTGAGCAATAGGCTGAAGGCATCTGGTCAATGGTAGCAAGATAATATAAGGGAGCAGCCAGCAGGGCGGGAGAAGGGAGAGGGAGGAAAGAAGGCTGTAGTAAAGCAAAAGAAGTTTATAGCAACCTGTTGGCAGAAACTGTGAAACTGTCTTGAAAGTGCTTTATTTGGTCTTATCCATGGTTTGTTGGTCTTACCACAAACCAATTGTTGCTTGGAAGTGACAAAGATTTTCTGCCAAAGAATTTTAAAAATGTCTTTAATTTAAAATTTCATTCTTATAATTGCATATACATTATTCTGTTTTTTTATGGAAAATTAAAAATGAATTTAATTTTTCAATTAAAAACCTGTTTAGGAAAAATGCCATTTCCAGAGAAAAAAATGTTTTGACCTGATCAGGGCTTTTCAACCTTTTTAAAGGACTGTACCCCTTCTGGGTACCCTCCTGACTGTGGGGAGGCGGTGGGAAGGGAAGAGGCAGCGCTTGGGTGTGAACCAGTGGGGGTGGGGAGAGAGGGGACTTGCACATGGCAGTAGCAGTGGTGCGGGGTTGCAGATGGCAGTGGTGGCTGCTGCATGCTAGCTTCTCCCCCTTGTGTCTGGCCAGTCGGGCAGTGCCTGTGTGGTCCACAGAGGGGAGCCACTGCTCTCGTCCCTCCCTGGCCCTGCTCCTGGGAGAGGGCAGCATGGGGTGGTGGGTGGTAGCACTCCATCCCTGCCCACCTGTGCAAACCCATGGCCCCTTTCCAAGTACCCCCAGGAGTATGCGTACCCCCCCAGTTGAGAACTCCTGGACTAGTTTTGTCTTATCAGAGCACCCTGGCAGCTCCAATGAACACAGGCAATTTCAGTTCCAAATTTGTGATCAATTTTATTGTTATGGTTTCCCCCGTACATATCTCTGTGGATTGACTGATTTCCTACCAACATCACAGCAGGGTCTTGAGTTGATAAGAAGAGAAGATAGGGGCCTTGTGAACATGTTTAGAGAATTAATTCATATGAAAATGATGACTCGGAACCATGGATGAAACAGAAAAAAAAGAAAAAAATCAGGAAAACAGCCATCAGAAGCAAAGTGAAAAAAATGGAGACACTGTGTCAAGACAGAAAGGCATATAAATGAGGAGGGGCAGATTTGTACAGACCTTTCAGGGTGATACTTGAACTGGATTCAGTAGGAAATGGGAAACCAATGGAAGGATCCATACAATTTATGTGCTTGTGAGTTATGGTCATATTAGCAAGTAAGAAAGGAAGATGCATTTATGTAGAGACAACCTATCCAGGAAGGAAGATGTAACAGTAATTTGTGAAGTGAGGCCTGAAATAATGGTGACAATATGATTTTCAGTATAATTTATTAGCCTCAAAGAAGAATTTCCTTTACCTGGGGTCCCTTAGTATTCCCAGCAGATAATCAAACTGCTTTGATTTCTGCATTTAATAGAGGATCTTCAATTTTCTACATTGTCACTGAAAATGTACCATTCAATACTGACCCTTGACAACCTCCCTGGTTCTCAGATGACCTAAAAAGATAGGTCAGAGCTTGCTGACCTAATACACTTGATATGACAACAATGCTAAAACACAGGAAGTTTAAATCTCTCAGTCCACCCACCAAAAATCTTGGAACAGGCAAAGACAATTTTCCTTTTTCATCAACCATTGTAGTGACAGAGTTTTGGTCCATAGGACTGTTACCAGACTATAAGCAGTTTAGTTAACCACACAGTTAATCTCATAGAGCTGTGAGCTGAGAGTCATTCCCACAGAGTTAATGGTAATTTTACATCACTGTAACTAAGCAAGAGGAGATTTAGGTTTATTGCAATTTATACATTTGTAAGATGCCATGATCCTCTAGCAATGTGTATGATACATGGCATGAGACAAGCAATTTTAACATTTGTAAACAAGGTATGTGGAATGAAAGAACAGATGAAATGAGCAAATTATTTAGTCCCTCTCTTCTTGAACCCTGGATGTAAACACATTGGAGGAAGTATATGAAAACATGCCTAAAGGCCTTAGCTCAGTTATTAGTGGACATTTGCCTATATCACAAATCTAAACAGAGACTGCAAAATAGTAAGATGTATTTCCTTGTCCTGGAGAAACTTAGGCTTGAATAAACAGTGGAAGGTTACAGGTAAGATGCTTTAGCAAAGGTCGGAAGAGTTACCTGTAAGGTCCCTGCCTACATTATTTGTGCCTGCAACCTGCAGAGGTATAACTAAAAATTTTGGCATGTGGGGTGTAGGGAAGGAGGACAAATTGCAGTGGTGCTAGCTTCCTAGACACTGGCTGCTGCTGCAGTGACCCAGGCTCCCCAGGCGCTGTCATTCTGCGTCCCTTCTAAATTGGTGCTTGGAGTTGGGCCCAACTCACCCACCCCTAGTTATGTTACTGGCAAGCAATACTATTAGATCCTTTACTTATCTTCCATATTCACCCAAAATAAACTTTAAGTTTTCAATATGTACATCAGACAGCAGCAGCTTTCATAATAAATAAGCATTTATCCAGGATCCATTTCTGCCTTCTGTGTACTGCACTGACTTGCCTGCCAATCACTTTCATTTTTGTTTGACGCACTACTATTCTCTTCAGATCTAAACATGCTCCCAGTGAATAGGATACTTTTAATAATGGGTCCTGTAGAAAATCATCAGTCAGCTATTCTCGTATTTTTACTGCTGCACCTTAGAGGAACATATAGCTGAACAGTCAGACTGATGAGGCACAGTTATACAACAATCAGTCAAAGTGCCTGCTGCTACTAAAACAGAACCATATAGAAAAGCTAGAAGCATAGGATAAGGCAAAGCATTTTTTCTATAATCAAAAGCCTTGAGTTATATAAATGTAACCCTGGAAAAGAAATCTCTTCTCTTCCATCCACATGCAGGAGAGCAAAGCAATTTCCCCAGGTTCACTCCAGAGATTAATCATTAACACAGGTTCTTTATTGATGGAGTTATAAAACACGGCTTTTGGCACACAGTATCCACAAAACTTTTTGGCTTCACAGTGCTTCAAGGAACCAGGTGTGCATCAGTGATATTTTGCTGGTCAGATTATATTTCTTTAGCACAACATTTTACCTTATAATCCTACAATACTTGAACAGTCATCCTTTCTCTCTGTCTCTACCATACAGAAAATGGACCTCAAACGACTGAAATTAGATTGAATTTAGTTGTTTCCCTGCACTAAGCTGTCACAGCTGTGATTTACTGAAAAAATAACCCCCCTTTCCAGACTTTCCTATTAAATCACAATGTGAGCTAGTCATGTAACTGGATTACATGAAGCATTAACACTAGCAATTGCCCTTTCAAGTTGAGGCTCCAACAGCACTGCTAAAGGCTGGAACAAAAAGGTCAACCAGGGCAATCCAGCAAATGCTGTTGCTTGCCCTAAATGATCAAAACCAAAAAGACACAACAAGCAGCAAATGGTACTCCAGAACGTAAAGGAAATGGCATAAATATATTAAAAACAAAAAAAAATATTTCTGAAATTATATTAATGTTATGATCTACTTAACTTTACATTTAAGGGAAAAATTTTAGACAAGGAACACTCTAGAATGAGCTCATATCTGCTTGAATTCTCATGGCCAGCATGCAATGGAAGAACTGCCCTTTGATGGAAAATGCCTTTAGGGAAACTTTTTATTATAGGATTAGCCCTTTCATTTGTTGAATTTCTCAGAACTTCCAATATTAAACATGCATTTTCATGAGCACTCATTCTAAAAGATGATATTAAAATAGGATTATCAGACATGCCTTTAGAAAGATGGAAATCACAAGTTAAGGCTCCCTTAACTCACATTGTTGGGCCCAGACATTAGAGCACATATGGTTCTGTCAGAAAAGAAAGTCTCAGAGCAGTGACAGATTCGTCATTGCAAAAGTGAGGTAACAAAGCTGCAGACTGTGGTCACTTAATGAGAACTTAATGTAGTTTTAATAGGTCAGTTATATGACTGCCAATTCAAAGTCTGCTGTATTTAGGTTTATAGGCCACTGCAGAGTCATCTATTTGAAAGCCCTGGGAGACCTCACAAAAATGTTTGGAGGCTCCAAGTTCTGTCCAACTTCTCACAGGCTCCACAAAGTTCTACCACCTTTTGAAAGGAGTGAATATTATATCACAGTGTACTCTGGACTGAATTCATTCACATCTACATGGGAAGCTGTATTCAAGTTCAGGAATCATCTTTATAAGAGGCCAAGTTGGCCTCTAGTTGGGCAGGAAAGGGTAGACAGCTTTATTTGTAGAGGCTAGCTTGGGGACACACTCAACTAATATGCCCAACAGCTGGCACAGAACACTTTGCCTTGCTGATCAGCTCTGCTCACTGATGCAACTGTACTGACAGCTGACAGGTTCTCAGTGAACAACACCATTAGCTGCTCCATCCATCTCAGTGCAGAAGTTTGAATAAGGCTAAATCTGTGTTGTTACACATCCCATATCAAACAGGAGCTGCATGTGTTGCCCATGAGAACAAGAATTTGATCCTTAGCTACTAATCCTCTGGAAATACATTTTTACTATCAGTTAGCATTAGTATAAAACATTTCATGAATCCAAATGAACTCTTTCTTTCACTGCTGGTTCTATCCTACCTCTTGTGTCTCCTGCATTTACTTACATTCCATTTACATCAATAGATGAGCAGATATTTGTTATATTTATCAGCATAGCAACCTGGAGCTACTTAGGTGAGTAGTAGCGGGCAAATCAAGAATCTTCCTTTTGAAAAAATCCCTATGCTAAAATGCCAAAATTCTGTACAACAGGGTAGCTTTATCTTCATTAATCATTTTAAAAAGTTTTTTAAATCTAGCATCTTTCCTAGAAGAGTATTTCAAAACAATTTACAGAATTAGTCATATCCTGAGAGTTACAATTAGTCATATACTAACAATTGAAGCTTAGTAATTCACACTAATGAGTGGTAGAAGTGTTACGAATTACTGAATTTTATACATTAGAAAATAAAAAGAGAAATCCTCCTCTTTCCTACATGGTGAGGCGGGTCTATACCAGCACCCATGTAAGCTTTACCATGCCAGAAAGCAGAATATTGTTGCCCATGCAGAATTCATGTAGTCCCTGCATATGTCATGGGACACAGCTCTGCAAGGACTATTTTTACAGTAAGAGAAAAGAACAGTGGGGAAGGAATGGGATGAACCTGATGGATCAGTGACTACATGGCATCAGTAGCTTTCCCTGGCATGTAAGTAATAGCTTCAAGGACTATACCTGCCTCTTACTGCAATAGCAGCCAATGACACTTCAGTACCTATTGTTTTTTTCTTTGTACTCCATATGGAATGGTGATCTGCTGGAATCCTGATTTTCTTTGTTTAAAAATCTCCAAGTCTCTGATAAAAAAAATCACAAATTCTCTGATTAAACTTCCCCCTCCCAATCTGTTTTTTATGATTAAAATGACACATCACTATATACATAGGTATCAGCTGAACACAATATTTTATTGATATATGTACAACTTTAAAGCAGTTTGGAAGCCTACCAGTGCCTTAATACTATAATAAAAGGAATTCTAAATACCTATCCATTTTGGTGTTTGATTTTGGGTTTTTTATCACAGAAAATCAGAGCTCCTCCTATCCCCTTCATTCACCAGGATGCAGGTCAAGTTGCAGCAGCTCCCCTATGCTGCCCAATTGTTTTGTGGTGCTGAGCAACCCTGTCTGCCAGAACACTGAACCCTGACATTGCCCCTCACTCCTGACCCAAAGCCCCCTGGGCCTTTCTGGTGTACCACACTCCCCACCCATAGCTACCCCCAGCCCTGACAGAGGGGGTCCCTAGTTTCCAGTGCTATAGGGCCAGAGATGCAGGTCTGAAGGCTCTTGCATCACCACAGCAGCACCCAAACCCTAGCTGCTGCCCACAAGAGGAAGCAGTTGCTGAGGCAGAATGAAACACAAAGCCTGGCTTCTCCTCCCCCATGAGTGGCACGGCCAGAGTGAAGCCCATGTGGAACAGGGTGCATGTGGGCTGCCCGCTGTGGGCTCAGGGTTCCCTGTCCTGCTGCTCTCCTCCTGGGGCCTCCATAACCCAGCGGAAGGGACCCGGCATGGCAGGTCAGAGCAGGGTGAGGAAGTTCATTGCCACCACTCAGAGCTTTGCCCCACTATGGCAAGGCACCCCCTGCCTGCCCAGAAGCAGTGAAGGGCACAACTCCATGATACCAGTCCTGCTGTTGCTAGGCAGGCAGGGGACACTTCGCCATGGCAGCACAGGGCTTGCAGTGTGGGTACTGAGCTTCCCCATCCCACTTTGCCTTGCTGCACAAGGTCTTGCCCATTGGGAGGCAGAGGCTGCATGGGGACGGCAGCAGGATGAGGAGCCCAAGCCCACAGTGGGCAGCCTGTACCTGCCTCCACCCCGTGCACAAATCTGAGAGCACTTGCCCCCCAAGCTCCTGCCAGGAGTACACGCAGTGGCGGGGAGCCCCCACACCTGACCTCCCAGATGAGCTGCCTGTGACCCCATCCTGCTTACCATCCGGGCTCTGCATTCCAGCCCTGGGTCCCAAGCCCCACGCACCGCCAGCTGGGCAGCAGCCCCAGCCCCCTCCAACTCCCTCCCTCCCCTCCTCCTCCCCCATTATGGAGGCCTCAATCCTTCCCTCCTCCATTGCCCGACTTACCTGCAGGGAGCTGCTCTCCAGGCTGCCTGGTGGCCATGTGCATGCTTATGCTCCCTGCTGGTCACCCTTCTCTCAGGCCTCCCAGCCTCTTGAAGGCTGGAACTCTGCCAGCCTCCTATGGGGAACCCACTGTTTCCCATGCATTTCTCCTTTAAAGGAGAACATCTTGGTTTTTCTCCTTAATGATTTGCCAGAAAAGTTTGGCACAGATCCCAGCAACTTATTAGGAACCTGGCCAGGGAGATTCCTTTTTGACTTGATAGCTAAGTTCTTGTCTGAACCTAGAAAATACCCAGTGAGCATCTCAAATGCAAGAATGTTTATTGCTGCCTCAGTAGGACAGAGTTTTGTCAATTAAATGCTGCTCCGAGTTTTTAAATAGACAGAAACATAGAGGAAGATAGGTATTCAGGACATCTAAAGGAAAAATGAGTTGCTTAACAACATACGAACAAATCTTCCACCGTCTGCTTGTTTAGTGTATGCACACACACACACACCACACACACAAATACAAATCAGGGCTTGCTGAATGGGAACTGTACTTGAATAAGAAGGACAAAATGACGGATGCATGTGTAGCCATTAATTTAGTCCAAC
The DNA here is from genome assembly GCA_030014935.1 of Caiman crocodilus. Taxonomy (NCBI): domain Eukaryota; kingdom Metazoa; phylum Chordata; order Crocodylia; family Alligatoridae; genus Caiman; species Caiman crocodilus. The sequence goes on along the minus strand of JAGPOW010001296.1, from coordinate 76,888,501 downwards.
TGGTCCCAAATCTCTTGGATTATCAAACCTCAAAATCTCTCATGGCCCACCATTCATTCTTTTCATGGAACTTTTAATTGCAAGGGTGGAGCAATTTGAACTAGCGACCATTTGCTGTGGTCACTCAAGTCAACAGTAGTCTGAAAACTAGTTTGGAAACCATTGATTTAGATCATTGAATGTCTTGGATAAAAAGGCACAGGCAGCAATATTGAGATCTGGAGAAAAGCACTTACCATAACAATAATGTTAGCTGCTGGAACAGGGAGATTTTCCACTTCCAAGTCCTGACCAGTCATAGCCAATAGATTAAGGGATGGGTCATATGCAGATCTTGGGAATGGTGATTTGACAATGATGGCAGGGTTCAGCTTGCTGACTTTGGTGTGGGAAGAGGAATGGAAATCGTGTTTGTTATTCTTCTGGTTGCTTGTGTCCAAACTTCTTTCTAAACTTTGCACGTGATGATAGATAAATACAGGTTTCCCACTCTTTCTCTGATGAATTGCCAAGAAGTGGTCATTGTCTCCTGAAAAGCTTCCTGTAGAAAGACAAGAGAATACCAATGCCTTAAAAGAAATTATAGACTCACCTGGCTATTCAGATTTCCTAAATCACATAGCAAAGTGAGCTGCCTAGTTCTTGCAAGATTTGGTGGGATTAGTTTTAGAATATGGCACTTTCAAAGTTCACAGTGGACATTTTAACAATTGTAGATGGTCAACAGTACTATATTGTATATTGAAATACTCTAAGTATATTCCATTCCCAGATGGTACAAAGTTATATTTGAAAACAACATACCCAGAAATTGGCCCAGTGTGTGCCATGATTTGTTCTAGCAACCTATGAGCTCCTACCTCTACCCCCATTGCCACAATATTTGAGCCAACCTGTCTGTGAGGTATTTAATCACATAAACCTCTTCAGTGTGGGACAGAACACCTAATCCCATATTACCAGTTGAGAACTGAGGGATAAAAAGAGAGACCAAAATCCTGAAAGTGATTTGAATGTCTACAGTTGTTGAGAATGGCCTCGAACCATCCTCCCAAGACATAATAAAAGAGGAGACTGTGAGACTGTTATGTGAAAAAATGCCCAGCTGCAGTGATAAGGAGG